>OX451346.1:62787983-63215029 GCA_949629155.1 Myopa testacea
TTCAGCTTGAAATCAAAATTGAGGGAAATTTCGTCAGTGGTTTAAATTAAATGCAAAATCTTAATAAGAAAAGAAAATTTCAGCGAAATTTTCTCGCAACATTCATTAAACAACGACGAAATACTTTGCAGCGAAAATCAAGTTTGAGTTTGAGGTACACTAAGTTATTTTCTTCTAACGATTTTTATGTCAAAGCTCTTCAAAGCATCCCACCGGCATTTCCCCACTGTTTTTCCCCATTTTGATCAAATTTTGGGGTTGCCAATTGAAGTTCGGATCGATGATGGAAGTAAGAAATCGTTTATATTGAGCAGTGTGTGGGGCTTGGAAATGCTTTCATTGAAGAAGTAGAATCTGACAAATAGTACTTCATAGGTCGAAATATGATCTGGAGACTACTTGGTAATAAAAGAATCTCTTGAACAGGATATTTAAAGATATAGGAAGGATAAATTAATGCTCAAGCAGGTGTTGGGTCTCTTATTGCGGGGAAAGTAGCAGGAAGTTGGTGATGGATTTGACTAGAAGGTTTTCGAATTTTTAAGGATAAGGAAAGTGAGTGAGTACTGCCTTCTTTAGGCCAAACCACAACGACCCGGAGAAGCAAGCAGAGTTCGTAGTTACTGTAGTGGTTTCGAACTATTATAAGCTTGTGCTGTACCTAGTATGGACATTCTTAACGCGGCCAAGTAAATCAACATGCCCAGCTGCATATTGCTCCATGACATCTTTCACATCATAGGGTTTAAGTGCCTCCTTAAATTTACGTCGTGCTACAAAATACTTCATCTGTTTAAAACATGTAAATAATTAGTACTCATTAAATGACAACGAAAGTAAAGGAGCCATCAAAATATAATTTAGTTAATCTAGTGATGCGGAGCGATCGAAGCCCCTGTGACTTACCTTTCTAATGAAACGAATTGCTGTTTTGTGTTGACTGGTCAGTTGAACACAGCGTGGCTCATCGTCCTCATCTGTAGTTGAAGCGATGGGAAGAATGCGAATAAATAATTAGGAGGAGTGGAAACAGAAAAGTTGTAGATAAAAGTTGTTAATGCATATTAATAAAATTCCAGTGTAATTAACATAGCAAACCAAAGCATTTATCCTAATTTGTACAAAGCGTAAGACTGAGTCTTGGATTAGAGGAAATACGAGGCATTAGTGAAAGCAGGAAGTGGATGGTATAATATCTACAAGAGGCGTGATGGAGGCTTACTACCAGAACCATCTCCGGAAACTAGGTGAAGTGGTGTTTACGTGCGCGAAGGTCAATCGTTTTAAATACATACACTCTTTAACAGAATAGGACAATTAAAATAATTTGGGGGGGGGGGAGAAACATACATACATATACACCTATATTCGTGTATAGCTAAATACATGCCAACTTATGGGACAAGACGAAATGACAAGTGTTAACACATCGTAAGTTTAATACTCGGTTTGTTTAGTGTTGGTTGACTTTTGAGGTAATAAAGTGCTGTGCGCCTACCTTTAAACACGGCTTCGTGGATGCTTCCCGGAAGTTAACGAACGACATTTCTAACATCTATTGAAGGAAGTGATGGAGTACTTGCATCACAGCATTTCAATTGAGCAGATAAGTCAATGCGATATGTTATACGAATACAACTCTTATTTGAGTTTTGATGCTAAAGAAAGTACATCACACAGTATTACTTACTAGCGGTTGTCGGACCCTTTGTTAGTTGTAAACATACATATGTTAATAGAACATTTAGTTTAGTCTGGAAAAAGTGCTCCAAAAGTGCATTCTTAACATTAACATGCATAAGATTCTCTTTGGTTGGGACCTTTTATTATTGCTTTTGTCTTATATTTTTTACTTTCAGAATGGGTGAGTGTGAATTGCAAAAGTATTTTCTAGCAAATGCACAAGCTAAAGTGATATGAGGACGGGCCTGCTTGTTAACTAATTCCTTTAGCCGTAGCAGTTAATTTACACTGATTGCGTTTAATGGGGTTTGTGTGGCTCCAAAATTAGAATGCTCGGAGCAATTACTTGGTGTAGACATAGACACATAGTACATGGGAATGTGCTACAAAGATTTCAGCTCTACACATTGAGTCCTAGACAAGGCCAATTGACATTAAGTACCGCATGAAGAATATAATAACGCGTGGCCAAACGGTTTGCTTCAACCGACTTCTCACTGTTTAAAGATGTCGAAGTACAACAGTGGTTAGTGTTAGAAACCATATACATACATTAACCTAACCACAACCATAACCATAACCAAACTCGTATAATACTTTAGGGCTGGCGGTTTCTTGGTGGCGGCAGTTTATTAATTCTTTCATCGAGTTACAATGAATCGAGTTACTCATGCCAATTGTCCTTGTTCTGTTTCCCTTATATACAATATCCTTTGTAATATATACAATATGAAGGATAAGTATAAAAAGAGAGACGGATAAAAAAGAAGTGATTTGCGGGACATTGCTTTACTGTTTACGGTTCCAAAAGACTACACTAAATTAAGAAGTATCTAGTTGCAAACATTGATCGTCAAAACAACTATTAAATGTTTCCGGAAATTATACACACTTCCTGCGTTGTTTGATGGCGGCGCAAAAAAGTACTGAGATCGATTATATTGTCGTCTCGTGTTTTGGTCGGCTCTTTGATCGGTTGCTTGTTGCAATGCTGAATTCGATGCGAGGAAGTCTCTTTGGAGCAGGCCGCATAGCATGACGGGGAGTGCGGTGGCCCCGGCAACTGTGAGGAGTTTGCTCGGCTTGTTTGCTGAACTCACTGACAGCGATCTGCCATTTCCCCCAGTTGATTTGTCGTCTTTGTTGTTGCTGGGCTCCGCATGAGTGGTTCCGCTGTTGAGAGCAGTCGGGAGGCTGCAAGCTGAGGCACTACTAGTGATGGTGCTGTGTTTCCGGTGATGCACGTCCAAGTCGGGGCTGTGGGGCATCGACACAGACGCGTTTCCTCTGTGATACTCTGATGGAGTACGTTATGTCGCCCCACGAAGCGCGTGCCATTGCAATGTTAGACGGTAAAATGGATAAATATGTTTATATAGGTGTGTGTGCGTGTGTGTGGCATGGTTAGATAATTGATAGATATCGTTGGTTGTTGTAGAGTTCGAGAGAATTTGGAAAAATATTGATACTTTAAAAAATAAGTTTAAAAACTAGAAAACTAGGAACCAATTGCTTATAAAAAGTTATCTGTGATCAAAATGTGGTATCGTTTCAGATACTACTGTGTGCCATAAGAGACAGAGAAGTAATATCTGAATAGAGTAGTCAAGCAAAAAGGAAATGGGCACTTATTAACGCTACAGCCAAATCAGTTGGTTAAACAATAATTTAACGAATCGAAACGAATACAAACCAAAACTGAAAAAGCACTCAAAACCGTATTGAAGCTGTAAATCGTTCCGAAAGTATGTACACACAGTTATCGGGGCGCCGGTAACTTCAGTTACCTATGCTAGTTAACAACACCAACCAAGTCACACAAAGAACGAAGAACACGACATCGATTTTTATGCGGTTAGGAGGAATGAGTTCGCCACTTACCGTCAGAGTTCTTCTTGGAAATAGCAGTGTCTGCAACAGAGTCTTCACTCAAACTTGGATTTAAAGTTCTGCCGGTGTTTGTGCCCTCTGCAAAGACGAATGCATCAGAGGAGGCCAAATGAAAGATCAGCTTATTTCGGGGTGTCAACCCAAACAAATGCTGCACATACATTTATCAAAAGTTTCACTAAGAGATACTCGTTTCAACAATTCACGTGAACGACATCAAATTCAAATTAGTAACGACAGCACGAGAAAATTTCGAAGCAAATCCAATTAATCGAAATCATAACTTTGATCGAATTACAATAAATAGTCGATGTATCACAAGAATCAACAGCAAAAATGAACGAACCAAAAATTACGTGGGAAATCATTTTAATGGCTGAGTTAAAGGTTGAAGAAATCTTTTTTGCCTTCTGAAGTGTGTAAAAGTAAAAGTCTACGACAATAATTAGCGAAAGTTAAAAAACATGCACTCTAACATTACATTTACTACAAAAAACGCTAATGGAACTCAGTGAATACGTAACGAAAATGAAATATTGCAACATGCAAAAAAGGATCCATGTGTTAGGTTCTGTGTCAGGTGCGTTAAACAGTCATAAGCAACTACTAATGCAAATAAACGTGGTATAGAAAAAGGCTCCGCGTCAGGCCGTCGGTCGCCTTTGGTGATCATGCAGCACTTTTAACCAAGCGCAACCCACATGCACTACACTTGCGGCACACACACGGCACTCAACATCGCTTCCCCTTTGACAATTTCATCCCTTGTTTTGGAAATCATCCAATTCAGTGTCTGTAATTACAATATACACGTATATTGCTGTTGTTGGTAGTGTTGATGTTGTTGAGCTATGAGAGGAAGATGACAAGGACAATTTTGTTTTTCTACGACGTGTGCCAAGAGAATTTGAGACTACGTAGAGAACCTATAGTAATTCATTCAAAACTCTGCATTGATGAAAAATACGCCTATCTTTAAGCGGCGAACTGCTGACGAGTTAATAAATACATTAGTGGTTGTGGTAAAAGTGCAAGTAACTCCAAAATCGTGCGGACGAATGCAAAATAACCGTTCAACATGTTCTACAATAGACACACAAGAGAAATAATGTCATTAATGGGTTGAACTTACCGAGGTTCTCAACCGAAGCATTGATGTCCCCCATAGGTCTCGGGCAGCGGGCCTGTCGCAGTGGCCCCAGAGGCTTGTTGCTGCTGGTGATGCCCGGCGAGTGCAGCGACTGGCTCTTGTTGCGGCGTATCGTGGGCAGCCGCGCCACGAACGAGGCGTTGTGTTTGAAGCTGGAAGATGCCCGCCTAATCAGCGATATATGATTTGTTCGATAATTTTAAGTGGTTTCAATAAATAAGGATTAAGTTAAAAGTGGGCTGTCGTGATGGTGTTAGTAGAGCAGAAACGCCTTTTTGAGCAGTGTAAGCGTGTGTGTGGATGTGTCTGTGTATGGATAGTGCGTTCGCCACTTCTTTGCTGTCCCATCAAGTGTGCCGCTGGGAGCAGATTCATTTGCATTGCGCGTGTGTGCGTGCTCTAAAGCCATAGCAAGCAACGTCCGCTACATGATCTGAGCACTTAAATTAAATCACATCATGAACTTAAAGAGACTCAAACTTCGGACTCTATTAAACAAAAAGGTTACATGTGTCCTTGCAAAGGGATATAATGCACCACGAACCACAAATTAATTGCGTTTATATGGAAAAAAACTACAGTCGGGTGTTCGTTAGTTTGAGATGCGTACATGCAACAAACAAGAAAGCGAAACCTTGCAACAAAAGGAACAATCGTCTAGGTCTAAATATTGAGATACCAGTCTTTGTTCAGTCTTTTATAGCAATCAGATCATATAAATTAATTTACAGGCTATGTTGAACCTTTAGCACCAGGCAGCAGCAACCATTTCTATCCCTTTGCATGAAGGCAGAAAGCAGTACGTTTGAAGGCTAGGTTAGGTTGAAAGGGCATGTGGCCGCAAAGCGTTTGAAGGTTAAGCAGTGCGAAATCTTACGACCTGCAACGCTTGTAGGGCGCGCTGTGCGGAATGTGCCACCGTCCTGTTGAGTCCACATGTCCCCAAGATCGTAAAAATGTCCACTTCCTGACATCCTCAAATTTTGCGAACCTTCTGTACACTTGGATGATGTTAGTCTTCTGGAGCATAGTTGAATAGTGTAATTGCGTCAGTAAAACCTTGAAAGATTGGTCAGATCCTAACACCAGTATGGGACGAACCCCTGTTTGGCCAAAGATAGTGTGCACCTACTCGCCATTTAAGCTAATAAACTTCGACTAAACAAACAAACGGTTTAGATTTCTGGAAAGTACGAGTATTATCTGGAAACTGGCACCTAGCACACGCCACGCTATGAGACAGAAGGAGGTCTTAAAATGATTGATGTGGAGGTATGTGCTTTAGTCACTACACACTAAAATGAACAGTGAAGACGTTTACACTCAGAGAAAAGCCGAACAAGTTGCATCTGTAGCGTTAACGGTATTGTGCCATTAAGGGTTGCATTGCTCGTTGTATTTCGCTGAGTGTAGAGACTTCGAATGGAAATGTTTAATGTGCCACTTACATTGCGCTGGAAGTCGACAAAGTCTTCTCTGCGTTTTCCAATTTCGAACTGATTCAAAATTTTCACATTTGCAAATCGTGTGTTGAACGGAATTCGGTTTTTAGATTTCATTTAATTCAGTTTAATTCATTTGTTTGTTGAGTTTTAATACCATAACAAGGCGTGCATATGTTGTGTATATATGTATGTATGTAAGTATGTGTTTGCATAGACATTAGTAATGAAAAATAATTCAATAGAGTTTGAAATATAAACATTCGATTTTAATAGAAGTACAGAGCGTTTTCCATTCACAAGTTATACAAAATTAGTGAAGTTCAATAGCATAATAATAGGGAAAAGAGAAAAGGGAAAGAAGAAATTTAGACTTAGACTGTATTGCAGTTAATTAAAATAGCGTGGAGTTATAATATAAACCAAATTATAGCATCAGAACATACGAAACGACTTGAATGTGGCAAACGTTTACAATAACAACTAATATCAACCGTTAAATGACAGATTTTTCTACGGGGAGCTACTTGATGTATGAATTGACGGTGTTTTAATAGAATGTGATTGTATACGAGTATTATGAACATTATAGGGGAACTTTTGACGTAATTCTCTTGAAGTTGCCTGGATTCCAAGGTGTGCTTGGAAAATATCTCTTCTTAGTGTTTAGTAACCTTCTCAGCTAGATGACTACCTACAACTCCTTACCGTAAGATGAGATGCAGTTACTTATCGCTTACAGAGAAATCGTGAAACAGTTAAGAAGGTACTCCTTCAAAGCAGTACGAGATACGATAAGGATACAACCGACCCAGTAGTGACATACCTATAATGCCTACATACATATGTATACGTGTAGGTGTAGAAGTATTTGTGTCTGCATTGAATTGGGCTAACTATTAAATGGACCTGACAAATTGTGTAGGTGTGGTTCGAAGCTAGGAAGTGTGGTGTTGGCACAATGAGGTGGGTGAGGCATTCTTTGCGTGAAGAAATAATGATATATTGTAGTAGAGTACAATATCTTGCTAAAAAGTGAGACAGCTGAGAGACAGCTGGCAAGCGGATGTAAAAGCGATTCGATCTGGGAAGAAGACGAAAATCGGATGAAGAAAAAACCATATCTATGCATAAAAGAGGTTTTAATTTGGGAAAAGTGCTTAGAAATAACCTAAGCAGCAATAATAGCATTCATTTTCTAGTCTAAAAATCCTTACCTACGAAAAAAATTCCGCCTCAAACATGAAAGAAATAATAAAAATACACAGATAGGAGAATGCGAATCAAATGTTTCACCATAGTTTAAAATATTAAAATACACACTGCGAACCAATTCAATGTCAGGCCAAAACCAATTCCAATAGCAACAAAGATTGTGGCTGTTGTTGAACAGTTGGTTCGACTCGCTGGTGAGTATCACTCTGAAATGGATGGATCATATATTGACCATCCATCTGCCCCGCCCCGCCCGTGATTAACAAGTTTCTTACGCAATATCGGGCTAAAACTGAACTGGAGGGATCTGTGGAGTGAGGTGAGTATGCAAAATAGATGAAGGTCTGCAAACTAGCCAACTAAGCCAATTATTCCAAAGTGAGGGAAGTGAATTGCAATTCAAACTTGGAAGTGGAGTGAAAATTGAACCAAGGATACACAACAAACAAGGATGAGTTCAATCCACGAGCAGTGCCTCAATCCAGGCAATTATAACAATGAAGTCCAAGCCAATTGGGTGTGCTTTGGAAAGTGCTTCAAATTGAACTCATCGTGGTCTCGAAAGAAAAGAAAAGTAAGCTGGAAATAAAGAGAACACAGAAATTTACCTATATTCACTTAAATTTTTTAACAATCTATCCCAGTACTCAGAACTAAAAAACACGTAGACAAAAATGCATTATATCGAGACATGAAATCACATAGAAGTAAATAGCATAGAAAATAAATTATCAAGAAACCTAAGTAATACGAACGGACAAGGAAATGATACATATATTTAAATTCAGGACCTTCTACAAGACAATTTGGCTTGTTTATATGGTTTTACAATTGACATTCGCAGTAAATTCGCATAAATTGTCATTATCAGACGATCTGCACAAACACCTTCAGAGGCGTCAATTTGTCATTTCATCGGACTGGTACCGGAAAGCACATCATGGCACATCCGCTACAAGTACTTGCAAATTGTTTATTTTTACTCTACATTCAAGGCGGCTCTCATATGTTTGCGGCTCGCCGGATCAGAATTAAACTAATTTATTTACTTGTTTCGGAGAATGAGGAGCAGAGCAACATGTTGCGTATTTGCTCGCTCCTCAGAGCTGTGATTTTCTTCGAAAAATCAAGATATACATATATATGTACATATGTCTGCTTAAAGTATTATACTAGAATACTAATATTTCAAAAATATTTCTGTCATCTGGCCAAAGTTTTGAGATACTCACGATGGTGGTGGACTAGGGAGGGGAACCTGATGTATCTTCCAAGTAGCAATGGAAATGGAATGTTCATCCGCTGCATAGCAACGCCAGAGGGACTGGATCAAAGTGGCCGCCGGTTGGCGCCTACGAATCATGTGCTTCTGCCGCTGTTGCTGCTGAACCTTTAGGGCAAAGCCGCTGCCCAGTATTCCCTGAATTGGATCGAACAACATAAGATAGCAACAAGGAAAATCTGACTGTACTTACTGCAGGCAAAGCAAAGAACGAGATCCCCAGCAAGGCACAAAATGAGGCTATCAGTTTACCCTGCCATGTTTCCGGAACCATGTCGCCATACCCCACCGTGCACAATGTTATCTACAGTTAAGAGTACATTCAGTGAGTTGATAACAAGGCCCCAAAATAAATTATATCTTAAAGAAAAGTATTATTTACAGAATGTTACAGTATTTTTACATTTAACCATTTTTATGACTGTTTTTAATAGATTTAAATAAACATGTTTATATCTATTCAAGTTTTCTGTACAAATCAAAATAAGCCTTAAAACGAAATCATCACCAGCTATAAAAAATTATATTACATTACTTCGGAAATGTTTTTATATTTATATGTGAATTTAATATGTGAGTTTTAGCTTGTTATTTTCTTAAACTTCCCGGAGAGATTTCGACAAACTTTAAATTACTTTGAAGAAATACAATATATAAAAATCTATATATGTATGTACGTATTTTGTATGAAAATTCATTGTAAAAAATGTACTCAACTGAATGTTACTATCATATTCACACAAGTTAGTGATATAAATATTATTTATTGCACTTTAAATCGTGAATTGTAATCGTTTAAATATATACATCGCAAAATAATGTTAACTTTGTACGTAATGCTAAATTTAACATCATTTTAATATTATTATTACTATTATTTTCAATAATATTTAAAATCATATTGGATAAAAATTAAATCTTTAAAAACAAAAAAATATTTGATGCAATTATTAAATTATTAGCATAAAGACACAATAAAGTAGAGTGATTTGTTTATAAAACGAGTTAGAAAACTTGAAAATGTCATCGACTATAAAAAAATAAATGTATTTTATTAGACCAGTTTATTACTCACCACACCCCACCACAGCGCCTGGGCGAAGTTGCTGAATTTGTCGTTCACGTCTTTTTCCATTAGATAAACCAAAAATGAAGCAAATATAAGGCCCAGGAATCCAATGTACATTGTTGTAATCAGTTCCTGCACGTTCAGGAAGTTCAGTGAAATCAACGCAAATTAATGTTTGCCACTTACTTGTCTATGTGCATAAACGACGCTGCCGAGGAGTTTCCAAGTTCCACCACGTCGATCCATTCGCACCATTCTTAAAATTTGGAAAAACCTAAGTCCGCGCAGTGCGCTGGTAGCAAAAACTTGTCCGGACGTACCCATAAATAAGACGACCAGCGATGCAGCTATTGTAACTATATCTAGATGGACGAAGCAAAGCAAGACATCATCAAGTACAAGCGATTTCCCGTTGAAAGTAATCCCTTACCTATAATACAAAAAGGCCGTTTCATGAATTTCAAGCGTCCGACTGAGTCCTGATATCTTGATCGACATCCCGAGGACCAGAGCCTGAAAAATACCAAATTACTCGGTACAACCTCGTAGATCAAGTTCAACTTTAAGGGTGCACTTACCGGAAAAAGAACTCTAAAATAAACCATATTACAACTACGATTTCCATCCTAAATAATATATATAAAGCGTCCTTTTCGTATTCCTCAATTGTGGAGAACACACTCAAGGCGAGGCACGTGAACACCATCAAAAAGCTGAAACGGTACGTATTTCATAGGTTATTATGGTTAGTTAGCAGTTATCTGATTCAGACATGACTTACACCATGATGTGATATAAAATGGCAGGTACTCCCCGTGGTCTTTCTAGAAAGTTGTAGATGCGGCTCTGAAGTCTTCTATAACGGGCATCACGGCGTGAGCCTCGGTTATAGTTCAACGGCTTTCCTAGTAGCGACATTCGGGGCCGTGCGAGCCGATTAGCCCGATCCCTATCGCCAAGCTTACACGCACTGAAAATAAAATGAAGAAAATTACATTTTTTATTAAAGCAGACGCATACCACTCTTCTAATTCAATGAATCGCTATTTTTATATCTAAATGATCACTCTCATTTCTCAACGTAGGAATAGCATAGCTAAATGATACCTTGATTTATTTTCGCCCTGAGAATGTTGTACGTTGATCTTACCGTTTAGAGAAGCTTGTATTATAGAACATGTAACACTCATTATCGGGGTCCATTCAAATGGATTTCACAGTTTGATTAAATACACAAAAGTAAGTGACGTTGCTATTATCGCGGTATTATTGCATATGCTTCAGATTCCGGGATTCTACTGGAGCACGTCTTGCTTTTGTGATGTCTAACCAAGCACTTAAAGTTTATTTTGTCGTCTCAAAAGTGCAACCTTTTAATGACTGCATACTCAGTGCTTCGAACGCCGTTTTTTATCGCCTAAAGTACTATACTAGAACTGAAAACCGAATCCCACCCACCAAAATCCTCCGATAACAAGTCGAAGTGACAAGATTTCGTGATCATTCAAGTTCTGAGGTTTCTGTTGAAGTCAGAGCACAGATTAGAACAGAGTTCTATTGGAGTTCAATGCGAGCTGAGAGTCGTGCTATATTCAGTAATACTGCGAATGTATTTTAAAATATCTAGTGTCTAGATTATGTGCTTGCATTTAAAATGTGCGCATATGGAAATGATTTATGACCTGATCGGCGGGTGCGGTAGACAGTTCTGATAATGTTGGCAAACACTAGATTATATTTAAACAATTTAATGATTAACACACTCCATTATGATTAATACATTCCATTCCGTTTGTACTTCTTTACTTTCTAGCGTTTATCTTCTCGCTGTTAATGACATCGATAGTCTGAATTCGATGATGGAACTTCCTTTTATCGCCGATTTCTTGGACATAACGTTTAATTTGACATTAAATTTGTTTGGTTATCGATTAGGTTGGCTTCTTCTGTTTCATTAAAATTTTCGATTTCGGTTAGTATCGAAGATTATTGCGTCTAATAACCAGCTTCGTAGAATTCTAGTTGCCAGCAGAGAGATGGTAACATGGGCATCGTATTAAATTTGCATTGAAAAGTGCAAGTTTAAAATTCTTCTTCTTCTGTTTTACAATAAAAAAGGCACAAGTTAGTCTTTCCTTTAACATTTATTCCTCAAATAGGCAAAAATATTGTTTAAATTAAACACTTAAATATTTAAACAGTTGTATAAATATATAATACATATATTGTGTGTGTGTGTGTGTGTGTGTGTGTGTGTTTTTACAATTGATGGTGCCGCGAAGAGCGCCTACTTTTTTTGATCTATAATTATTTCATCTCCAGCCTGGATATTATAACTGTACAGTAGCTTGTTAGGGTACTTCATTTCCTCCGGCCCAAATTCCTTGTAGTCCTGGTCGACGTAGAAGAGTCGCATTTTACTCGCTGGTATCCCAATGAGTTTCTCCAGACGCAGTTTCAGGTCGGACACCGTGCGATAGATGTCCACCAGCCGCATTTCGACCTTCTCCCCAAAGCTTAGCTGCACTCTGACGCGTTTCTCCGGCTTCAGGTTCACATCGACAAGTGGGTCCAACTGTCCATGCTTCTCAAGCAGTTCATTGAAGCGCCCTGGACGGTCACTTTCGACCTTCTCCATGTAGTGACGTATAAAAGCACGTTCCGCATCCTCACGTTCGTCCGCGCTGATCGTCCCACCGCCATTCAGTATGTGGACGTTCGGCAGACGCGCTATCAGCAGCTGACGGCGCTCGTGCTCTGTGCACTCCAGACGCTCCCACAGTGGCCAATTTTTGACGCGTAGATGGCGCAGTCGAGGAAATCGCGCCAGGCGGTCAATGTCGTCCCAGGTGTTGATATTGGCACAGCTTAAATTTAAGAACAACAGATTAGAGAAGTATTTGTACGGGGGCTCTGACTCGACGCTTTGCGGGGAGTTCACATTTTCAATGGTTGTTCGTGTCCGAGTTTCACCTTCAGTATTTATAGATTTGATAGGGCAGTCTGCTAACACGAGGTTGCTCAAGTTCGGAAAGACGCGGCCCAGGCGACAGATCTCGCACCAATTCTCGATCGGGTTGCCCGTGAAATGAAGCGTCTTCAAGGCAGTGTGCGCCACAATCTGTTTACACGCTGATTGAGGTGTGGAAGATGGCTCGGTGTTGCCCAAATCTTCAGGCGACCCGTTGCAGTTGGAATCATCGCTGGCCGCGGCGTCGATGAGTACGTCCTTGTAGTTGTTCAGACTAAGATGCAGTTCCTCTAGGATGGGCAGGTTCTCCAGCAGCACGTCGACGCACAGCCAATCCAAGTATGTGCCATTCAGTACTATGCTGCGCAGGTTGCTAATCGAAGGAGATGTACACTTGGACAGCGGACCGATGAGATGGTTCTTGCTCAGATTCAAGAACTCGATGCGCGGCATGTGCTCCAGAATGGAGAACACTTCGTTCCAATCCTGCAACTTATTTTGGGCCAGGTCCAGTTCGCGCACCCTTTGACACTTCTCTTTGATGGCATCGAAGTCGCCAGCGCAATCGATATCGCAATCATTCAGCACGAGCAGCTCCGGAACACTCAACAGTGGAGGCAGCTTCGGTATGTAGATGGAAACGAGCGCCTCCTGCAGCCCGCACGCGTCGTCGTTGTCGTTGCCCACCTCGCATCCCGAGCAATACTTGCGCTCCAAAGCTTCCAACAGCGATGGCATGTTCTATCCTTCCCGCTTTCCTCTCCCTCTCCCTCTCACTCTCTCGGAGAAATTCACCAATTGTCAGGTTTTCCGCTCTCACAGCTTTGCAGCGCAGTTTGCAATAACAGAAAAAAAATAAAACGCGAAGCACACGTCACTCTGAATCATGTAATTGCGTTGTTGCTGTGTTTTCAGTGGCTGCCTGACCAAGTTGCATTTATTGATTTTTCGACCTGTGCCAGTCACAGTGCACAACAGCCTTTCACCCGCTTCCTCGACTTTTAATTGGCTGCCCTTCAGGTATATCATAGGCCCATAGGGAGCGCGATGATTGAATTACTTGGTTTCTTTTGACGTCTTAGTTAGTTGTCACAAATTTGGTATGAAGCAAAACCTCCTCTAACTCAATTAGACTGGTTCACGTCCGATCCACTTCGTCCCATTCACTCGAAATCTAATGGTATTGATTCTGGCACCGTGTGTAGTGTTCACTTGGACTCTGTATCCATACGACTGAATCGAGAACACGTAGAATATTGTGCTTTTAGTGGAGGTCGCGCCATGCGCACATGGCCGTTCCGTTATCTCCCGGAGGCCGCTGCGACAGGCCGCCAACTCTTCTGCCAATGAAACCGGGGGTTTCACTAGCGAACTTCAATAAGCAGTGCGTTTATTGATGTTTTCATTACTATGATCAAACCTGAGATAGTTAATTTGCCGAAACGCTGAAAGTTGCTCAAATCCCACTATTTTAGCTGGCGCTTCGCGAGCGACCGCGGCCGAAACTGTGTAAATGAATTCTCGTCTCTTTTACAATCGACCTTGCGTGATCCAAAAATAATTCGTTCGTTGCGAAATGCTTTGTATTTGACTTTGAAGTGTAGAGTTTTTTGGTTACTTATACACAACTAGCAGTTGTTGTTTTTGGATTATTTAAGTTTGCGTTTCAAATCGCGGAAAGCTTTTTGACATTTATAGCAGCGAATTGTAGAATTAATTGAAGTAAAGTTCACCTTAGCACAAATCTGTGTGGCTCATTAAAAACGCTTATCGTCGGGCTCATAAGGCAGCAAATCAGGACAGCAGGCCCTGCGTTGCGATGGCGCTAGAAAAGCGCTCGTGTTCACGGTAGTAGTTTTTAACTGGTCGAACCACATCGCCCTGCACCCCGCTGGCGAGCAGCTCAACCGAAACTACCCACGAAATGGAGAGATACAACGCATTGGTACCTAATTCTACGGCTAGCACACAGACCAGTTAGATCTCGACAGCCAGCCAGCTGTTCACGGCGATGGGACGAAAGCTTTCGACTGAGTGTTTGCTTGTTTTGTTTTGCTCGGCGTTTCCATTGTGCTCCACCACAAAAACACCACGCGAAATCCATAAGATTGGAGAAAACGAAACAAACACATCGGAAAAGCGCACGGAGCCAAAGCTCACGCTACCAGGTCAGCGCTTTGAGTTGCCAACCATACATTTAATAGACGATATAATAGAATAAGAAAAACGTTTGTCATACGGTTTCAGTTTAAAATGAAAAATTCGAAAGTGATAGTAAAGTAAAGAAAGCTTATTATAATATAATATAGAGTGGACTTTAATTTGAAATTAATTTTGTACACTTCAATTTAAAGCTTTAGGATTCTTCAGAGGAAAGCAATTTTAAAAAGAAGCCAGCCAATGCACCACCCTTTGTAAAGTAAGATGAACTTAATGTGTAAATACTAACCAATTGTTATCCGAGTTATAAAATATATCAAACCTGAATATATTATAGACTATAGGTTAGTCATTTATAGGTTTTTATAGTATTCGGTACTCATTTGTTGGGCGTTAGTAATTCCTAGTGGGCACGCTCCTATCGTTTAGGAGATACCGTATTGAACGAAAGAGTGAAACCAAAGACTGTACAATACTAAGTATATTATTAACAATATAGCATCAGTGGTGACACGATTATTTGCGAGTGGCTAAGCTCCGAATATGGTGACAAATGCACTCTCCGAATGTATTTCCAATATTTTGCACATATATTTATTTTCAGTCTGCTCAGCCAAGTTTCAAGAATTTGTTTTCAAATGTATTATTTTTGTTGTGGCCTGGCGAGGACTTTAGACCAGTTTAAACGAGTAGGACTGCTCCACCTCCTTTTATAGAGCTAAGAACGAACTTCTAACTAACTGAAACTAGAGCGTCATCGATTGGACAAATGTTTACGATTATTCTGAAGAAATACTCACACATGTGCACACCTGCTACGTGCACCTCCCATGGGGTTTAAAAGTTATTTGTTTTAGTTCTGATTTCTCAAAACTCTGTCAAGAAGACCTCCTCAAGAACCAGCAGAAGACATCGCAATAAGAAAGAGCTAATTGAATCGATATATCGATTTAGATTGCGAACTGCCTTCAAATTAGATAGTCTCATTATAGTAGACGTCTAAACATTATGACACAAGCGACACGGAGACCTCCACGCTTCGCCTCCACGCTTCGCCTCCCCGCCCGCATCGCAAGCAAGTTCGATAGTGAGCACTGCATGCATGAGGATCTCAAAAATTAAATACTTAAAATCTCCTCTCTAATCGTTTCAGCTAAATCGAAACATCGAAACATTATTATTTAACTATGCTCGGAATGCAGAGTTCTTCACTCACACTTTGTGTAGGTTAGTTGCTTGAATTACCCTATGTACCACATGCCCAACACTTTGTAGTCTTTCTCATCGGCACCTGAAAGTAGTGCAGAATTAAAATGGAAGCAGCTGAGTTTGCGGCAAGAAATTCTCATCCAACACTTTGCCAAAAATAAATACGCTTTTATATGATTTTAATGGGGTTCGAAGTTCGTCCATAACGAGCAACAAAGCACAATGAAACTGTATACAAATCCAAGCAGCAGAGTGGCAACGAAATCTTTTTTAGACAGCAGAAACGTAAACAGCAGCAGTGAAAAAAGAAATCGTTTACGTTGATGGGACTTCAAGTGTACAGAATTCACTTGGAATAAAGCAGAAACACAAAATGAGTAAATTAGATAACAGGACCTGAGATTTAGACGCATTCATTTATTTGGAAACCCTACTAAAGATTTCCAGATGGCATGCTTATTTGCAATTACTTTACACTCGAAAGAACAGAGATTATCTGATCTTTAGTTGATCCCTTCGATAGCTACAAAGTACGCCATTGAGCCTAATTTATCGCATGACTTATCAAGAAGAAGCTGTGGACCCACTCTTTTATTATATTAAGTTAAGTCAACTTCATTGAGGAACCGTGTTACTTAAGAAATCAATCTTAACTTCAACCTTAAGGATCTTACGCTTAAAAAGCTTTTATGGACCTTTCGATTCCATATTAATCGTAACCGTAGTGAACTTAATGTTAAAAGATCCTTCTTACCTTCTTACATACATGACCATCACCGTCTTGCGTTCGATTGAGCACGTGCTACACAAGTTCATAAATTACTTAAATTGAAGAAGCGGTTTCCTTACCTTGAGATGGACACCAGTGCTCTTGGGGCGGTGGAATTCGTGGGCCGAGTGAACTGATGGCAGAAGAGGAACACGATTTTGTCTTTAAGTTGAATGTTGAGGCGGCTTGCAGGACTACAGGAGGCGAATTGATCAGCATCAGAGAGATCAGAGAATCTCCCGTGGGCAGACGTGGCAAGTGCGTCCAATGGACAGGGAATCCGCGCTATAAACGAACTGCATTATGGGAACATTCGCCGCTCGGAGTACTGGTGGCGATTGTTCTTTGTCGAGCGCTGATTACAGCTTTTTACTATATAGTATTGTATTCACTGGACGATGATGACGATTCACTTCTCCGGCCGACGCAAATCGTACTGAATCGCAAATAACGGAAGTATCTGCAGTTTTATTTTCAAGAGTTGTCTGCGCTCAGGAGCCAGCATTGGCCAATGACAGCGCGTGAGTCCAGTTGAGAGGCGCAGAAAAGAGTGAATTCACACAACTACACTCATGCGGTACTTGTTATTAGTTTGGTTTAAAACGCTTGATAATATTTCATCATTATTTAAGTTATTATGTCTCTAAATTTACATTATTTATTGTACTGTACAAATTTGTGTTAATAGACCAAACTATAGGTCCACACTTTTAAAATACTTTAGCGTCAACGCGTTGCATTCTGGGGTTTGATTTTGTAGTGTATTAGTTAGCATTAAGAAATTATTTATGAAAACAAGAAAACCAGGAGCTCAAAAGTAGAGACAGCTATTGACAACTGGCAGCAAACTCGGTCAACTAATGCAATAAGCGTCGGCTGTTGTTGGCCTGCAGAAGTGACGTCACTATCGGTTACCATGCAGTTAGCATTTCTAGCGAAGCGTTTTCCCGTCGACTTCCCCGAACACAATAACAACACTTAAAACAACAAAATGTAAGCATATTCCCAACATTCAAGCGGATTTGTGACACTGCTTTTGACAGGTGCGCCGCATTGGCACGGACTTGAAGAACTCTAGAGTCCATTTAATTGCATTTGCAATCCGTTTGCACGGAAGCGGATGTGACGTCGCTGTGCTATTTTTGGAGTTTAGAGTGCGACATAACGGAATTACTGCGAGCTTCTCTGCTGCGCTGCATGCGGACAACGAAGCGGCTGCCCGCATGTGGAATGAATTCCTCTGCGGGGTGGTTGAGTGGCAGGTGAGTTGGGCGTGTAGCATTACCACTTGCAGAAAGCAGCAGAAAGAGTAGAGCCATTAAATATTTATGCATTCCTAAAGTACAAGCACAGTGTTTGCAATACGAGTCGACTTGAGCATGAAACGCTTCCCGTATTCGCGGAAGACCCGACAAAACTGCTGAACCAGCAGGAAAATAAACAACTCTTGTATTGTAAAATGAGATGGCTGTGGCTTGGCGGTGGTTGGAACCCTCAAGCCACTCCTTAGCCACCCCAACCGGACGGACTGAGCAGCAGTGCCCAAAACAGGGCACTTTCCACCGACCGCAGTACTGCACAATTTATTCTATATTCCGTGGGAGGTCCCCGAATGGATCTACTCGAAGGTTATTGGTGCCAAGGTTGCCCTGATGTTTTAATCCAGACCATTTCACTTTCGGCGGCGCTCGCACGTGTACATTTAGTAATGAACAGTTTTTTAAAAGAATCACAATCAAATCGTCACTCGTCGGCGTTTCGTATCGCCGCTAAAACACTTTCATTATTTTATTGTATTCGAAGCATTTTATTTTTATTGTTTTCACGAACGCAACCTTAAGAATTCGCCACATACACTGCGGAGTCACGGAAACATCAACAGGACAGCAGAATGGTTGCACACAGAGAGTTGTTGTTGTTGCTTTTTAACAGTAAGTTCTTTGCTCACTTTTGTTTTATGTCTTTTTGCTTTCGATACTTAAAAACGACGCGTGTTGCGACAGATGGATGAGAAAAACGAACGAACCGCTGAATACCCCGCGGCTTATTATCAGGCAACACCGGCGACGTTCATGTTCCCCCCAATTATAGAATTTTTCCGCTCAGATCCACGTACCACGAACACAGTCCAAATGCTACAGAATATTAAACGTTCGTCAGCAAAAACCGGAGCTCCACATCGTTGAAAGTACTCCAAAGTTCTAAAAAAAGGCTCAGTTATGCGCTCTCTCTCTCGGACCTGCGCTTACTTTAGCCATCGTGCGAATGAGTGATTCTGGTGTAGTTGCGTTCTCCACACCGCATTCGCTTTGAGCATTCAATTCAGCAGCTTGGAGCAACAGTTGGAGCAATAAGCACCGCACTCAATGCACTCTCACAGAAGATTCGGCACTCTGCCTTAATTTACGGCAGCACTCGCTCTCAACTGTAATCAGTCCTCCTCAACGAGAATCCACTCCGCTTTCTCCATGAAGACTAGTAATGAAACCAGCTTATTTTTGACCCACAGCGAACCACCCGATTTGTTTACGGTTTGTGTAGCATACTCGACGGTAGTGACGTCTTATATTGAGTATTCTCTCCCTCGCCGATCCCAGGCGAGTTTGGCATGTCCACAAGTGAGGCTGATTACGTCACTCACATACCTATGTACATATACTATAAATAAGACCCGAAAGACTCTGTTGACAGGAATATTCGGCTATCAGACTATTTGCGGTACCTGTATTTGGCGGAGTGTTGTTTGTGTTGCAAGGTGTGTCTGCCGGCTTTTATATCTGTCCTTCGTCTGTAACGCAGATTCTGCAAACAGACGTCTCAAAAGCACAACAACATTTCGATGAAAATCTTTGTTTGACTTGAGGTCGCAGCGAAATTAAATAGCAAGGCATCAAATTAATTAAAATAAAAAATAACGGTAATAGTCAGATGATTTCTGCTTTCTGATTTTATAGTTAAATTTCCCCCACTAGCACGCTTCGTCGGGGATTTAGAGCAGCTTACAGGTAATACAGGTATGAAAATACCACCCAAAGGTATGAAAAATAAAATGGTAGACCATGAAACGTATATTGAGGGTCAAAGACCACCTACATTTTTAATATAACCCAAAGCAAAGAGGAAGGGAGGAAAACTAACTCCCATCGGAGTAGCTGATGAGCATTCCCTCTGTTAACTTAGGAACTCGAGGCCTAAAGCAGCACCTGTGGATTTTCGAACCAGTCTCGCTCGGCGACTAGACGGATTAATTGATGGGCTTCGTTTTATTCATTTCCATTGTACTCGTGTATATAATAAACTAGTCTTTGTTTGTTACTCACCTCTGAATTTCCTCGTGTATTTTGTCCAGTGATTCCTCACATTCGTCTTCGAGCGTGCTCAGAGCTCCGCCCGCTTCGAAATGGACAAACTCCTTTCGCCCACTGCGCTTCTTCATCTCGGACAGCATAATCGAACCGCTGGCGTTGTTCTTCTCCGTAGCGCCGATCTGTCTGATCCGCGGGAGAGTCACCGGAGCGATGGCAGCTACAGCTTCACCCATGCACAAGGCGATTGAAGTTTGCTTGGAGTTGACGTTACTGAGGCCACTGCTGCTGCCGCCATTGGGACTGGCGATGGTGTTGTGGTGCTTTGTTATTGAAGCAAACATCCTATTCGAAGAGGTAATAATTATCGGTAGACTGATAGGAGTACCGGAAAGCGGGGAACTACATTCGATCGCCACTAAAGGCCTTGACCTATAAATGCGATATACCACATCTATGAGTATACTTCAACTCAAACATATGTTCTCCCATAAAAATAAATACATTTCCGTTATAATTTACGGCATCCTAGAGAAATTCCCGTTTACCTTTTTTAATTATAAAAGCAGCTTATTTAAGATCTGCTTTTATCCTCATTAGATTACAAAACCCTTGAAAGCTTACCTGAAAGACCGTCCTAAGAGTTCTTTAGAATTGTGGTGGATGTGAGAATTTATTTGCTCGCTCTTTTCTGCTCTCGAAAGAGCAGAAGCTTTTTCTTCTTCTCTAAGAGCAGAAGCTTTCAATGGGAAAAACTTGTGCACCGCAAAAGTCCCTGATGCCGAATATGCTTGCAGTAGGTTCGTTGAATTGAACTTTCGTTAAGTGCTCCGTGGGTGGCGCACGACTGTTCGTCCATAGAACGGATTACTTTAGTGTGTTATGCCGACTGGATACGTCGCAATCTCTGGAGTTCTCTATTCATCGAGATTCGGGAAACGAAAAGAAGTGTTGTTTTATTGAACAACATGTCGAGTGATAAATAGAATACATATGATGTGCAAATGAATGTCAGTCTTAAAGACAACCTCTAGTAATTGTTTTAAACTAATCAAAATATAGTCGTCGATTGAAAATGTGTGTATCCCAGACTGAGTCAAGGAAATACAACCTATAATTCTGTACTGCGGATGGTTCTTTGGAATTCTAGTCCCACCAGTTCCTCGATTATAATCTTATTGTTGGTATTAGTGAAGAATAGAGGTTTTAATTTTCGAAGAAATGTGGTTAAAGTCATCGATTTCAGTGCTCATGAGAATGTGAATTCTGCTGTAGCAAGAATACACTTCACTTGACTGCTCTAAGGAAAGGTGGTGGATACGGAATGGAATCCCGAATATGCACATCGCAACCTACTGCTCGAAGCTACACAAGTTCCAATAAATACACACCGTGACATTACTTGAACCATGAGAATCTTCCTGAACTGAATCCCGTGAAGTCCGAGTCCAAGTACGCCCAACGCACAGAAATCACCGTCTTCACCTGCGAACTCACCAAAAAATGTTGAAGTTTCTTTCTTATTTAAGATCAATTTATTGGTTGCGGATCTCATTAAAGACGAGGCAACCGCTTTTTCAATTTACACGGCTCCGGCGCACATTTCAACTTTGTTACGTATACATTATATTTAATATTTAGTAATTGGTTTTCAGTTTGTTCCCGCTGCAGAAGAAAGTACGCGAAAACGTGGCAAACGACTCTCTTAATTTCGATATCCGAACTTTGCATTTTGTTCAGGAAACGCGAAGACTTGTTATGCATGAAAAATTCATTAAAAATGTCGGAGTATAAAAAGTTAGATTGGACCACATTTGCTGAGTGAGAAAAGGAAACCATGGAAGTTCAACCCGAACGCTGTAGGTCACGTCCACACACTGAAGCGAAAGGATGCTTCATGGCTGCCAGACAGAGTTTCTTCTGGGCGAAAATCATTCCAGTGAGTCCTGGAGAAAACTCTGTTAAGTTAGGGCACTCATCGTAGCGCTCTCATCGAAGCTTAACACCTCACAATGAAATCTACCGCGAATGCTCAGCGCATGGAGTTACAGCACCATGAGAAGTGCCATGTATGTACATAAAAAATGTCCCTGTTATAAAGTAATTTAAGCAACCGAACCGGAGTTTAGTACTTGAAGGGAATTTTCAAAAGTTAATTGACTTTGCAGAGTGAAATGATTAAATAAGATTTGCTGCATTCGCAAAACCAGCGATTATAAACATACACATGCACATTTCTATATGTGTGTGTGTATATATTGCATCGTAGTCACTCGTCGGTATCTATCGAGCTCAAAGGAAAGCTTTTCTTACTACAAGAAAACACGAGAAATACAAGTACTTGGAGTAACGAACTTTATTCCACTAGACTTGGCTGTCAACCGCTATTCGGTCGATAGGCTGAACGATTAATGAGCGTACTAAATAAATGGATGTCGCGTCCTTCTCTTCTTCTTAGGATAATCGTAACCTTCGAAGTCGTCCTCGAGATCCTCGTCGTCGTGCTTCTGGACCTCATAATGCTCGTGGACATGTTCCTCCTTGATGGGAATCGGGATGGGCAGTGGGACCTTCTTTATGACGGTCTTCGTGTGAATGTGGGTATGATGTTCCACTGGCACATGTATCCGAATTCTAAAGGTTACAACACGTTTCTATCACCGAAGCATAAACAAATCGAGTAAAAGTATGTACTTCAGCTTATCTTTTCCAGGGGATCCGCTGCTGCATGCAACCAGCAAGGCAACCACCAACACCATGGAGCAGCACTGCAAATTGAAAGCAATTCAGATGGTTAGTGGAGAAACAAGACCGTCATTTGTATGTTCTTGCACATGAAGCTCCTAACCGACCTCAAACTCAGAAACTTCGCTTATCCCACTATTTTGGGCTTCTCTTCAATCCGCACTGCTGCGATCCAGGATCTTGCCCGCAACTTACTCGCTTTGGTGTGCACTGCATTGTCCTTGGATGTCAGTATCCACGTTCACAGGTCTGAGCTGAAATAAACCTCCGAGCGCACTGTTCACAGAAACACTACGAGTATTTCGGACCACCGAACTCATCGAATAACCACGGCGCATGCAACGTGCCGCCGCTTATATACATACAAAGCGATGTGGCGAGATGGCAGCAGTGAAAATCGTTCGCTGGTGAAACGTTTGGTTGTCTGGAACACACCACAACGTATTGCTGATGAATCACCATCGAGGGAAAAATACGAGGGAAAACTAAACGCTTTCCAGTGGCTGAAGTAGTTTCCAAGGTTTCCAGCATGTCTGTCGTGGTGGAAGTTCAGGTGCTTCAAGGCATGGTTGCTATCTTCATGTCAACTTGAGTCGTTTGTTGAAGCGCTGAAGCTTCCTCAACTGTTTTAGTCCTGCCGTGCATGTTGAGTTGCTCAGCCTCATTCCATTGCCCACTAAACGAGCTCCGGTCGCATGATTTACGCGAATGGAAAACGATTTACTTCCGTGTGCACACAGCATCCGACCACGCTATATTTAGCAGTATAGTATACCATCTGGGAAAGGTATTGAGCCATCTTCAGCAATCCTAAGCGGAATGTTGCACTGGCGCGGATTATTGAATAAGGTTCTTAGTCAGAGCCTCACTTACTGTATGAAGTACAGACTGGAAAAACCCGTTGTAGGGGAGGAAACAGTGTTTCTGTATGTAGAAATGCGGAAGCGAGTAACATAAATGAACAAATAAACCAACTCCACACGCAATTCGAGGAGTTGCATAAAAACCAAGCCAAACAACCTCGCAAATTCATCCAAAGCAGAAACAAGCAAAACAGTTTCGTACATTGATGATGGGGCAACACGTTTTTCCGCTTTTTTGCGCTTTTATCGTGCTCCGGTTGTCATTGTTATCGTTAGCTACAAACTACAAACACAAGCAATTACCACCGAAAACTGCATTAGCGATGGTGCAGTGCAACGTTGGAGACCATTTAACCGGTCAATAACTGCAAGTCGGCTGCAACAACAGCGACCACTACAATGCAATAGCATTAATAACAGTAACCACAACTACCACTACACCGTCGCCGCTATGATCACTACAACCGCAACTGACACAATTTTACACAAGCGAAAGCTTTTCAAGTGCAACTTTCCTCAACCGTACCCAAGCTTCGAACTTGTATCGCTACCTTGCGGCATCGCCTACAGAAGCACAGTCAACAGCAGTTTCAGGCCAGGCTGCTGTGTTGCACAACAGTTCGAGTAGCCTTTGTAGCCTTAGCCAGTGCAGTTGTTCGAGTAGCCTTACCAATGAAAAAGAATGGTTTGGATAATTGTAGAAATTTAGTATCGATTCTACCTGCCTTTTCTCTCTCCTAAACTTGAAAATGCTAATATTATTAAGATTATTTACGCCCTCAAATGTTTCAGTTTATGTATTAACTCTACTCACTTCATTTTAAATAATTATTATATGTAGCAAGAGTATAATTTTCTTTAATCTTAAAATTTTTATCCAAATCCACTAACTTGGAATTTCTAGTTCTTTAGTTTACTGAATTAAAATTAGAAGCCGAACGTTTGCTGCAAATTTAATTGAAATAAGTAAATAAATGCAGCTTTTAAATGTATTTTAGAAACTGTTCTGTGGAATAAAATACGTGCGCAAAATATATTTGAAACATTTTATTTTGTATTATTTTTTCGAATGAATTTATATTACTTTATATAATTTTATGTATAATGTAATGTATAAATTGATTTACCTACAAACATTGTTTATAAATTTAAATGAATTCATCTAGTAAAACTTAATGTATTTATAAATGTGTATAAGTGTTTATTCTGTCCATAAGATTATATAATATTTTTCACTTCGTTATGTTGTTAATTTAAATGTTTTCCCTACACTTTAAATTATAAAAATCCGCTCAATCGGAAGGGGGATGATCTGTTTTCGTTTCCGAACGCATACATTCAGCACAACTGAATATGTGTATGGATGTGTGTTTTTATACTTTTACTGAAGTACGGGTGATTTATGATTAACAAAACGAAAAAAAACACTGCCGGACACGATGAAAATTAGAGCTGAATTCAAAAGAAAATAGAAAAGTTGGCTCGAAGCGAAAATTAGATTTTATATTGGCTATAGCCGATTTCAAGTGAAAATGTAACATTGCAGAATCCGATCCGCGGGATCCGATTGCTACTCACATATATAAAAACTCAACCTACAGAAACTCCACTCCGTATTATACTCTAACAACTACTCACTATCTTGTTGCTTACGTATTCTCTAGTTTCGTAAAATAATAATTCTTCGGATTCAGTTTAAAATTAATGTAATTAAAATACAGACATAAATAGAAATTATATTAACAATGTATACGAGTTCGGTTAAAATTATTCAATCCATTTTCCTAAAACAGAACTTAAGTTTAAAATTAGTTAAGCAATATTTTTATAAAACATTGATTATTACACGTACATGCGTACATGCATAATATATAGACTATATATCGTATATTTATAAATCTTCCATTAAATCTAGTTTTAAGGCCAGAGACGCAGAACAAAAATTGTATTTTGTTGCCTGATTTTTCCGTTTTCTTTTATTTTTGTTTCGATAATGGTTCCATTGGTTTCGGAATATTTCCTTAATAGAAACGAATGCAGAATTTCTAAATCGGGGGTTTCAATTTGTGGCGCAACAAGCGGTTGACGCACACAGCAAAAGACGTTGTGGTCCTTGAAGGACATGAAGCGAGAGAGCATCGAAATGCAGCTAAGTTCAACAACGGAAAACCGTTATGTGCAGGACTCGCTCGATAGTTCGACGCCATCGGTTGGCAAAGTGGACTTATTCCCGGACAAAACTGACTGCTGTATTGCAATATTTTTGTGGAAATCGCCGGACATCACTAAACAGATGCTTATACTGAATGAAAAGAAAAGTAAGTCTCATAAATTACCGATGAACACTGTGTCATTCTCTTGCGGCTGGAGGATGAAATGGATGCAAAGGATGACTAATTTATTCGCATTTTTGGTTTATATATTCTCTAGTTTTGCAATGCAAAATTTTAAATATCAAAGATCACTTAACTGTACTACTTAATAGTTACTCTGTCTAATGTTTTTGTGTATTTAAGTGTGTGTGTGTGTGTGTGTATCATAGTATAACGATATATACTCGGAACACTTGGTGCTTGCCTATTAAATCAACAAATCGTATTCAACATTTGGTAAATGAACGCTGTTTTTCCTTCACCCGGAAGACTTCATCCGTCCTCTAGTAAACTTAAGACAAAACCAATACAAAGCAAGAGGACAAACCGACCATCGTTGGCCTTCATCAGAATTTGAAAATAAAAACGATGTCTCTCCCGTGTCATGTGTGATTACTACTTTTTAATCTGTTGATTTAATATGGAAACACCGAAGTCTGGCCAAGGATGTACACACATACGTGTATGTACATATGTATGTAGTGTCAGGAGTGGGCACGCATGTTTAAAGATCCGCCATCTTCGCAGCAGTACGCAGGGTATCGTGGTTCCTTCGAGATATTTGATTGGGCTGTTTTGCAGCCCGTATGGATTTGATTGCGACTGAGTTATTGGGTGTTTATTTTTAGTAATATATGTGTATGTGTATGCATGTATATATTTAAAGTCTTGTAATTTAATAGATTCTTAATTGCGTTTAAATCTTAAATATCCCGGTAGCAAGTTTTGCTTTTATGACGACTGCTCCTCCACACAGTCTCATTAAGAGTAACTCACGCGAAGCACATCCAACGCACAGACACAGTTCCATCTCGATCGCATGTCTATCGCATCGCTATCTGTGTCCGAATGTCGCCGATTATACGGAGCATCCTCTGCTCTCATCTGGTCCGTGCGGTTCTGATCCGATAGTATTCCTCCGTTTATGGGTTTGAGCTCTCCAACTGTCTCACGCTTTGCGTCTACTTTGTAACTTGCGAAGCTTTTGTTGCAAGTAGATGTGCTTTATTCAGGCTTTCTTAGTTGCTGTTTCGGTATTAAGAATTACGGTCGAGATTATTTCAAGCTTTTCTCTTAAACTTAGCTAGTTTTTCGAAAGTAAAAAGATAATACAAATATTTATGTTGTTCCTTTACAGATAGATGAATGTATGTTGTTGGTTGGTTGCTTGCTCGCTGCTTGTTTGGTGAAATTTATGGTTGAAATATTTGTTGATTTGCTGCTGCTGCTGCTGTTGCTATTGTTCTGTTGAATTTGTAAAACTTAAGCTCCCACAATATTGCCGGCCAGACCCATTACTGGCTAATTGTCGTTTCAGTGGTCGCGCTTGTGGTTGTGTTTGTGGTGGTCGCCGGAGCCGTGTCCTCGATACTCTCTGGATGTTATGTGAGATCCTGCGGAGAGTCTATTGAAAAGAGTTCCTTGTAAAGCGCTGGGAAAACCAGGTTGGGATGCTGGAGCTTAAATTTACTCATAGCTTCCATGTGCATTATTGAAATATCGCTGAAAGAGGAATAGAATAATTAGTGAATACTTCGGCGACCACTTCAGTTGGCGATTTAAGCTATGGACGCGTCTATAGACGTTAAAAAATGAGTCATGAGTTCCTAGGATTGGCGGAAATGATGCTGAGGACGGTGCTCGAGCTACTGTCAGATGGAAGTACATGCTTTACACGTAAACGAATTCAAACGAAACCGAATTCCGTCAGATTGGCCATCTTTGCAACACTTGTCAACAGATGAGAAATCCTACGAATCGCAGATATCATAGATACTTACCGGAAGTTTGGTATATTATTTAATAACGTGTCTAATACGGTTACGTCGCCCTTCAGAGGAGCGTGATTCGCTTCGAGCTCGTGCCTTATTGCATTCATGCTCAGGTTGAAAAGCCTCTGAATTTCTGTATTGCCCCTAACGCCATTTCGCTCTAAAAGAAAGGAGCTCTCGATGAAAATACTGATCCCAAGCTGATCAAGGGCTCTGCTTACCCGGCCACAACAACACCAAGCTCTGGTACAGCGCCAGTTCGGTTTCAGTCAGTTTTAATTCGGCTATTGATTTAGCCGTTTGGAAAATGCGCGACACCAGCCGCATCTCATCCGAGTCGGAAGTGTAGAAGGCTTCTTGCGGCAGCATAACATCACCGTAAAGAACAGCGTTCTGTGAGAGATCCAGTAACCGCGACATGCGGACAATCGCCAGCTCAAAAGAGCCAGTTTTCAAGAGCAGAATCTGGAAGGAAGATGTTTCAAATAAAATATTAGGAATTTCAGAGGTGCCATGTGCGCCGATGGTGCATCGATGGTGTACCTGATCGTCCTGACTTAGCCGCATGAAGCCGGGTATCAGCTTTGCGAATTCGATTATATTTTGTATCATTTGCGTTAACTTCTCCGCACAGTCCAGCCAGAGTTCTTCCTGTCCAAGATTTTTGTAGTAAAGGATCCGCGATATATCCTGCAATGTAAGGAGGGAGTTTCAGTTGGCAAAACTGGCATCTGGTGGGCTATGATATGATGGTCTTCTCTTTTTTACCTGTGGCTTTCTAAACATTTCATGGACAATTTCCAACTTTGTGTTTGTGTTGGCGTGTGCTTCCGCCAGTGTTTTGATCAGCACATCATTGATATCGCCGTCGGCTGCTCGATCAAGAAATGAGAAACAATTAATGGAGTAGGCACCAATGGGAGGAACTCAGGTCTACAGCAACAACAATGAATATACATCAATATATCAAGTATCTGATTTGTTCGAGTTCGAGTACGAGTTCGAGTTCGAGTACGAGTACGAGTGTGGAATGTGTTCGAATTCGAGACGTAAAAGAGATTAAATCTGCTCAAAAAAACCAATGACTGGATTTTTTCGTATTCAGTCTATTCAGACATTATGTTGGGAGGTCTGGAGTGATGAGATGATGGGGTGGGTGGGTGCTGACGGGGTGGTTTCGTCTGTAGAAGTCATGCAGAGTAAGAAACAAAAGCGACCAAATAATGCAATTGCAGGCAGTAACTTAGAAACGTAAACGACTCAATTACAAAATAAAACATCGTGTTATACACATCTATACGTACATATGTATGTGTGTATGTGTGTACGCATTGACCACACATCTGTACACATGCAGGCATACATGTGCATATATTTACATATATGTATGTACTAATACGCAAGTTTGCACTAGGTATATACTCTATATACGATATGTATGTATGTACTGGCATGTAGAGTATCTGAATGTCTCGGTTGAGTCCACGCTCAAAATATGATCGAGAACATCGCCCGGTGCGTCGCTTACCCCATCGCAAATCGCTGGAGTCATCACCGTCTATAAAGCTAACGTGCGACATGTCTGACACGGCAGTTGATGAGGCAGACTGTTGCTGATGATGGTTGTGATGTTGGTTTTGGTTGTGGTGGTCGTGGTGGTGGTGGTGTTGGTGATGGTGATGGTGAGGATGTTGATGATTGGGGTGCATGTCAGTGACTTTGGGACTCAGGTGGCTCTCGTGATTAGTTCGCTGCATGGCGAATTCTTTCGCAACAACGTGTCCGCTACGCACAGACACGGACGTCGAGAGCGCGTCGTTGACATTAGTTGCTGCTGCTGCCGCCAGAGCTGTGGGGGATCGCGCATTGCAGGCAGCAACATGATCAGCGTCACTGGCCAGGCGGCACCCGGTGCCAATCGATCTAACTACAGAAACGTCGCGCAAGCCACTAATGCTGCTGATGGTGACGCCAACCGTTCCGCTGCTAACACCACCGCCACTTCCACTGGTGCTGGGATTCGAGTCCGTGGGCCCACAGTCCGATGGAGTGTCACGGCGCAAAGAGGAGTTCGATCCTAGAATACGACGATCAACAGTTTAACCGTCGTTCATTTCATCATTCTTATCAATTTTCAGAGAGAATTTAATGTAAATTTATCATCATATGAGTTTATCGATGCAATTTTAAAAATCAGGTTCAGGGCTGCACTATTCACTTTTAAAACAGACTTAAAACGAAAATAACCCTTGGCCCACAGAAGGGCCAACGCATTTCAAATAATAAAATCGCTGCTTGTGGAGTTTCGATGGAAACTCGTGGTCGTGGCGGTAGGTGTCGCTTCCGGCAATAATCCTACCCAATCATTGTTGGCGGTGGTCCTTTCCTCGAAGTTGACTCAGCGACAAAAGAGCTTCACATAATGCCAACATGCACAGGACAAAATAAAACTGTACTCGACTAAACTAGAACGGAAGATTGGCTAAGGAACTAAGTAATAGGTAGGCCCTGGTCACTGTATGCATATCACCATAGTTGATAAATTTTGTGCCAATATCAATGATAAGGAAACTGTTTGTATACTTTGCTTAAATTTCTACACCGAAATGATGATGAATGCAGCAATACTCATTTCATAGTATTCATTCAATTCATAACTCAAATCAGTTCAAAATTAAATTTCCAGACAAGCTACAAAAATATAGAAACCAACTGCTTACGAAATTATAATGTCATCATAGAAGGCAATGCTTCCAAAATTAGGTGGAATCAAATGTCAACTGAAACAACTGAAACAACTTCTTAATGCACTGCACCTTGGATCGGCCAACAGTCTACATACTATACACTAATGCCTCGATCTCTAATACATGTTATGTCCTGCTTCGCCTGGAACCAAGCATAGCGTCTCAATAGCACTCTCAAGAAGTCAGAAGTCCGGCTAGATAAACTCATGAAATACTTATGGATTCCCTAAGGAACCTCGGGTCGTAGACATGCAACGCACGCGTAACTAACCCGGGGTGAAGTGCACGCTGAATGAAGTAATGAATGAAGTAATGGAAATAATAATTATAAGGGAAGAAAACACTCTTGTGTGGCTTTCACACAATCGCAGTTCGAGTTACCATGACCAACGAATTCGGGATCCATGATTGTGCTTCGTGGCTCGTAGGTTGTACTGTCCACGTAATCCGCCGATATGTCATACGCCATGGTTTGCTGGGGCGTTACTGACGTCGAGTACCCGTAAGGACTTCCGTAGCTCACTTCATTATTCGAGTAGCCATAGCTGTGTCGCGGGACCGAAGGCACAAGGAGCCGGGAGAAAGAGAAAAGAGTTAGTTATAAGTAGTGGCGCCGCGAACAGGACTTGGAAACGATATTCAATTCATTACCCATTGTAACTGTGATGCAGTTGATCGCTACTCGACGGCGTCTGGGTATCGAACACCGAACTGTCGGGTGCTGCGTCGCTCTGCGCTCGCATCTGAGCTCGATGGAATCGGACCTCGTCCTCCACTTTCTCCCTTTGCTTCTTCGACATCCTTCCGAATTTTACAGCTGTAAATGGAAAAGTACACAAAATTTCCTCATTGCGAGACCCAATAATATGTATTAGAGAACCGAACACACTGCTTGTCCTCGACCTCAGTTTAGCTGGTTACCCTTACCATCACGACTCATTCCCAATTTGAGGCACTTTTGCAGTCTGCAGTATTGACATCGATTGCGGTTAACGCGATCAACTACACACTGTTTGTTCCGTGGACACTGATAATTCACCACGGAGCTCTGGGAGCGGCGGAAGAATCCTTTACAGCCCTCGCATGTTATCACTCCATAATGAACGCCTGAAGATTTATCGCCGCACACTTTGCAGGGGATTATTTCAATTTGCGCTGAAAGAAAAGAGGGAATAAAATCAATACATTCGAGCAAACAATGTTTTATTTCAACACATCAACTAAATAAACTGAGTGTTCAAGTGTTAACTATGACTGATCATAGTTTCCATCTTAGAAGTATCATTTGAATACTAACTTGTATAGAATTTTAAATTTGAGGTGAGATTAAAGGTTTGAGGTTAGAAAAAACGGACTGTTTAGATTAAATAAATACAGTTTCATTCATATTCAAAAAGTCAAAATGCCGTTTTAAGTACAAAATAAAGAAGTGGCTTTCAAGTACATTCGCTGTGCGAACGAAAAGTAATCCCAAAGAAGTGGACCTGTCGTCATTTAAATGAAAATAGAGATAGCATTCCTAACGGTGGTGCTAACTGTTGCGGAGTTGGGAAAGGGCTCCGAAATCGGCGACTCCCAACTGCCGGTTGGTTGGCTTTTGACGTGTTCCGTCATTGTCTAGTCCGAAGAAAGTAAATTCGAAAAAGCAGCCACTCAGCAAATAGCGAGCCGCACGTATTCGCCATAAAAATATTGCAATCAAAGCAGATTGGTAAAAAATGCTTAAAAATGGGGGTGATTGACCTCCAGAACCACTCGATTTAAAGAAATCGAGCCGTCATATTGTCCAAATGCTGTACGGTTTGTTTTCGCGCTCAATTCTCTCACCTCTCATGGAGTTGGAGGTCTTTTTATCGAAGCTCGAACCAGACACAGATATTTCGCTATAATTCGATGAGCTCGCGGAACAGCATAGCCACATCGTGTTCGAGGAAGGCGCGGGTGGGTGCTGGTAATTAGCGGGGGAGGTGGGTGGTGCCAATGGCGGAGTTGTGGTACTGTCCACCGGTCCTCCTCCGCCGAAGACACTTCCGATGGACGACGTCTTCTTGAGGTTGTGGAAACAGACAGAGCGACTGCTAAAGGTGCCTTCACATGAACGCGGTTTCTGGCTGGTCTGCGGCTGATGGGCGGCCTGTTGTTGCTGGTGATACTGCTGCGCCACCAGGGATCGCTGCTGTGAACCGGCTGGGTTCTGCTGGCCGGACAACCTGTGCTGCTGTGCGTCTGTTCTGGGTAGAAAACCCGCATATTGGCACTGGTGGAACAGGTGCTCCTGGTGTTGGAGGTAGCGAGACCTTTCTTTGGGTGTGAGAGGCTTGAATGTTGAGCCTCCCATCACAGATCCGCTCTTGGACTTGGCTTTACTCGTATGTGAAGGCAAAAGTGGGTGTTGTATATGTTGTGTGTTCTCCGCTGCTGAAATCGACGACGGCGCTCGTTCAATGAATGGCAGCGCTTCGAAGCGGACGTTGCGCTGAGCGCAGTCCTCATTCGAGCTGAGTTGCAATGAAATATTGTGCTGTTGTTGTTCCTGCTGCTTGTACAGCGGCTGCTCCGCTGGCTCCGTCGCACTTCCACGTCCACTTGTTGTCCTGTTGTCCACATGCAAACGCGGCCCCAACTTATGTTGAGCGCTGTAGTACTCCGCGTTGTCTGCACTGCGCGCTGTGGTTGTCGTCTCACTGGCTGCTTCATTGCTACAGATGTTGTGATTGTTCCAGATATGCGCCTGTAGTTCCGAGATAATGCTCTCCATATCAGATGCCCGAAGTCATTCTCCGCCAAAGTGCACGTGCGCTTTTGTGACCGCGAAAAGGTTCAAATCCGACACTTCTGACGTCTCGATTGGCAACAATTACGACACGGATTGCCGCGGAAACGTTGACCCACTGCTAGGGCCCAAACAACACTGATCTGTGCCCGTGTTGGGTTAGTTTTCACTTTTTTGTTCATTGGCATCAATTTTGATTGAAATCGATACCAGAGCGATGAAACCTTTCTTCACATAACTGTTTTTGCTTTGCTAGAAACGACGTAAGGAAGTAAGCTAAGACACTATAAGCGGCAAATCTAATACAAGTTCGATTTTGGGATGAAGTATAAAACCAACAAAGGCCACTTTATTGAGGAACAGGAGCCCGCACATTCTAGCCCCCGCCAGCAAGTGTGACAGCCGACGGCCCTGTTTTCTTAATTATTTTTCTTGTTGCTGCTGAAGACAAGTCAGCGTTGTAGTCAGCGTTGAAGTCAGCGCAGGAGTGGGGTGAGGAGAGCGTGGAGGAGTGTCAATGAACTTTCCCACATACGCCGAGTGAGCACGCCACGACTCTTCGTCATCTGCCCAAATGACAACGGGCAACAACAACACGCGTTCTCAGCTGCGCTACGAAAATGACGCGAAAGTTTGAGCAATTAATGGAAAATAATAAAAAGAACTTTCTTCAGGAAGGAATGAAAATACAACACTTTAACAACACAACCGACTCTCGCCGCTCTTCGCTCTTCGCCTGTCGCGTTCTCTCTACGCTCGGCCCATCTTCTTTCTCTCTGCACTGTAGTTAGTCTTGCCGGAGCCGCACTGCACCCCTGGGGGTGGCTGTCGACGTCTTCCTGTTCCTGTTCGTGCTAAGGAAGTCTGCTGCTCTCGTTGTTGACTTGTAAGATGGGCATAAAAATGCGGCTCCGCGTCATGGGCACTTCACTGTTCCTGTTCGAGCAGACACAAATGACCGAATTCTTGCAACGACGAAGAGCACACACGAGTAATTAAAAATAGATTGGGCAATGGAACTCTGGAATGGAATTGATTTTACTTGAGTTCTCTCCACTAGAGTTGTGATGCGTCCATGAACGTTTCCCCCCCGGCTGCCGGCGCGATGCAGCTGCGAATTATATAATACGGTGTCACACACACCCGCACGAATACAGCACAGCACTCAAGCTGTCTGGTCGTGTGTTTGGATGGATTTGAATTCCTCCGCCGCCAACGAATTCAGCCACGCTCTTTGGATGCACGACACCATCCCGAAAACGAAGCACGCATTTGAGCAGAAAAGAAACGTTTCAAAATCCTCGCATGCAGATGCACCCAAACTGTTGAAGCAAGTTAGTTTTCACTACGTTGGACGCGAAAAGTGTGAAAATTCTGAGATGAACCGGCACCGCATTTAAGTATCGTTTAGCCCACATGATTGCCAGAGCGCACGAACGACGACGAATAGTGGAGGAACAACATCGCCGGCACATGCACCGCCGGATACTCCGACTTCGCTTCCAACACTCACGAGCCCGAACTCAGAAGACTCTGCTCGGTTCATCCTGAAATGAAAGAGAGCCAGAGAGAGGAGTGCGGTGTCTCGGTGGCGGAAGAGAGCACCTACACGCTTATCTTTACACAAAAAGAGCGAATGTATTCGGTTCGTTGGTCTCGGGTGGGCAACCTACGCGACTCAAATACTTCTGTGGAACTCTAGACACGTATGCTGTGGATTCACGAAAATTAAAGAACATGCAGATATGTTGGATGTTCTACGGTAAAAGTGCGTTTAGTTTTACCTCGCCGACCGACAGGCGGAAGTGTAGCACGGTATGTCCGTCGATGCATGTACGTGAGTGGCATGTGGTACATCCAGTTTACATACTGGGAGGAACTTGCATCCAAGCGCCACAGTCACCTACATACATTAATTACTCATGGAACACTCTCAGCATCGATCAATATACTCGTGTAGTAGCCATGATACAGAGATGCACGTGCTACTCCAGTAACACATTCAATCTTAACGCGAAACTGTGGCGGCATTTGATCACATGTGTGCCCCGAGTTGCCCTTTTTTTTAAATCATGGCATGCACATTTTAGCCCTTAGACTGAACATCAACACAGCGCTAAGTTTTCATTGTAGCGATTTGAGTTCCTTACCAAGTGTGCAATTTTCCGGAGTTGGTTTAAAGTTTGGCCACTCTGGATAGTCTACAGCAAGGTTGAAGTCTCCATTGAGATGGAGTTGTATTCAAGCTCTTCATGCGAGTCTTCTTTCTCTTAAATTCTCTTGCGCCTGCATGTCGCTCTGCTCTCGCTCTCTGTCGCTCTCTGGAGGTTCTCTCACGACGAAGCGGGTCGATTCGTCGGTCGTTGAGGGCCATTGGCACACATTCTGCTTGTTCTTCTCCATCATGTCCTCCGGCCCCTCTCGCCCGCTGCACTCGCCCATCATGTGCATTCCTGTTTGTAAACTTTATCGCGTTGTGCATTATTGAAGAGTCGTTTTGTAGGCAGTCTTGGCTATCCATGTGAGCACATTCGTGTACGTACATCGTTTGTGTGTGTCTGTGTGTGTGTGGCTGTGCATGTGTATCTGCCCACAGCTGTGTTGGTATCTGTTCGTGTATGTTGTGTACACAGAAACGCAATAAAAGCTTGTCTGGCTGCAAGTACAACACGACAGCCAACCATGTTAGGTAGGGACCCCATTTCATTAAAATAGAAGTACCTTCAATTAACTACCACCTGAAAACCACCCCCGCCGCCCCGAACTACTTCACTGGAGTCACTGTGGTATCGATCGGGAGCTGCTCTCGTGTCGGGAGTTCCTTCAGATGGTTTCTCTCCACTCTGGCAGATCATTCAGTCCGATTCTTCGACAGAAATGTCTTTATTACGTCATATGAACACATGTACACATGGCTTTGAATAACTAGTGAACACATCGAAGCACAGACAGTAGCTCCAGCTTCGCATGCAAGTGATTTGAAGTCGAATGTTGAAATCAATCCTTCAGAACGAAGGATCAAGTACACAGTTTCAGAGCAGGTTTCTACGGCTTTGCGCAGCGCCGTTCACACGAACACACTGAAGGGGGTGAGGGGGGACGCACTGCCCCCGTACACACGACGCATGTGCAACCCGCTCCAGCAAGCGTGCGATCCAAATCGAGCTGCTGTTCTGTGGCCCGCGTCTGTCGCTCAGCGTCTAACTTCGTGCCTCAGCGTCCCCCGCCCCTGCCCCCCGCGATTACGAAGTCGATGCCGTGGTTCTGTGCGCTGCGTGGCTGCTGCTGCTGTTGTCGTTGCCGCGTATTTAATGTTGATTTCATTGAAAAGTTCATTGACTACAATGCAATGCATCATAAAGTGCAGGCAGTCAGTCGGCCAGTCAGTCAGTCAGCCATTCAATGTGTATCTGCATCTCTCGCCTCTGCATGTGTGTGTGTGTGACAGATTTCTCTACATTCACGAAAACGTAGACATTTGTTGAGTTTCTAAGCATGCATTAGATTGCTTTGTACAACAACACAACAACAACAACTGCAGCAGTGGTACACACACACACATCTGAACGCATGTACTCACGAATCTCACATCATCATGCAACAATAGAAAACTTAGAATTGAATGGATGGCAAAATGAGAAACTTTTAAAATAGCAAGCAGAACTCGGGGCGGTGAGTGAGGCCCGGGTGGGGCGGGTCACTTCCGATGCAGGAGGTGCAGGTGAAGAAACGTTCGCATTGTGATCAACGGCTGCAGCTTAATTGAACGGCAGGCGCTTAAGGATTCAAGGGGCGAAGGCGACTTCTAACTGCAAACAACTGCGAAGAATCCTCAAAAAGGCGATTCTGAGCTTCAGTTGTGAGTACAAAAAAAAACAATGGATTGAGAATACCACAAGGATGCATATTTGTGCCTGAAAATGGACTGAGCACAAGTTGGATCGATTTGTTTAGTCTGGTCTAAGAAGTGGATCCCGTTTGCTCCAGTAGAGCAACAACAACTCTTGTAGTCTTGTGGTATCGATGGAGTTGGTCAATCCGAGTAAAAGTGCGGCAACCCCATCGCTAGTATCGGTACATGTTGGACAACACACGAGGCTCGGCAGACGCCCGCCATTCAACCTGTCAATAAATGTCACTTGTGGACAGCATCAAACTTCAGTGCGCTGTAGATTAACCCTTCCCTCTAGAATGGGGTGGCTACAGCAATGGGTCATGAGCGGAGAGTGAGGAGGCTTTTAAGCGAAACAGACACTCGTGCGCTCACTGCAGTGTTTGCACAACAGAAATACGGCACAACAACTACTCGACGTAACAACAACACTCACACGAAAGAGCTAAGCAAATATACTAGACACTGTGCGAGATACGAAAACAGCACTGCAGGCAACAACAACGTGGAAACATTGCGAAATCCCGAATCGCAGCAAAAACTCGACTTCGTGCGGCATTCGTTCGCAAGTCACTTCGTAAGTGGGTCAACGCGATGTAGGGTCATTGCACCGCACTATGCAGCCAGCACTTGGCTGTTGGCACGTCTCTGGCAACGAGTGAGCTCCGAAGCCCAACCAACCACTTCATCACTAGCGTACATCGCCGCTCGCCGCTCGCCGCTCGCGTCGTCGTCGCTTCGTATCTGTGAGTATGTCATGAATACGAACGAACGAACGCCGTCTATTATGCCAGCAAAAACAACTAAACTTCGAAACACTGGCAACATCAGCAACCGCCTACCCAACCTCAAGCCACCCGACTCCCCTCCCATCCAGAAACTGCAGCCACTTCGTGCCTTCTCGCAGAGAGCGCACCGAGCCGTTTGCGCTCGACTGCAGATTTTTGCACTGCTGTAGCGTCCTCTCTTGATTTGCGAACTGCACGGCTCTCTCTCTCTCTCTTTACTTCTAGGGGAGTGCAAGCGTGCTGGCTGCATTGAATGGGTTGGTTCTTCTAATGCGGCAAGACGTTTATTTATACACGCATAGCCTAGGTTAGTGATGGCGATTGCAGTGTGCCGCTGCTTTTGTGGGAAAGGGGGCGTGGGCCTCACTGCCCTGCAGCAGGAGCTTTCATCTTCATCAGAGAAGTAAATAAAACGAAGATCGAATAGAATAGACGAATGATGAACATTTGGCGAGGTTCTACTCATGCACTACAGAACAGTGTGTGGCTTCAGAATATTGCTTGCAACTACAATCGCCAGAAACTGTGAGGTTTGCTCTTTGAATATGAGTTCAACTGCCGACGCATCTGAATGCTTTTATAAACTCCAAAATTCACCCCCCGCCCCACCCCACCACACCCGCGATGTGTGTTATTGTCCGAGTCTGGCGTCGCTGATTATCTGTCCGCCTTCCGGACTGAGATGGTTTCCCCAGCAAACGAGAACCTTAGGATCAGGTGCGAAATAATGTAGCTCGTGGTTTGCTTTTAGGGTCACGAAAGCTAGACTAGTTAACAAAGAATACCTCCGCAAACACAACACAAGACAACAACAATGCAGTTTGGAGTGCTGCGGCTGCTTCTAATAACGAATGCTACACAAGCACCGAGTCTCTGCAGAACGAAAACGACGCCAACAACAGTTGAGCACCTTTTTGCCATTTTTCAGTTGCATTTTATTTCGTTTTCCTTCTAGCAAATCTCCGTCCTTGGCTCGTGTGTTCAACTTTGTCCCACTTATTATTATATTTGTTGGCTCCAACTCGCTGCACACAGCGGCGCAAAGAGCTGCAGCGGCGGTCGGCGAGGCAGTGAATGCAAATGCGCCGAACCGACTGACGGACGGCCGGAACGGCAGCTCGTGCAATCAGCCGTCTACAGCGATTACTCGCACACTCGGTAGCTGCAACTATTTAAGTTGCTCAGATAAGATACGCAGATACACGCGATCACGATGCTTCTATTCGGACACACACACCACCGCCCCCCCTCCTCTCCATCCGGCCCATGGTGCATGTTCACTATGTTGTTGTTGCACTCTGCTGTTGGACGTTTGCCAGAATAGAGAAGTCCAGTTTTAATTAATTTTCGCATTTCACTCTTCGCTTTATTTCGTTCTATCACAGTTCCACCCTCTCCCCCCCTTCCCCCCCGCCACCCTCCATCCCCACCGTGCAACTTCCAGATATGAACATTGGTGTATGTAGTCTATGGTGTTTTTTTTTAACGAGGAGTAAAAGCATCAAAAGCCTTAGTCAGTGCGGGACTGGTGTGTGTCACGTTGTGTATGGTTGTCTGCATGAAAGATGAACTCGATCACCACTAAATTTTGTCTAGTGACTAGTGCGACTACAGACCCCAGAGTGTCCTTCAGGCCGTCTACGTCGACGTCTTCAGTCGCCCAATTCGCAGAAGTGTAGCGTATCTACAGAAACCTCGTGGTACACGGATATCAAGTACAAGAATGGGCCGCACCTTGAGGAGTGGTGAAGTGAAGACTGCCGAATTTCCGGCTTTTTCCAGAGGTTTTCGCTATGGAATGGGTAGAATATTAATTTTGGCAGATCTTCGTCAAAGTACGGTTACTTTACGCGTGCCTACGTACACTCTCGAAAACGGGGAGATTTCTGTCGTTGCTGCGCTCTCTCTTTTGGTTCTCCGTCACTCCCTGTCACTCTTCTGCTACGCTTCCCTCTCCGCATCGTGACTTGCCGAAGTGTGTGATACCGAACCAGTGAATGCTTTCCTAAATGGACGTCGGCTGCTCTGCGCGCCGTGCGTGCGTACACGCATTCGTGCGAGGGTGTGCGTGCTTTCGCTGTTTCGAATGTTTTTGGGAACTTCGTTAAGATTACGAGTCCGCTCCGCTTATCCGCTCACCAACGCGTCGACTAGTTGGCTTGTCGCTCGCTGCGTTGCGTTGCGTTGCGTTGCGGGACTTTGCCCTGCGTGCCGCTTCGGGGTGAATGACCGCCGAAATTTTATTTGGTTTTTTGGTTTTTCGACTTTTTGTCGGTTTTCGACTTTTCTACGCGGCGTAGATGAGTACAAACGAATGTGTCTGGTACTCGTACTTCTGCCTCGTATTTTGGTGTTGGCTTGTTCGCCGCTCGCAGATAGCAGCAGATAGCAGATGCCTTGTTCGTGTATACCCACATTTGTACACGTACATTGAATACTACACTCGTTGTTTATTTGTTGTTTTCTATACGCAACGCTTTCGGCTCGTCGTGGCGGGGTAGCGGTGGGCTCTCGTATGTCTTGCTACAGCATTGTTGTTGTTATCATAGTAACATAGCGTTAGTTCTTCTTTAAGTCGACATCGCCAAGGAAGGAATACTGAAAACTTAACTGCTTTAACCCCGAAAGGGAGCTGCAACCCCCCCTTCATCTCGCTACTATTCACACAGAGAGGCACGCGTTTCTTACATGAGTATACTTTGAAATGTGTTCAATATTTTCACTAAACGACTCCTGCAATACTAATTACATGAACATTACGAGTAATTTAAGGTTATTATTACAGGTGTAATGAGATTGCGTAAATCTCAGACCAGATGTTATGAAATGAAAAGCCAAACGATGTACAATCTAACGGAATAACGAGATACTTTGATGACGTCATATTCATGAATCGACCTGCAGTATTTATGTATGTCGGTTTTCTTGCAGTTTTCCATAAGACAAACCATACAAAAAATGCGTCAGTAGAACAACCTAAAAAGAGAAAAATTCAACACTATTTTGATGCGAATACTTATTTTAATCCTATTTGAATTGCAGGTGAAGATATACAGATATACTGTGGAATAATAAGTATCGAATGTTTGATCAAAATTAAAGACTGCTTTTTTATTAAATTTATAAGAAAGACTTAGAAAACGAATTCAATAATAAAACATCGTCCAGCAACTTCCTGGCCAAGCCACGCGCTCAGACGACGAAATTCGCAGTCTTTCGTAATCAACTTGACGATTTCTTGGCTTTTCCCCACGACCGAAACAACCGCTTTCACTGTTATGTATAATATTTCGGTGCATTATTTTTGGCAACGTCCGTTTAATATATAAACTTTTTATTTTCACGGTTGCGCTGCGCTGAGCTACGCTCGATTTATGGAAATCATTCCATTCCATTTCATTCACCTGTTGCGTAAAAAGCAATTCGTTCGGACTGCATTCGAGTAGCTTTGTTGGAGTTGAGAGATCACGAAACAGCTTGTGAAACCGACTGCTAGTCGACATGATGATATGACTTGGGCTCAGCCCGACGTGGGCTCTCTGAAAGTTCGACGAGTGCGAATGGGAGCGACTTTCTATTATCTCGTAAAGCGATGATCGCGCAAATCCTACTCTCCGGGCTACATTCTTAAGTCGGACGTTGCATCGCGGCAATAAGGGCAGGACTAAAGTAAGTGGGTAACCCTTTTTATGGACTACTGCTGAGCGCAATGCAAGGAACAAGCAATTCGAACGTAACCTTGGCGTGGGTGCTTCCCATGAACTTCGAACTTCCCATGATGATCGAAGGATCGCGAGTAACCTGAGAAGTAAATCTGCAGACTTGGCCCAAAGTAATAAACAGACAGAAGGAGACAAACATGGGTAACGCTATCTATCATGGGTGACCTGTCGATCGATCTTAAGAACCGTGCGTATTTCGCGGCATGTCAATGGGTAGATGGATGGGACACTAGTCCCGGGGACCCACCTGTAGTTAGACTGCCCCAGGGAGGAACGTACCTTTAATGGATCCACTCGAATTATTCTGCCCCGGCGACTGCACATTCGTTTGTCCCAATGTGTTTGCGTGAGCTTCCAACTTGGATGTGACGCTATTCCACATGTCAAACATGCGTGACGTATACATCGTCAGTTCTTCTTGCTCGCGTCCCGAATTGTACTCGTATGGCTGCACTCCCTCCCTCGTGTGTGTGTGTGTGTGTGTGTGTGTATGTGTGTGAGATTAAAGCTTTCGGCTATGTATTTTAAGAATACGTACAACAACGCACCCTGGCGTTTAATTAAACTTTAACAATCTTGTCGCGATGCGTCGCCTCGCGTCGCGTCCAGCACTGCAACGTGCTATAAATACGGTGTGCAAACCTGCGCTTGCCTCGACGTAATAAATAGTGTGTAGATGTATATTATGTGTATGTGTATATTATGTATAAACTCTTAAAATTGTTTGTGATTATTTTGCTGTTAGATATTGCAAATTTATACTTTATGCGTAAACGTGAATTATTATTATCACAGTGTTTGTGTTGTTGTTGCTTTCGCACTTTCGCACTTTCGTTTGTTGTTGCTGCTGTTTCCGCGCTTTGTTGCTGCACTGTAATTCACAGGAAGGTACTACGGGTTGCTAAACTAGGTTTGTGTGTTCGTTTCTCGTTTGTCGGGTGTAAAATTCATAAGACACTCGATCGCGCGACTCGCGAAGTCACTCGGCCTGCCCGGGACACTAGAAGCTCGCACTAAGCTAGACACTGGTTTTGCCTGCGCTGTCAAACGTCTTGACCGCGGCCTGACCTTCACTCAGTTTTCGGAATCTCTGCACAGCTTCGTCAGTTTCGATCGAAGGTCCCGAAACTAGCATGGCGTTGGTTAGTTTCGATTCGCGATGACGTAGACGCCCAGATTTCTGCGCTGCTCACTTGGTCCCGTTGCACTGAGTATGTTTTTAAGATTGTTGTTGTTTTTATCACTGGATTGCGAGCTCTTGCGGCTGTTCTTCTCGCCTCTCGCTGCTGGCGCTTTACTGTTGCTGTGTTCGCCGCCGTCCCTGCCACTGCACGCTTGGTCTCGCTCACTCGTTTGGTTCAGGAGCAGAATTTCTAGAAAGACGAAGATTTCCCGACAATTAATTCCGGCAGACATTTGGACCGAGATAATCTCTGGTAGGTTCTCCTCTTCGCACCGAAAGAGGTTCTGAAAGGAGCTGACAATCGCCCAGTCTTCGAGCCGCTGTTTTATCCCGGCTTGAAGTCCATCATATTGCTGAAATGAGTTTTTATGAGTTCGAAAAGCCATCTGCAGCCACAACCAGAACCCTGCGAACTACCGAACTACCCGAAAACGTGTACGAGTACCAGCCCGACAGCAATCGTTTGTGCCGGCAAGGGGCAAGGGGGTAAAGTGGCGGAAGGGGCCGAAGGGGGTCTCAGGGGGAGATAAGGGCACTTTATTGAATTGCGGAGTCCCAACCCAATAGGTTGGTCCTTCCTTGTTGCAGTGGTTGCACAGTTTAGTTTGGCACCCTTCGAGCACACTTGATTTACTGTTTGGTCAGACGCAAAGACCACACCACGCACCCACACAGACACACCCACCACACTTGGACCAGGACATGCCTTGACTCTGACTTCTACGCTAGAGTCACGTGCGCGTGGAGTCGATCGCTTCTCTCGATGAAGTTTCATCTGGTGGAGCCTTTCGGATAAATCCGTTGGTTTGGCCCAATAACCCAGTGTTTGTGTGTGGCTGTGTGTGTGCCTGCTCATTACTGGTTTCCCTCTCGAGTACCTGCTTCATTGTTGACGTCGTTATTTTGGCGCTAGTGCCAGTGTTTCGCCGCCTGCGGTGAATGAGTCGCAGGCGAAACGAGGCCGCGTGTATCTACCCCGAAGCGGATGTGGGCCAGAAGCGTTTATTGCCTGCATACATGCAATCTGCGCGCCCATGCATGCAGTGAGTGTGTTTGTGTTTTCTGTGTGCTTTTAGAAAAGCTTGCACAGAAGCCAATTAAATTAACACCCTTTGAGTGGGAGCGGGCTTCATTTGTTGCCATTCGAACTCCTTCCCAGTGGACTCTGCAGTCTATTTATGGTCTTTAATTGGAATCATGTTTAGACAATTCGCTCCGCTTGCCGCCGAACATGTTCGCATTCGATGCAATCGAAAGCATTTCATTCTATTGAACTATTATGGAGCGTGAGATGCAACCGTCCCTGGCGACCAACCCTGATCGATCGGAACCGCATGCAGCCAGCAGCAAACCCAAGAACAACAACGATAGCATCGCATACGCCGCTATGCCGAAATTCCATGTTGAAGTGCTGCTGCCGGTTCAATGCTCCCGCGAAAAGTGCGTCGGGGCGATCGGTTGCTTTGGCTGTTGTAATCGCTTGTGTGAGCGGCAGTGCGCAGGCCCTTATCTACGTTGTTGTTGCTGCTGCAGCCAGGCGCGAAACATTGATATGGGTTCAAGAAGACGCAAACAGCAAGAAAGTGAAAAGCACGGCGCCGGCACAGAAACGTCTTGTTTTTTAGTACTGCGAGACACAATAAAGTCCTGGCGTTGGGCGCTGAAGACCACGAACTCCCCGGAGCAGGGAGACCCGGTGCGCTTATGCACTTTCTATGTTAGCTAATGTTTGTCAGTGTCTGTTTAACTTCTGAAGTCAAAAATAATGCCGCGAAAAATCGATACAAGCAAAAGTCGATAATTCTTCGGGAGCAGCGCAGAACAACTTCTCTCAGCTGCTGAAAGAGTTCTACGACCGGGCTTGGTTACAAGCGAACCAAAACAGCAACCCACACCAGCCACCAAGCAGAACAAGAAGAAGAAGAAGAATACGTCACGACGAACAACAGTGATGTCGGGTAGCAGCGAGCACAAGCACGATGATTGGGCAGCACTGTGCTAGTGTATCGCCCGAATACGTCACCAAAAACGATTTGTAACGGAAAACTGTGCCAGCGACGAAGAACGGGCTAAGGGACAGGCACATAAATCAGCGACTGCCAACGAAGACGAAGCACACAAAACTTTCCGTGGCGCGCGCCTCGCAACTCCTCCTCGCTCAGCTGGCGGGAGCAGCGACTGTGCACATGGCAGCGCTGCAGCGCCGCAGCGACGCAGCGCCGTGGATTTGGTTTAGTTTTGGTTCTGATGTCGTTGACGCCGAAACCGAAACCGAAACGAAACGAAAAAGACCAACGACCTCTGCTAGGGCACGAGAAGCCTCCCCCTTAACGAAAGCTTCTGGCTCGCTCTGCAGCGGAGAACGTAATTAAAAGTGTGTTTGCTGAGGGAATCGTGTGCGGGAAGCACGCTCGTTCCCCCTCCGTCCCTCGCAGGCCGCGCAGCACCAGCGAGGAGGAGGCTCCAGGGTGTTGCAGCGAAACGTTGGGAAGCGCTGTTGCTAACGGATGGCGCGCCAACAGGGCAACACGCCGGGCCGTAGAACCCGAGGGTAAGTCTGGTGCATGGGGATGGCGGCTAGAGAATTCCACGAGTGCCGCCGCGGACAACCCGAAGCACCGACCCATCGATTCTAATCGCTGATTCCGATTCAGTTCAGTATAGGTTGGTGCTTCGTTGTTGTTGCATAATTGGAAACAGCAGCACTCGCTCGAAGCACTTTCGATTAGTTGTCAGCAGATTTTATTTCCGTTTTGGTGGTTGCTACTTTTGGACATTTCTTCACACTTGCAATCCATGGGATGCATTCTACACACTTTTTTACTTCTGTTTATGAACTGCACTGATTTCTGTGCGATTAAAATTTTCTTCAATGGCGTCGCTTCCGCCAGGAATTACGTCACTACGCGCTTTCGTTCACGCCGTACCTCAACGAGGATATCCTGCGACGAGCGGCCTGCGGTTTTTATTATTATTGACGACACCCACGACGGACTGTCGGCCAAAGAAACGAGACGGAAAACTTCTTGGCGTATAACTCGCTGTAACGCGTCGATGTAACTGCTTCGAGCGCTGTTTTGTCCGAACCCGGTGCACGCCACGACATCCAAAAAACGATTGGAGCAGAAATGCAGAATGTCCGACCGTTGAAGCAGCAAAGTAAAGCGGAGAAAACAAAGTGTAATAATGAAAAACTCAGAGATCGCAAAACGCGCTACACAACATTCCCGCGACGCGCTCAACTCGAAGTGCGGCCCAAGACTGCCGCGAAGTGCCAGCGAGTTCGTTGTATTCCATCGTCATCATAGTTTCGGTCGGTGTTTGGCGCTCGCTCCACTGCGCACAGAACCGCACTATGCTGGCAACTCGCGTAGCGTAAGAGCATCAACATTTCGAGTTGCTTCATGTTGTTACCATCATTAATTCCGCTTATGTTGCTGTGGTTGTTCGTGCTGAGTATTTGTGTCTCTGTGTCGACTTTTCCTTGCTCCCCCCACCACATGCTTTACAAGACGAACCGGTATTTCCCAAGTGTGTACTTTGGTGTGACTGTTTGCGTGAGCCGAGCGTTCGGTTGTGTCGGCAAATGGTAGTGTGTTGCGCAACAAACAATGTTCTAGCATCATGTTGCCAACGCCGTAATGCAGAAGAACAGCTGTTTCGCCCGACCGCGTGTCGGTAAGAGAGCGCGAGAGAGTGATAAGAGAATTGTGACTGATGCGCATGTTCAACACTCATTGAGCGCCAGTTTACCGTTGGAGCTAGGAATATTTTAAGGGAGCCCAACTCTGCACAGGGAAACGACGCAGAGAGAGCGAGAGCGAGAGAGCTCAACATAATAAAGGTAGCGGTTAATGGGTTGTTCTTTTCTGTGGTTCGAATGTGTGTTTGTTGTTCGCTGCGCTAGGTTATCGTTAGTTGTTGTTAGGGGCCTGCATTTCGCTAACCCTGCGGAAGGCTCGAACTAGTCCAGCAGAAGCACAGAGTCGTGGATATCCCAATTCTGCTTCAGCTCACAAGACAGAACTCCGACAGCCATCCCCGCCGCCCGCAGTCAGCTTTTCCATTGATTGCACGAGTTGGTAATTAAACATAAAATTATGCCAGAGAAAACAAGCACGCACACAAACACAGCCACATGCACAGACACACACTCTGCACGCTTACTCAGCAACCACAAATTAACTGTATTTGAATCCAGTTATGCGCGGGAAATGCAGCCAAGCGGCGAAGGAGGGCGGCATGGCAGGCAGGTGGGGCAGCATCAGCAAAGGAACCGATGAAAAGCTCATTAAATAGCTGCATCGAATTTAAATACATGCCAGGTTCGCACATTGAAACCATAAAGTAACCCGCAGATCATCGGAACGTGTTCTCGGAGTGGCTTCAAGATCACCATATACTCGAATGAGATGCAGTTCCATCATGGTTCTTGTTAGCACCCGAGAACGTTTTCTATCGCGTAACTTTGATGCTCGCAGGTAGGTTTATCGAAGAGATCAGTGCCAAAACTAACGACGTGATCCAATCATCCAAGCCATTAAATGCGGAAAGCAGGGAGTAAGGAAACCATCCACTCCTTGTTATAAGATTCGACAGAAGTGCGTCCTTTGGTCCCAGAATTGTGTACACTTTCTACTCGACGTTCCTTTAGGTCGAAGTATCGCAATATGAGCCGTTATATTTGAAAGTGGTATAAGTCCATTTGTTCATATTTCAGATATTTAAGGGTCTGCGTTCGAATGAATTTGAAAATATGGGCAAACGTTCATTTATTCGAGCGATGTTTTCAACAATATGAAGATAAATGTTACTATGCCATGAACATTATGTGAAAACTGGCAAGGAAGATTATGAGGTAAGGTTATACCACTCAAGAATAACATTTTAGAAGAAATAAAAACGAGAGGAAACTCGAGTATATATTTTTATACACATTGGCTATGCATTTACTGAAATGATTTTTTAATTTACAAAATAATAATTAAAATGAAGACATGAAAATACTCGAACAAGAGTTTATTAAGAATTGATTTCAATTGATTCAAAATGGCAAATGTATGTACATACATAAATAAACGAGTGTAAAATAAATTGCTTTCTTAAGATAACTAAAAATAAAGACAAGTATTGTATATTTTAAACTTCTTTCTGCTTTACAGTTAACATAGTGGAGTACTCATGGTAGACACGTAGTATTAAGGGCAGTAAACTCATCATATCGCTGTATTTCCTCCTTGTTGGTGTGTTGGAGCTCCACAGTGGCAACATAGTAGTTGTGCTGAAATGTTTGGCTTTCGCTTGCTTTCCAAATACAGAAATTACACTATCTAAATGGAGAATTTCCTTCCATTCTAGTTTTGTAAGGAATAAAACCCCTTTAAAGCCCTTGCTTAACTTGAGATTATGATTATTATTCCACTTTAAAAACCAAACGTTGTGTAAAAATTTGAAAAAACTTTAAATGTGTTGTTGTAAATATAAAAAGAGGATCTTAGTAAGGTTTCCACTTACTAATCTTCTTCAAAAATGTATTTATACTACAATAGTTTCAGAAGAGCGACTCCAAGACTTCCATGACTCCAAATGGTTCATTTCACGATCTTAACAATAAAACTTAAGAATCGCTAGTTTAAAGACTCAGAATTGGTGGTTTACAAATCGTTTTAAGTTCTTAGAACTACTTACAAGTTTCTTCAGATGAAATATTAAGAAAACAGAAAAGAATCAAAATAAGCAACACAATGCAGCGTCTTACGAAACACAATAGAAACGCTGCGCATGCGTCGTTCGAGCGGTACGGTGCTTGGGTTTGTTCTCTAAGACTTCTATCTAAGGGAAAACCGAGAAAAGAAATCCACGGCGTCAGTTTCGCAATTCGTCGATTTGGGACAAGAACAAATCTAGAGAAAAATGCAGCGAATTTCGGCTTGGTTGGTGTTAACTGCATAATTGCACGCATACACGTTCGCTGCACTGTGGGCACTCTTCACACAGTTTGGGCACAGTTGCTGGACGGGAACGTCGGGGAGCACGGGGGCGACTCTTATCTTCAGAAGTGTCTGCAAATGCTGGGCACGGGTGAGTGTTTACCACATTATTTACGAGACGTTTCAAGGTAGCTCCGTAGCGAACAGACAAACACAATTTGAGAACGAATTCTACTATAATAATAATACTATTGTCGACTATACGTTGAAACACACATTTCAGCTGAAGCGTCACTAAGCGGCCAGAGTTAGGAGCAGACCCTGTAGTAGAAAGCTGCTTAACGATCCTTTGCAAGGTGCGGAGGAGCCTTTGTAGTTTTTCGTGATTGCGACTGGCTGATGCACCATAAAGTTGCATGAACACAGTTTCGAAATTCAAGATATCTGCGCCTGTGTAGGGCTATGAAGGGCTCCGTGTTGAAGAAGCTTGTATTGTACTTTCTTCTTCTGTTCGAATGAAAACTCTTTCTGAAACACCTTCCAGCAGGGAAAACCGGAATGATGTTTCTCATGGAATCCGATTAAACTCGGAGCGAAGAGGGTGGGGCGGGACACGCAGGGGAAGATTGCATTATAAAATTAAAAAGGAACGAATTATAGGGTAGCTGCAGCATCTGCAAACAATGCGCGTGCACCTGAAAGCATTTCACAATAAACCGCGCACCGCGTTCTCTTCAAATCAGCCTCTTTTACCCTCGATCGCTGTGTGCTGACAGGTAACGATTACTGAGGAAATGCACAAGTGAAGGGCTGAGCTGCTGAAAGACAATCCGACTCCCTCGCAGGGCACTAAAACTGTGTGGAGGGACAGAATAGAATAGACGAATAAAAGTACTGTTCTCAAACGCTTGGCTCCCGATCAATAGAAAAAATGTTTAGGGAAGGACTCGCTAGGAACACGTGGAGTGCCGATGTAAAGGCATCTCCGTCGAAAGCTGGGGATAAAACTTCAGTGCACTGTGAATGGCAGATCATACCAGAAGTTCACACATGTAGAACCATGCAATAGAGAACCTGTTTCTAGTCCACGAAACAAGCACTGCAATGAAACACTTACTTCAGTGACTATCGCAAGCAAGTTTGAGGTTAACTTCACAACATTTTCCCGGCCAGAAAGTTTGCAGTTGGCGATCAAAGGCGATATACTCCAAACACGAATCGAATTCGTACATGTTGTATAACACGAACATGTTTCAGTGTACTCATTACTGAATTGGAAACATTTGGATAAATTAATTAAAAATGCACAAAATTATCTGAAAAAAGCTAATTTGTAGAAAGAGCTGAGAGACGATCGACGGTCGACTGATGTAATGATCGACCACAGCCGGAGTTGCGCAACAAGCTTGCTAGCCAAGTCCAATTACCACGTTCAGGGTCGAGTTAGTTGTCGAGTTGAGCGTTGGCCGGTATTCGACTCGCTTTTTGGCGTTTGCGCATGACTAACTAAGTGAGTCTAGCAATCTTAGGTGCGTAGATCGTTGCAGTTCTTGCAAAACATATCCGAACATAGTGTCCACCGTATTCACCGATATACGGGTACATGTATAATATTCTGGACCTGAGCTTTTGTAGCTTTTTAACAACCTAAACACAAACAAGCCACATCATCGTCGTCGGCAGCAGTTCTTCAAGCAGACTCTATAGTAACTGGCTAATCTAGCTTAATTCTAGCTGCTTTGCTACGTGTGTCTTCTGCTTTGTCATTCATATGGTTTTGCAGTCGCTGGTGGTTCTACGTTGCTCCATTCTTGTTGGCACATTCCCCCTACCACAAACCCACAACCCCCCCCCCCCTCCCCCCTTCTCACGTATAAGCACTTCTTATATCTAAGTCTAACTGTATAGTTTGTAGTTGACGTAATTACCGCTAGAGTTCGTCGTACGGTAAAAACAATAGCACAGTCGAAGAGAACCGAGAAGCAGCAAGTTTCGCCGGCATTAGAACAGCAACAGCAACAGCAACGGCAACGGCTTAGAACATGAAAGAGCTGGTTCTCGACGGCAGGCAGAGCAGGCAGTGGTGCTTGTCGGCGCTTGGATAGTCGACGGCTTGGACGATTGTTGGTAATTGAGTCAAGCAACAGTAAAGCGAAAGACGGACGCAGCATAGAATCGCAAAAATAGCAGAACGAGAATTCGAGGCTGGGATCGCTCGCATGCACGACGGGCTCGGCACCGCAAGCGGGCGCGGCGCGATGGCGGAGGCTGCTGCTTGCGGTTTGATGGCTTGGCAAGGTAGATACTAAGACGGCTAGTAATGTTTATGTGTCAAAAGCACGTTCTGCGCTGCGTCTGTGTGCTGTTCCGCCGTACGAAGTGTTCTGGAAAGTGGGACACCGCTCGAAAGCGGAGTCGGCAAAGGTGAATAGCCAGCGAATGCACGAGTGGCAGTGAGCTGTTAGGAAACGTAGTACATGCTGGGGATTAGAATTTGAGAGACTGATCGCTACGCTACACACCAGCATTCGCTTGGACACAGAACTTTGCAGTTTACAGTTTGCCACGAAACAGTTTCCAGACCGATGTTTGTTTACATGTCGATCACACGATGGACATTAAAGTAGGACATGTCTAAACCCCGAACTTACTAGTGTCACAAAACCATTCTTCATTGCACATCCGAAGGGAGTTCCATATGCCCCTCCCCCCCCCCCCCCTCCCCCCCCCCCCCCCCCCTCTAAAATATTGTGTCCCCTCATCCGCAATCGACACGGAGTTTTTCACGCACAGAAGGATCACGCGCTGCCCGACCTGTTTTCTGGTGCCAGAATTTGAGGTTGATCAACAATAGTTTTGAAGGGAAAAACAATGTCTCAGAATAGAATGAGAAATTACAATACAATGCTTTGCATTAGGTTGTTAATGGACAAGCATCAGAGTGCGTTGATGCATTTTTGATTTCACCAACCTGTCATTGCTCCACTAGAGACGGGGCCCGAGTCACGTGTCGATGAGGCTGCTGTAGTGATGGTTGTCGGCGATCTCTTCGATGGATGCTGCTCTTGCTGCTCGGACTGCGTTAGGCTCGCTGCGGCAACAACTGTTGACCTCGACGGCATCTGTTGCTGTTTCTCGAACTGCGGCATCTTTTTCCTTACTGGATCATCCGGCGATTCCTCCATTAAGGTTGCCACCGGAGTGGGTGGTGTTAGCGAAGTCTCCAAACTAACGTCGATGAGACTGGCAGTCGTTGTTTGCAGGCCAGCGATGTCTTTGAGGTCAATCCAGCTGGCGCCCACCCTGTCGCCATCAGAAATGGGCAAACTCAGCACGCGAGTGTCGTTCTCGTCGATTATTTGGAACGACTGAGTCGGCTCAATTTTGACGATGATCGGCTGGCTGCACGTCAGTTGCTGGGACTGGTTCTGGGCGGAGCTGTGGTAGTGCTGCTGCTGCAGAGCTGCTTCTCCGAACTGCACCGCCGTAGGCAGGACTAAAGTCGCCTCGGTCGAAGTTCCGGTGGATGTAGACTTGGCCGCCAGCTCCCCAGCATTGCTCCGGCGTACGACATCGAATCGAAGCACGGCGCATTTATCGGTTTGCTGGGACTGGTTCTGCTGTTGGGGTCGCACGAGCGGCGACGACGACGACGACGGTTGTGATCGCTGCTGCAGCGACAACGTGAGCGGCGGCGAGGTGGCCTTGTTCGATGTGGACACGTTGCGCGACGTCGAAATGGGAATGATGGAAATCGACGGAACTTTATTGCGGAAACTAACAGCCGACTGGTTGTGGCTGACGCCGCCACCGCCCTTGGAGCTTGCTGCCCCATTGGCAGCCTCAGAGGATGCACCTTTCGGTGGCACCGACTGCTGGCCTGCGATGTAGTCCTTTGGCCTGTCCGTTGTGATACTTGGTCTGTGCGACGGAGGAGACGCGCCTCCTTCGGACTTGAGTTGCGTTAACGGTGAGTGGCCTGCCCGACTGAGGGCGAAATGAGACAAGACGAGGTAGTGGACGGGAATAAAGGTGATTGCGATTGCGAATTGATGTGGCTTAAATGCGTCGCGATGTTGACTTTGCGCTGACTGGTTTCGAAAAATTGTGCGTTTCAAAAGTACAGAGTTGTGCGTTTGTAGAGATGTTTAAATGGCCAGCTTATCCTGGCATTGCTTCGTTTAGTTTCTGCGCAAAATGTAGAGTATTAGCAAGGACAACCACCACAACGAACTGCTCTCGCTGTCAGTCGCGTGCTCTCCGTTTCGGAACTCTCTCTATTCTGCTCTCTGTTTGCCGCAGTGGTTGCTGCTTTCGTAATGATTTGTTTATTTTGTACAAATTTTATTCATCCTTGTGTTAGCAAAACATCGAACATTTAAAGAATCAAAGAAACTACACCGCAGTTTTGAGTTTCTTCGCTCATGCGAAAAGCGTTTGTTTTCTGTTTTTGTCCAGCACTCGACTTACTTTACGTGTATAATAGATGCACAACATTAAAATAATAAAATCAGCCTTTAAATTTGTTGGTATTCACCTAAAACGCGGAGGAATTTCATCCCAACACTGTTTCCAACGTCACTGGTTCTTAAGAGGTCTGTTAGTACCGAAGTGAAATAGGAGCCGAACTACAAATCCGTCGGGATTCAAAATTTTAAATATAAATTTTGCTCAGTTCGCTGCGGTTCGCACAACTTAAGTTTAATTCTATCATCGATTTTATTTTACTAATTTATTGCTTTATTTCAACCGTTTGAATGTGCGCGATTTCCTTCAGCTTGCTTCTCAATCCCAGTCGCACTGAACGTTTTCTCTATTGCACAAAAATCCACACTAAAGTTCTGGTGAAGCAAAACGGATGTGTGTATCCTGCTGCATATGCACCAATGGTGGCAGTCGCAACACCAGCAACAACAACAACGAGTACACGGCGATGCAGTGCGCACACGATGAAAATACATGGAATGATATCCGAGTCGCGCGTTGAGGTGGGGAAGAGAGCAGGGGGTGGTTGCAACTTTGGAATGGATAAGAACAATATTTCGACTTGGATGCCAGAACTTCTCTCTATGGCCGAGCCAAAAGGTGCAGCAAGCGGCCCCCGTTCTGCAGTGAGTTCGGATGTGGTTCCTCAACGCACTGCAGGTCACAAGAACGGCAGGGTTGGCACAGTAGAAAAGTGTCCAGCGCTCCGAACTTCTGATGTGCTTGAGGACGCAGTCGATTCCAGCTGAGCACTTCCACTCGACGCCGCTGTGGTGCTGCTTGTGGAAGTGCAGCATTTCCATTGCCTTACTTACACGTATAGAGCTGTGATTTCCGGCCGCGGGAGGAGGCTGGCCGAAATCTGCCAATTAGGTGGCTTTTAAATAGGCCAAGAGAAGCAGCTGTCTGTTGCCACTCGCCCCACCCTGCAGAACCACAAACTGCACCCACACACACGCAGAGTGTGTGAGGTGAGATTGCGTGTCTGTGTGCGCCACCAGTACAGAAATTGGGACTCGTTAACTGGAAAATAGGGTTAGTAGGGAATGTGCCAAGTGCACTGCCTGGAATGCGGGTGGAAACCGAAATGGAAAGTCCTACCACCCCCTTCGTAAGGCACACAGCTCGTTGGCCTCCGCACGAGCTCTCATCACGCTGCGAAGCGAGAGGTTATTTAATTATGTAACCCATTTTGGGGTTGTTTGCCACTGCCACTGAGCGGGAGAGAGTCGCAAAGCCGGAAAGGACATGCGAATAAGGAGAAGAAATTGAACGAAGTGGTTCTTGTGTTGGAAAACAGAAAACCGAAAATTCGTTCCACACCTATCGACAGTATAACGTACAGTACGAATCAAACGTTTGCGAAAACTCACGGCTGGCCCACAGGGCGAGTTGTTTGTTACTCGCTGCTGTTGTTGTTAAAAATTGTTTTTTCCCTTTCGATATTCTCTCTTTTGTAGGGACGAGTTGCAAACCATTTATACAATTCCGTAGTAGAAATTGCGTAGTAGTAGTTCATTATTTTGGGAGGTGCCACTTTCTTTAGGGAATTTTGTTATTTGCTTTAAAGTTTTCCTCTTTGAGCAACTTTGTTTACACAATATGTTGCGTAGCTTGGAAACCGTGCAACAAGACAGATTTCCGAGAACAGCGACAAATTTTAATATTTCGTACCAATAAACAGTTTTAAAGTAATCCAATTTTTATTAGCAGAAGTGCAAACCAAAATTGGTTGGCAGAATTAGAGACCTCTGTGGAGGATAACGTAGCACCAAAGATTGGAAGGGATCCTAAACGGCGCAGCAAAAACGGCTGAAAACTACAAACGGAATAGAAAGATGAGTACACATATATATATATAGCTAAGTATATAATTAATTTAAATAGTTTGCTCTTAAAAAAATTTCTGTCGATATACCTCTCGCATTAATTAATTGCTTATTCGCACGAATTCAAGCGAATAAGCAATTAAGGTTAACGAGATAAGGTTTGCCCACCGGGCAAAAACTAAGAAATAACAAGGCAAGGCGACGTGTTTGTTCAGGGAAAAAGATGCTACAGAGACCGTCCATAATTCCATCTCTCCTTAGGTGATGATGGGGGAATCTATTTAGAGAAGGTATTTCATATTTTCATGTCCTTGGTAATGTGAAGAGATTCCCTTTATTCTGCGATACGTGATAATATAAAAACTTGGTACAAAAATTTTCCTTTGTTCATAAAAACAAAAATAGATTGTAAAATTCATTTTTATACGTAATAGATAGAATTTTATTATACGTAAATAGATTGTAAAAATTCATTTTGTTTATTATACATAAACATATACATATGATTTACACTTTCATTTAATTTAATTAAATACCCTAATGAGAACAACACAGTATGCAACACTCGTGCAAAAAACAGTATGACCTTTTAGGTCGAAAATAGTATAATTTTATACTGTTTTTCATCGCTGGTGTAAAGGAACATCCTTGTTTCGCCATTTTGGATACGGAAGTGTAATTTTTTAAGTTAAGAAAGCATATTTCTATTATTTGAAACTTTTTTAAAGCATTCCAAAACGTCGCAAATAATTCAAAACGCATTTAATGCAACAAGTTGTTTGAAATTATTGTGTTTAGTATATCGGTAAGTTGTTTGCTTACTTATTCATCTATTAATTTAATTTTTTTTTTTAGTTTGATGGTTCGCTTGGTGCATTTAATGCATTTGATGGCAGGAGTCAACAGGTTGTTTGCATTGTATGGCAAAGTTTTGATTTCTATAACATTTATAGAATTGTCAAAAAGATATGAAGGCTAATAGCAGATAACCACTATCTTTGATTCTTAGGTCTGTAGTGATTCTTATGTTAGCAGTTAGCTGTGTTTCACATCTCACGAATACAACTACTACAACAAAAACCAACTACAATTACAACAACGACTTCAAAAAGTGTCGACAAAAAGAAGCTCCTCCACGTGATGTGCGAATAGCTTTGTTGTTGTTTTTGTTGTTGTAACTCAATACATTTGATTATATTTTAGAACTTTGAAAAACAACACAGCACGAGACCGAAAAAGACCCAAAAAAATCGTTTTTTCATGGAGAAAAATTATTAAAAGATACAAAAGAAGGTAATCAAAAAATATTTACTACAAAGTCACAAAGAAACAAAAAAAAAGCAATACAAGTAAACATGTGTTTATATTACATTCTTATGTGATTTTCATCGTATGTGATAACAAGAATATCACAGACCATATACACAAGAACACACATCTACCTCACGTGAAAGCTAAAAGAGTTTTGTAGGCCAGACCCTAACGTTCCCCCATGCGTTTTCTTCTTGCATGTGCGTCTTCGTGCATTCAGTGCTACGAGTATTTGGAAGCAATTTGAAATTCCTGACCACGTGAACACAGTGAAACTACCGTACCGAAGTCCCAGTTTTCAAGACAACTAAGACTCGTTCTAAGTCGGATTTCAGCGGAGTACCGTTGCTTCTGCCGGTTTTGCAGTTGCGTAACTGTTGTCAGCGGGTCTCGTCTCTCGGCTCATTGGCAGCCAGTGTGTTTCGTAGGAACCGGTTAGTTGCAACATAGCAGCAACAGCAGCAGATGATTGCTTCCACGGCGGCCATAAGATCGCTGGAGAACAATGTGAACAAGTTGGCATGGGAATAGGCGCAACACGATAATGACACAACCACTACAAGAAAAAAGTTTCTGACCTCAGAATTTCCACAACTCAAATACGCTTTTCTTGCGAAAGAGAGAACAGAACGCTGACAAGACTAACGCAAGGACTATAAACAGCTGAAATCGGAAAGTAAATAATTATTGTTATTGTTATTGATTGTAATCGTCACACCTAAAAATGACATTATGTAAGAAAAGTATAACTATTGCAGTAATAATTCAGACTTCACGTTAACGCAGTTTAAGGTTCCTTTTCCAGTGTAATAAATGTTTTGTATGCTTTTCAACCAACTTGTATGCAGTGAAAAACAGAAGGTTTTTAATGGTTAATGTTTGGTAGAAGTGAATCTATCCATCATGGAAGAGATTGCGGAACAACGACAAGCTAAACCACAACCAGGGCCCGGGGCACTTTTGTTTAGTTCCTTACATACCTCGTATGGTGCTGGGCATTATTACAGCTGTAGATCTGCTCAGTTCCGGCAATTGGATCCACTGAAGACAAATTCGTGAAGCATCTGTGGGAGCAACATAAAAAGCAACTGTTTCTCAGGATCTCCTGACAACACCCGAGGACATGTTGCACGTACAGACATCTCTAACATAGTTGGCTTCACATTGTACACAAGCAGGACATTTTTAACATTCTATTATTTTCCACATTTAACGATAGACCGACCGAGTTTTGTTGAGTTTTACCGGAACTGTTAGTAGATGCGAAATCACATTTTAGCCGTATTTAATGTCATTCTTATTGGGTTTTCCTCAAAATGTAGAACTGTTTAGTTTAGTTTTTGTCGTTTCGAGTATTTTTTCGTTTTCGTGACAGAAATGTTCAACCCGCACAGAAAGGGTTGGACCAACAACAAAGTGTTCTGACCTCTCACCAAGCGGACAATCGGATGCGCACTAAATGCTTCATTTCATCGGTTGTCGCGACGCTCAAATCTCCACCATTAAGCATCCATTCAACAAGAATCGCAGTGAAGTGCAGCCGACTTTCTTCGGGATCTCAACCACTTGTTCCCGTACACAGCAGCACTCATGTCTCCTCATTCGCATTCTTCATGTTTTCAAGAATTTGGAGGCGAAAATGTCCATCGCTCATAAGCAGTGCCCAGCCTCAACGCGAAGCACAATGAGAGTACTGGACAAGAGAACGGCTCTGAACGGCTCTTAAGAGTGCACCAATGATTGCGTTCCTGTTTGACGAGTATCAATAGCGATTGTTTTCGTGCTATTAAAACAGGTAATAATCTGCTTGGCTCTAAGAGACGGGCTCATTTGGGTGCTGATGTGGTCGGACCAATACTCGAATCAGGTTAGAATCGTCTGTAATAATCGCAACATGATCAATAGCTCAATTCGTTCAAAATTTCTGTAAATCCTATTCTTGCAAGGTCGACGTTTAGTAATCTTTTAAATGTGTAGTTACATTTCCCATCCTGCTAACATAAAAGACAACCTATGATTCTATGAGACGTAGAAATCGTCTCTTTTGCGAATGTTCTCTTTCCTTCCTCAAGAGCACGCAAAGTCTAGTGTCCAGAAGTCGGCATCAGCCTATCAAACACTGTTGCCGAGATTCTTCCCATGGATAGTCGTTGACCAGATCGGCCATCTTCTTGTAGTTGCTATCAGCACTGTGAATCTGAGCCCCGAAAGATAAACTCACTATGTACTGTATATGGTACTATTTATCAAATATGTATGCAAAACTGTAGTGAAAAAGCCAATATCCATATATAAACTATCAGAATTCGAATATTTCCAATGTTTCCAATTTATGTACACAGGATTTATAAACTTTTGCCAAAGACAGAAGAACAGGATTTTCGAAATTCCTATTTCGGATTTATTTCAGAAAGGCGAAACATTTGTTAAAAAACGTATTCTAAAATCCGTGAGGAATTCAAAAAGACTTCATAAAATTCAAAAGGTTTCAATAAAGTTGAATCATTTATCGTTGCGTCATATTGAATTATTGATGAGTTAAATTTTTCGACAAAAATTAATTAAAGTCACAGAGCTCTGGAACTACAGAAGAGAAGTGCGAGAGTAAGCAGTCAGCTACCAGAGGCTTAAACGCGCCGCGTCACGTCTCCGGCCAACAAGAGCGATATACAATGTATCAACGAAACGAGTTAAGAATTTACCGCTAGCTGACGTACCATAAACAACAACAGCAGCAGCAACACAAAACATGCTACCAAAAGGTCATCGAACGTTCTTACGGCAAAGTGTGGAAAGAATAATGGAATCAAAACAATAATTGAAAAGTCCAGAATAAGAAAGAGCACAACGAACGAGAGAATAAAGAAGAGAGCTGCTATGTCCGAAGTATTTACAGGGTGAGGATCACTGCTGCAAAGAGGAGTAGAGGGGGGGGTACTCTTAGCAAGCCAGATCGCAAACTGTATCGGAAGAACACGGCAGAGGCGCTGTGAAGGCTTTCTGACAGAAAGTTTCTGTACACAGAGCGTGTAAGTGAGTACGTCGCTTCGAGTTGTTCGTGAAATTGACCATCTGGTAGACTAGCTAGTGAAAATGCTAGATTGTAGTAGCCCAGGGTTTAATTTCCCAAAGTTACGGCTTATTTATATATACTGTACTGTGGCCACTGTACTGTGGCGTTGCTTATTTGGCTTTGCTTTAGGTCCATCGTTTAGGTCGGTGTAGTGAGAGAACCGCTCCTGCAAAGACAAACAGAATATTTGGCTCTGAACACTCACTCTCAGCCATATACAATACGATCCACTGACAACAAACGTGGCGATAAAGTGCTGGAGAAGCACAAAGCAAAGTAAATTCGGAATAACTGTTCTTGACCAAAAGCCGAAATTTCTTGTGCCCGATGACGAAATGCTTCAGAAGAACATCCAAACATTTGAGTCAACACGCCGTGTTGGCGCAGAGCTCAATGACCTGCGCCGACGATCGCGCCGACGATCGCGCCGACGATCGCGCCTGCAACTCTTTGTTCTCTTCAGACACATTTTGAGATGGTCAGTTTCGTAAGCGTTCCCGGAACAGTGATGCTACGTTTCTGAGCCACGGATGAGGTGGGTGTTGGGATGGGGGTGTGGCGTGTGGATGTGAGTAAATGAAAAGTGGACAATTCGTTCGATTTGTTACGTATTATGATGGATAATGAAAGCAGCAGCCGAAATCTGTGGCTGTTTGCAGTGCTATTAGAGTAGGTGTCAATGCGTAATCATTTCGGGTGTCATTGACTTCAACGGAGGCGTCAAGGCAACAAGCGCGGAGTACCGCGGTTGCTAACAAAGTCGCACACAATCTTGTTTCATTTCAGACTATTTTGCATTTCGGAGAGAAACCAGTGTTGTTTCTTGTTTGTTTTTTGATAAAACACATTCGTCTGTTTACACATTCCAGCACTTGTTTACCCCGTGAGATGGAATCATTTCTGGAGTTATCTGTACCTTTGACCCTTTGGATCAAAGGCAGCCAAATGTGGAAATTATTTAGGCACATTTACTCTTAAACAAATTCAATCACAATCACAATTATTTATTAAATTTGGTATATTTTCAGATTTCGGTGTTTCTGATCGCGGAACTTCGATATTCGTGGATGTTTCATTATGAATTTATTTTATTTATTTGCTATAAACCTGTACTGTCTATCTTCGAACAAGTAAAAACAGAAATTAATACAAATAACGATCACTTTTAACGCGGCGTATTTTTACAAATTTATACCCAAACTCAGGCGATTTATGTAGGGTATCGTGGTTGAGTAACCTCTCTGTGCATTCTTTTCATTTTCCATAATCGTTTGTTTGACTTCACAGAAGTGAACGAACTCGTGTGACGAAAGTTCCAAAAATCTATACCCCGCTCACCACTACACTCACACAACCACACACTCACGAAGATTTTATACAGAGTTTGTGGAGAGAGAGTCGAAAAGAAAAAGAATCAGAAACATCAAATATTTTGAGGCTGCTCGAGTGAGTTGTGACGTCGGCGGTCATTGGATCTGGTCGTTGAACTCCATGCGACCGAGACGCATGGAAATAAAGGTGTCCGCTCTGAGCGCTCGCATGCGCATGAAGCTCCACGGAAAGCGGTTGATCCGTCTTCGGCAACCTCGGGAACTCCGCTGCCTCGATTTATAACCAGATGAGAAAGGAGCTTCGGAACTCGGAAGCGGTAGTTATACTTTCGCCCGATGAACCCGATGTTTGAACTTCCAATACTAAGAGAGCTTCCTACCTTCTCAAATCTTAGCATTGATCACGAGGCTTATCTGTGATGTGTGTCTATAAACACGCTTGGCTTCAGAGTTTCATTTATTTCTAAAAGTTGAGCTTTAAGAACTTTCATTAATATTGAGCATGAGGAACGTTCAATTTCAACCATTATGTGTCTTAAGAGAAAGCGGGCTCTGCTTCAAAAGTTGGGTACACTTTTTATTTAAAGCAACTAGATTAGTGTTCGATTATAGCGATAGCGTATTTTCAAAAAAAACTGCATTAATTTTGATTTTATTTTAATACTCTTCCGTCGTTGTATAGTACAATAATAGAGTTATAAGTAATCTACCACCCTGTAAAGGCATCTGATTGGTCCACTCACAATTGGTCGCTTATTCCCCTTGAGCCGGGGAACGCAGCCAATAGGATGTTCACTGGATATCCTCGCTGGCAGCAATGAGACAATGACTGAAGCAAGTCGTGGCCGTCGACGCCGCAGTGCCGAATCCACCAACTCAACCACGACTTGTCGTCGTCCTTAAAGCCAATTAGTTGCCTGGTATTTATTTCTGTGCTGACGATGCGTATAAAAGACGTTCTGGCGACTTTTAGAATCTTAGTTCATTTCCATCTGCTTTGAAGAGCGCCTTTCACGAAGCTTTGCGTAGACAAGTTTGTTTACTTTTCAAAGACAAGGAGTGCGTTCTTCACTGGTATACAGTACCACACCATAATTTTGATGGTGATATACTGACATATAAACGCAAGGAGCCCACGCACACCGCATGTCAGTCAGCTCGGTTAGAATTGAACCTGAAATAGACAAACGAATGAGAAGTGAAGAAGCCGTGAGAAGCCGTGTCCTCAGTTCGGAAACACTTGCAACACTTCTGTTCTGCGTTTATTATTTGTGTGTGCCTCCACATCCGCAAGCAAACGATAATCGAAGGAAGCCATAGAAAGTTAGTGCAGTTCAATTGGCCGTCAGCAATACCGAAGTAGGGTCAGTTGCAATTTTGGGCTGAAACAAATTTCAGTTTCCTAGCTGGTTCATAACTCGTAGGTGCAAACTTGGATTCAAATCAATTCTGAAAGTGCGAAAGTGCTCCAGCTGTCCACCTTCGAGCACTGCTGTCGCTTAGCTTGACTGTTCGGCGTATATTAGAAGTCAGTAGCAGAAGCGGAACATATTTATTCACTCAATTGTTCAGTGCAGGGATCAGCAGAGTCCAAAACTACGTTCCACCGCCTCCATAAAAACTACGCGTGCCACCAGAACACGCAATTCCCACAGTAATGGATGTGACAGAATATCGGCAACGAGGTAAGTAGAACTGATGACATTACTTTACTAAATCCACGTCCCCAATACAAATGCAAAAGAACGCAATAAAACTGGCTTAAGCAGCTTGTAGTTAGCAACTGGCTTAGGTCCCAATCCGTTGGAAATGCTATTAGAATACATGCCATCCGAAGATGTCCAGCGCAATAAAAATCACAGCAGTCGTCCGCCGTTTAAGCCAGCTGACAAGCAAGACATGCAAATGTATATGTGTTCACGTTTTCGGGTTACCATATGCAAGCTACTCGCATTCGGCTGGCTGTCTATTAACAAATAAGACTTCACTGCAACCCTTAGGCAGAGTGGGCCGTCGGTTCCAATTTTGAAGCCAGGCAACGACGAGCACATTAGCACCCATCCCATTAAATTTATTTCGGGACCATTTCAAGTTTTAAGACTAACTGAAATGTTTGGAGTTCTAAATTTTAAATACCATAAAATATTGGGCGAATCTCGGTTGAGGCGAAACCAAAAATCTTGTAGTTGTGATTCATTTATTTTATTTCAATTACATCAAATACTCGTATTGTAGTATGAACCTTGCGATTCTTCGGTTTGCTTTGTGTTCCAGGCAAAGAATTAGTTGACTACATTGCAGACTACTTGGAGAACATTCGTGAGCGCAGAGTGTTTCCCGATGTTAAGCCGGGCTACATGCGACCCCTTCTGCCGGACTCGGCGCCCGTCGAGGGAGAAGACTGGGACACCATCTTTGCGGATGTGGAACGAGTGATAATGCCGGGCATTACGCACTGGCAGAGTCCGCATATGCACGCCTACTTTCCGGCCTTGAACTCATTTCCCTCACTGCTCGGCGATATGTTGGCCAATGCCATCAATTGCTTGGGGTTCACGTGGGCAAGTTCTCCCGCATGCACGGAGCTGGAAATAATTGTGATGAACTGGTTGGGAAAGATGATCGGCCTGCCGGATGAGTTCCTGTATTTGAGCAGCAACAGCAAAGGCGGCGGCGTGATACAGACCACAGCCAGTGAAGCGACTCTGGTGTGTTTGCTCGCTGGAAGGACCAGAGGCATACGCAGGTTCCACGACAAGTGTCCCGGATATCAAGATGCTGAGATCAATGCACGTCTTGTGGCCTATTGCTCGGACCAGGCCCATTCAAGCGTGGAGAAGGCAGCACTCATTGGTAAGTCGTTGGACGCAGTGGACTTATCAATTGTGTTATTGTTTTAATGGCTTGTTCACAGGACTTGTTCGTATGCGGTACATTGAGGCGGATGACAACCTTTCCATGCGAGGGGAGCGGCTGCGCGAAGCCATCCAAGACGACATCAAGCAGGGATTAGAACCGTTTTGGGTTAGTTGGATGAGTAGGGTTCCTGATCTCATTTCATGAGCATCTGCGAACTCATTTGTTAAAGTAGCAATTCTAATGCGACGACTTGCGACTTGCGAGTGGAGATGTTAAGCTGATTGCATGGCGTCGTCGTCCCGAGGGTGCCAATTAATAATAGTTGTCAGTCTGTGAAGTAAATCCGCATTTCCGTGCGGGGAGCTCTTTCTTCTGACTGCAAAAAGACACAATGTATTCTCTCTCCATCCCTCTCTCTCTCTCTCTCATGGTGTCCTTCCTTGTTTCAGGTTTGTGCTACGCTGGGTACCACTGGCTCTTGCGCTTTCGACAACTTAGAAGAGGTTTGTTATTATAGAGGGTGGCAACGTACAACTAACACCACATATTGTTTTGCTACTTAGATTGGCATTATTTGTCGTGAATTTAATCTTTGGCTTCACGTCGACGCCGCATACGCAGGAAGCGCTTTCCTATGTCCAGAATACCGGACGTGGCTGAAAGGAATCGAACGGACAGACTCGATAGCATTCAACCCGTCAAAATGGTTGATGGTACATTTTGATGCGACCGCTCTGTGGTGAGTTCGTCACGATTATGCAAGTAGCTCGGCAGGAAATTCCCAATGCTGATTTCAGGGTGAAGGACAGCAGCGCTGTACACCGCACATTCAATGTGGAACCTTTGTATCTGCAACACGAGAACTCGGGAGTCTCCGTGGATTTTATGCATTGGCAGATTCCGCTCAGCAGACGCTTTCGGGCCCTTAAGATTTGGTTTGTATTGCGCTCTTTCGGCATCAAGGGCTTGCAGAAGCACATTCGAGAAGGCGTGCGCCTGGCACAGAAGTTCGAAGCCCTAGTCTTAGCTGACCATAGGTTTGAGATTCCGGCAAAACGATTTCTGGGTACATGAGTAGTTCAATGCACAAGCGAGGCTTTCAATTGTATTCGTATTTGTTCCTTGTCCTTCTGTCCTCTAGGCATGGTGGTGTTTCGGATTAAAGGAGACAACAAAATAACGGAGATACTTCTTAAGCGCCTCAATCAGCGTGGGAATCTACACTGCATTCCCTCCTCGCTCAAAGGAAAGTACGTGATTCGCTTCACAGTGACTTCCACGCTCACAACTACGGAGGACATAGTCAAAGATTGGACAGAAATACGCAGTGTGGCCACAATGGTGTTGGAGGAAATGGATATCAAAATATCAGAGCGTTCCAAGGTTTCGCTTAAAGGTATCTTGTACATGTATAGCATGCAATATAGTGTATGTATAGTACTCGTATGTAGTGTAATGTAAAGAAATGGCGAAAGTATCCACTTTTATTTTGATTCCTCGAAACCGTCCATTTCTGTATGGATTTACAATCGCCATTTTGGGGAATGGAAACAAGTTACCATCTGCTTTAACTTATTTTCTTCTAATATACCACAATTGTAGACACTAAGGAGAAGAGTGAGGCTTTCGGTTCCAGTCTCCTTCTCTCAAACTCACCCATGTCACCCAAAATAGTCAATGGCTCCGCTTTGGCTTTTTCCGCAATGTTCGACGCCGACGAATTTTTGGCCAAAACCTATGCAGGCATCAGGATCGCAGTGAGTTGTAGTCGAACTAATACTGAAACTCTCATTAACTGGTCAACCCATTGCAGCATCAGGAATCACCCTCGATGAGGCGGCGTGTACGAGGAATTCTGATGTCGGGTAAGTAAACCGCCTTTGTTGCGCATTTGATCGACTTCGTAATTCCTTAACATTGTGTAGGAAAGCAATTCTCTTTGGACTCACACATGGACGTGGTGGTGCAGACATGTGTGGATGACAAACCGATCCGCGAGGACATTGAGGAAGGCTGGGAAGGTATGCAGCAAAGGTAGATTAGACGGTGAACCCTAGAATCCCTCAAATGCATCGGCTGCTCGTTGTTTGAAATTGCGCTTCATGTATTATCCAGGCTATATTTCAAATTTAAACCAAACGCTGCTTGCCTTGCGTATTAATTTCTCTATTTTGGCTGCGTTCAATACTTTATACAGTTGTGACACAATGGTTCGAGTCTACAATGAACAGCACGAACCACATACAGCGAGTTTTTTCCCAAACCAAAAACTGCAATAATAATAGAAAATGTATAGAATGAGGGAATGCGTGGCGCGACGGTCTCCAGAACTCAAGATTGCGTGTTCAAACCACTTCGGGAATTAAATGGTTGTTGGATTTATCATATATTTGTTTTCCAATTACAGTTACTGCAATAATACTCTTACTACTACTTGCAATATCTTATCGAATATTCAAAATAAGATATTTCATCAAACTCTAGCTTCTAAGTCATGTACATATAGTATATGTTATTGAGTTGTAGTTGTATTAAATAGTAACAAATTAACTGCTGTGCTAGCAATAATCTTTCGGTATAAATAAAACGTTTGCTTGTTTGTTGTGTGCAATAACTTTTCAATACATTCTTCGTAATTTTACTACTATGCGCATTTGTAATTATGTGTGTATGTGTGTGTATATGGATGTTGCCAAGCCGAGTTTAATAAAATTAGCCACGTCTCTCATAAGATGTCTGCGCTAATCGTATGAAAACACATCTGGAAATCAAGGATTGTGGACACGAATCGTGTGTGCTCTTTTATCTGCTGCGATATAATTTATTGAGTGGAGTTGAGTTACACCATTTATTTTTGCTCCAGTTCTAATCTTTATTTTAATTCTATCTTGCGACAATATTTCTATTACTGGAAAGCTTCATGTACAAATTTAAAGGCCGTTACATTGCGATCGCAGTACAAGCTAATGAAGAAAGAATGTCAAAGTCGAGTCAAGGATGTGGGTAATGAATCACAAAAGAGTTACCATTTGCGGTGGAAGTCTTCCTCGATGGATTTAGTTACAGTTGTACTTGTCGAAACTAATTGCATCAGGAATGTTGACATCGTGAAGAGGATCACGAAATCGCCGTAAATAATCAGAGCTGCCAGTAGGAAGTCCTTCACACGTATCTCGCCATATCGCCCTCCGTGAATCGTTTGGCCGTGGTACATTAGAAACTAGTCCGACAAATTGTGCTATTAAACCCGAGAGTACATTCAGTTTACCAGAACCTACCATTATAACTATTACCGCCACGAAACCCGTATAAATAAAAACAGAATAAAACAAATTCGCCAATATTGCCAAACTCAAAAATAATACGGATCCTATGAAGAATATGATGGAAAAAACAAAAAGAATCACAACATCCAACGTGAGATCTCGCTGATGGAATAAGACTAGAATAAAATCAACGTACTTCATTGCTTGTACCAGCGCTTACCGGGATAAATATTCCTACAGCAATGGAAGCAGCCACAATAGCCGCCGTGACTAAGACGCATCCGTAGAAATATAAGACCGAGTAGTTCACAAAGACTCCCATCAAGCCCAACGACATGCATTCGACCTAAAAAGTGGCCAAAACAAAGAATGAACGTCTGCATCAAACACATCAGAAACACGTCTGCCGAGAACAGAGTCACTCACAAACACCAGCGATAGGATCCAGTTGATTGGAAATTTGAATCGTAAGGTTTCCCACAGCGCGAACGCTGTAATTATAAGCAGCGCTATAAAAAGAAACACCATCGAGATGTAGAAGACGCTTATTAGAAATCTTCCTAAGGAAGCTCTGCAACACAAGGTTAGAAGCTTTAGAACACACCTGCAGGGAGGCACGAAAAGTATGTAATACTCACATGGTAACGCTGAGCGTCCAGTGTAAGAGCGAGACAATCAAAAATATGACGGTAAGTATGTAAACTTTGATGGAAAATTTCCGGCGAGCCCGTCGATACTCACGAATGCGTGTTGCCATGTCCTGATTTCGGGAGGCGTTACGGTCGGACATTTCATTTGCGCTATTTAGTGAACTATGCTTCAATTCAATTCCAATACAAAAAATTTCGCTTCAAACCAAAATTTAGACAATAATATATTTTTATCAGCAGTATCCAAAATATTTTAAAATATCAGTCAGTCATGATGACTGACGTTTGGGATTTTGTGAAGTCAAATAATCTTTCAAATTGTTAAATAAACACATACACCTTGATGAGTGAGTACACCAGTGAGTACAGAGCTCAAGCTGAGCTCAAGGTGTCACTCACACACATGACTCACATCGAATATGCTTCATATCGATGGAGGGTCTGTCTTTTCTCAAATGCAGCTATATACATACATAAGTTTTCTGAATCTTTGTTGTTACGGTATATACATATGTATATTGAAGTCTTTTCTTAAATCATACAAGAGGATTTCTTAAAAGCACACAAATCAAGCTTCTAGTAGCTTCTCTTGGTCTGGACGTGTGACATACTGGAGTGACCATTAAGCCGGCGTTGCAATCTTCGTCAATGTTGTCGCGACTTCGTTCTTGCAGCTATTCATTGGCGCCGTCCTTCGGCGAAGACCTCACGGAATGGTGACGTAGGTGAGGTTTCGGTCACATAAAATGCTTCATTGGAAGAGGAGACATTTGGTCTGAAGAAAATCTTACAGGTCAAGCAATTCGTAACTCACCAATTCGTGCGATAGCCGAAGATGTAACTCTCATTTGTCTTTGCCGTACCAATAGTTGATGTAAAGATAAAAAGCATCAGGAAGAGAAGAATAATGAAATCGTGGTAAACGAGAAGAGCTGCTAGCAGAAAGTCAGTCAGGCGCATCTCTGCGAAGCGTCCGCCGTGGATAGTCTGAGCATGGTACATTAAAAACTAGAAGAAGGAAATATTTGCACACAATTCTATGGATATGAACCAGAGTTAGCGGACCCACCAAGATCACTGTGGCCGCTATGAACGCAATGTACACGAATATTGCATACTGTGTGTAGGCAAGCATGGAAAACATCAAGAAGAGTACTGATCCCGCGAAGAAGGCAGTGCAACAGACAAGGAGGATCACCATATGTAGAGTGAGATCTCGCTGTTGATTAAAAGTGCCGATAAGATGTGCGTGCTTCATCCGTGCTTCATTCATGAACACCTACCTTCAGACAAAGTCCTACAACAATGGAAACAATGACTACGACGATGCTAAAGATAATACTGATTCCAAGTAGATAGAGCGGAGTCCGGACCACAGCCCAGATCAGGCCACACGCTATACACACCACCTGCAAAGGCAAACTATATAATAAGCACGACTCCTATTCGGAAAGAGAGCGCTGCAGAATCACCCACAATAAGCACGGTCAGAATCCAGTTGACAGGAAACATGAAGCGCAGTCGTTCCTTTAGCACGAGCACAGTTTCCACTAGAAGCGCTACGAAAAGGAACACGATGGCGATGTAGTAGTTCGCGTAAAACCATTCTTGAATATAGCGTCTATGGAGGAAGCAGGTTTAGAGCTTTACGCATTGCAAACTATGTAATTTTACAGAACTGGGCTTACATGAACATGCATGGCGCCCAAAGAACGAGCGTGATGAGAACAAATATGGTCGTGATCAGGTATACTTTGAGTGCGTACTTCTTGCGAGCGCGCTGATACTGAACAATTCGCGATACATTGCCCCGGCTTGCGGCTGGTCTCCGATCGGACATTTGATGTGCATAAATTTAGGAACTTGGTTACGATTTTGATCCAAATATGTGACGCCAAATTTTATCTATTATTTTGTAACTACCCGAATATCTGAATAAACGATTGACATAATTGTAATGTCAACGGAAAAATCAAATCTATAGCAGAAAAAATAAGAATGAAAGAAAAATTGAAAGGAATAACAAGCATAACTTGACAGACAGACATCAGACATCATCATACGACACAAAGATCCGCATTGCGTGTAGTTGTATTTATGGGCTCTGTAACAAAATATGCAATTTACAGTGGGTTTAAATGCAAGCAATGATAGAAATGTAGTTGTATGAAATCTCCAGGTTTTGAAGACTTGTATACTAGATGTGGATTTCTCAGGGTACCATGTGGATTACAAAATTAAATAAAATTCCTTCGTTTTTTCTTCGATTTGGATCTCCCAAATAGGATTTCTGTCGTTTTGCTTTAAGAGCTTTGCGCATATCTTATTCTGTAATGAAAAAATACCGTATAATTCCGGTGCGCTTTCATATACAATGCATCGCGCATCATACACTCACCAGTCAGCTCGATGAAACATAGCTTCATCAAGGAACATCGATTTTGTTATTAAGAGCGCCAGCACGAACAAAATTACGAAGTCGTGGTATATTATAAGAGCGCCCAGTAGAAAATCCTCAACGCGCATCTCAGCGTAGCGCCCGCCAGTGATCGTCTGCGCGTGATACAATAGAAACTACAAAGTGGAAATTTCGGAAAATTTAGAATACGCTTGGCTTAGGTGCATTAAAACCAACCATTGATACTATCACGGCTAAGAAGGTGGCATAAATCAATATTGAAAAATGTAACTCTGTGAGAACAGCCAAAATCGAAAAGAACACAGCTCCAACGAAGAACAAGATGGTGCACGCAAAGAGAACCACCACGTGGAGTGTGAGATCGTACTGTCAACAAAATTAAAACTCAGTTTAGAATCGACATTTCTTAACAACAACCTTAAGTGCGTTCCAACAACTACGTAAGAGCTCGCGAAGGACGTTCTTGCTCACAGGTTACAAATTACCTACTCCATGCATGGCTCAAGTGAAGTCAGCAGTTGCAGACGGATTTCCACTGTATTTACCGATTTCCATACACAAAGAAGCAAGAAAAACACCTTACGTAGTGTTTGGAACGACGCTTACCCGAAGAAAAATTCCTGTTGCAATCAAAACGCTGAATACTAAGGCGACGATTGCAAAGCAGCCTGCGAACTGTAGGAATTTCGATTCCACTGAGGGCCGCATCAAGCCCAAGATAACACACTCTACCTACAGAACTCCAAACTGGATTCATTCGTAGTAGAAAAGAAAGCAGTTGTACTCACAATTAAAAGTGCCAGGAGCCAGTTGAATGGAAACCTTTGTCGCAGAGGTTCCCAAAACACAAGGGCAGAGACCGCAAACAGCGCGATGAAAAGGCACAGAACGGCGATAACATCGACGTACTGATACTTCCTGAACAGGTCCCGGACATCAGTTCTACAAAGCAGCTTGGGTTAAGAACGACGAGTTCACTCAAGTTCCACAATACTCACAATAACATGACCAGCACCCATTGCACGAGGGACATAAGCACGAATATGGCTGCCAGCAGGTAGACTCTAAACGTGAACTTCCGTCGATTTATTTGATACTGACTCCGGCGAGGCAGGCTTTGTTCTGCTGACTCCCTCTGGTATGGCATTTTGACCTCGTGGATTTAGTTGTTTTGCAATGATTTTTACACAGAAATTTGACAACATTAGAAATTTTTTTAACCAGATGCAAGGAAATACAATTTTGTTAACTAATGTGACTGATAAATCATTTTTATGGTGAATGAAATGTTTAACGATGAGAAACAGAGAACACCAGCCTTAAAATAAGTTATAGAAAGATGCGAATGCAGATGAAACTTTGAAATAAATACATCTACATATGTTACCAGTTCCTGGAAATCTCTCAACTAAATGAATTTGTTGGTAAAAATCATCTTTTAAATCTTATTTGTCGAAGTTCTTTTTAACTCTTAATAATAATATTATAACAATTATATACATATGTAAGTTCAGCTCTGATGTAAAATAACGCAAAAGGAACTACACACTATTTAGTATAAATTAATGAGTTTTATTATTGTATTAATGAGAATTAATGCTGGGTTAAAACGTAGGTGAGGTTACACCCAAACACCTAAAGATGTTTCAGAATTGTGTTGTTACAGTGCTCCAACATTTGTTGTTTTTAACACGATATACAACCACAATAGAGGAACCGTAAAAAGGTGGGTCCAGCGCGCATTAGCACTGCTTTAGTTGTCAAAACTTTCAATAAGTCAAACTAATTAGAATAGAAATCGGAAAAGTGAATTGAATTCGTCCTCTGACATGGCAGCGGTTGAGATTTACGAAGACCTTCCGCCGATTAATCGCAGAGATCAGGAGTTGCTTCGTGTCCAACGAAAGTATTTGCGGAAGATCTACCTTATAGGCAACCTGTTTGTGGCTTTCGCCTTGGTGCAATGGCTTAGCTTGAAGCAAGTGTAAGAGATATTGGAATCACAAGAGATAATTTCTCCCTTAAAAACTCGAGTTCGTTTCAGCCCGGCAATGGATTCCTTCACAGCAGCCATCTTACATTGGCAGCAATTCGTTATCTGGATAGCCTTTCTGGCTCTTCTGATATTCATGTTTTTCTTCAAACAGATCCGAAAGACTTCTTTATTTAATGCTTGGTTGTCCGCAGGCATAACGGTAAGAGCGATTCAAAACGTAATTTGCGCCACGGCTAACAGACACTTCTTAACCTTTGGTTCTCAGGCCGAGTTTGCAACAGTAATTCTTGTGCAACCCTTGACCAGCGCTAATTATCAGGACATCGGTTACTCTGGGGGGCTGGTTTTCATTATCACAGCGCTTAGCGTTCCGCTTTCATTGCAAGTGCATGTAAGTATTGCGGAAGATCAAATTTAAAGCTGAGGTGATTGACGCTTTCGTGTCATAGGACGAAATACAGTTATCGAAAACGCATTTAGAGCTCTGGACCGGCCGGTATTTCCTAATAAGCTCCATGGGAGAGCTACTGTTCAAAGCCCTTCGTGAGGAATGGATTACAATACCCCTATCGGTCGTAATTCTGTGGTTCGTCTCGATGGTAAGACTTCTACGTCGATTTCTGTTGAATCGAAATTTATAAAATGTACTGTTTCAGCACATGTTGGACTTCGCCAAATCCATTGGATCCTTGGATTTCTACATCACAAACAAGGCTAGCTACATTCTTCTCGGCACATTATGGTATTTTAATTTAATTGAACTTTTCTCGATCTGTGTTGTATTTCTCTCTTCTATGCGAAGAATACGCATACATAGCTGAGCTGGAAACTTTTATAACTTCACAAAAATACGAAATTCAACAGCATTAAACCACGACAGTTACTTAATAAAGGTTTTGATTATATGTACTTATAGTACATATGCAGTGATTGGCATAGGATTGGACGAAAAGCTAGAAACTGTAGATTGAGCCGAGGCATGAATGAAATCGTATCTGAGGTGGATCAGTTCACCGCCGTTTAGGCTGGAGGGAGCATTTCAATAAATAACGGGATTACTTCGATCATTTCGACTCTCTAGTTTTGAAAGCCGAAAATCCGCTCCACTGCCTGCTGTTGAAATCATATTTGAAGCATACTGAACATACCCCAAGATTCCTTTCCTTTTGAACCCTAAACCCTCAGACCATGGCCAGTAACCGCCTCGAATTGCCCCCTTTAATTTAATATAAAAATTATTTGCCAAACACTCCACCCCTTTTGCCCCCAGGGCTTCGAAAATAAAATTATCTGAAACTTTTTTACTTATAAATGAAAGTATCCAAACATAGTGTAGAAATCTTAAGTCAAAATCGATGCCAAAATGTGGCCCTCTCATCCTGCACCTGGCATATCTAAGAAATTTATTTCTCTAGCATACAATAAATAAGTAAAAAATAAGTAAATATTTTTTTAAAAAATAAGAGCAAGTGATTTTTACTTAAAAATTAATTTATGAGAGATTTGAGATGCTGGAACATTCTGGAGCTTGGTATAAAAAGATCAACGGTGGATACGTATGAAGCACGTGCTCATGCTCATGTCGAAGTCGGGTTGATTGGGTTGGAATTGCTGCGGATGCGGTGCGCTTCAATTTCTCAGGACATTAAAATTTGATTCTACTCCTATTTAATTCTCTTAATTCTTAAAACTCTGAAAGACGTTCGGACGAACGCATGGAACGACGTTTGCACTTTTGTATTATAATTCCCGATTAATGAGTTCGGCACTAAATTAAACGAATCTTGAAAAAAACTCTCTCTTTTCCTCGGCTGAGTGAAGGTAGAAAAGTCCTCGGCTGCTGCTCTGACAATGCGCAGTACCTAAAACTTCGCTCAGAGCTTTTCACGGCTGGATGTGAGAATTGTGGTCCACTCTGAGCTTCGCAGTCAGATGCCATTCTTCGCTGTTTTCTCAATATATTCTACCTTGCATTCTACGCGTTCCATTTGGACAAAATCAGTTGTTTGTGAGTAGTGAACTGGTTTGATTGACAGTCGGAATCATCTCGTGCAAACTCCGAAAGTATTCATTGATTTTATCTCCGCCAAGCTGTCTGATACAGTTAACTTCTTTCGTCCTTCGAAACGTGGTGGCATTAACGTTAATGTGGTTCAAGTCATTCACGTCCGGATCAAGTCGTCGCTCTTCAGAAACGCGTAATAAAAGCATCCAGGTTGATACTGAACAAGGTTTACAGCGTTTGTCGGGACCGTTCGTTAGTTCCTCTTAAACATACTGGAAAATATTGATTAATGTTGATAGTGTGCAGTGATGTGGCGCTTGGGTTCAACCAGAGCACTGAGAATCGTAGTTGTAATTCCAAAAACTTCTATTTAATCGCGACAGATTATAAACCCCATTTTTTCTTAAACCCTTTTTCGTTTCTGCTTCTACGATTCTCTTTCGAGACCTGATTTACAGAGTTCTTTTCAAGTTCAATTCATTACCAATTTCCCCAAAGCTCAAGTACTTGCCCAATGGTGAGTATCGATCAACGAATTTTCAAAAATACTTGTAAGGAAGCAGTGCGCATTGAGTTCACTTTCAATAATTGAAAGTAGATTGCTACAGATTGGAGTTACTCTCCTCAGCAGAATGCGGATGGATAACGCTATTCGAATTATTCGTTCTACCTACATCACTAATCATAGTTCATCAGTATTTAATTCAGTACTAAACTTCACTGAGACACTTGGTGAAAATTCAAAATAAATTATTTTATTTTTACATATTTTGTTTACATACATAAGTATTTACAGTGTACGAATGTGTTGCAGATTATGTGTATTAAAATTACTTCATTGTATGAAATAATAATTCCGTAATAAAAAAACAATAGCTGATAGAATACTGGAAACACTATATAAGCAAAGGCTTATTAACTCATTCACATGTGAAGGCAAAAAAATTGTATATAATTGGAAACGTATAGTAGCAGAGTTTGAAGAAAATTGTAACATTACACCACTTAAATACCCTGCAGGTTTAATAGAGATAATAGAATGGCTTCATATGCTGAATCCTGATTGTGCGTAGTCTTGATTGTTATTTTTGATTTTGTTAGATATATAGCGCTCCCGATCGTACAAGCTAGTTACAACTGATTAAAGGAAAGGAATTTGTAACATAATCGTATTCCAGCACGCACCTGCAAATTATCTTAAGTTATCTTAAGGTGCATTAGTCACTTGGTGATTTTCGGTGCTGCTGCTTCCACTTCCTGAAGGCATGAGCGAAACTAAAAAGAAACAAAAAGCATTGTAATGAAGAACTCTACAATGTAAAATGGGTCAGTCAACATTCTTTAACATAATTTATAACATTTTTGACTTCTATTAATCTCCTTGATAATTCGACATCTGTCAGATTCGGCCGTCCGATGCAAAATCCGTGCCCAAGTAATTATTACCTTGGCCAAATTTCGACATAATCTTATTAAAGAAATACAATATGCTCATCCTGAGATAACACGAATAATAGCACATTTAACCATTGAGGATAGCACATATGACGTAAGGAGAATTCGGAAGGATTCCTTCCTAATTACAATCTATTCTTCCATTCTAGTTAAATCCATTTGAGTATTTAATTTTTCAAAAAGTACTCACCAATTATAATAATTAGCAACACAACACCAATAACGCCCATAATGATCATCATCTTCATGTTCGCCCACCATTGTTTCCGCTTCAATTTCCCTGCTTGCTGCTCGAACTGCGATGCTCCTTGCTCAAGAGCGTCAGCGCGCTCACCCAGCTCCGACAACTTTTGATCGCGCTCCAAGACCTTTTCAACGTTCACCCGCATGATGCCAACCACTTCATCAACCTTGGCTTGCGTTTGTTGAAGACGTTTTTGTGCCATATTCTGTTGATTGTTATTGCTGGGCGATGAAGATGGGGACGGAGGTGGTAAAGGAAAACTATTCATTATTGTTTTACGACAAATTCTAGATAAATATTTTAAAACTAATACTAATTCAGACATGGAACTTCTAGAAATGATTTGTCCTTATAGCAAAAATGTAAGAATCTCACCTTCTATGTTTAGAATGTCAACGTTGAAACATTTGTAACCCCACAAACATCTAAATATTAATCAGAACAGATATTTCCCGTCTACCATGTTTTTCATTCCAAAGTTGTATGTCAAATGCATATAAATATCACAATAAATATAACTTACTCGTTAGATCCAGACGGCTCCTCATTTCGGTTCTCCATTGCTTGGTTGCAAGTGTCCAATGTATGTGTATGTATATAAAGCTAACACACCTAAGGAAAAAATAATTTAGCATTCGTGAAAACTATTTGACGTAATTAAATAAGAATTTCATATGAATTCTTATCAATAGTAGCAGTTTTAAGAGTCTAGTAATTTGGCCTAATTTTCATTAATAACGTATTTATTCCTAACATTTTCTGGAGAAAAGCGGACATTTATATAAATAAATCTTCTATCGGATATTAAAAATGAGCAATAATGTGTAGCATAGCAAGAGAGCGAGATAAGTCTGGCTGATAACTCTTGGTCCAATGTACGTGCACATCCATAACTCAAAAATTCAATTTGTAGCCCGACCCGCGGTGACAATGCCACGACTTTCGGACCGGCCCAATTGGAAACAAGATTCCAGCATTTTTCTGTAGCTAGGGGTTTGCAACATCCTATTAAATATGCACTTTAGTTAGCCATTCTCATCTTCGAGAATTTAAACAAGCTTCCGTATTGTATAAACTGTTTCCTATTAAAATTCTTTCTATGTAGAATACGATTGATTCTTAATATTTATTCCTTCGATACATTTTCTTCGCTTGACTGTCATGAAAATAACTGAATGAACTGTCGATATTCACCAATAAAAAACTAATATCAGGAAAAACTTGTTGCGCCTTTGTTTCAAAACATAGTCTGCAAGGAAATAATAAATGGTTCAGCTTATTATTCCAGCTTACCAAAGTTATATATTGAACTCGAAAATTTCAAGAAAATTACTCTCGTACGAAAGAAAAATTTAATACAAATAAATGAAGGAACTAAAGTTACAAAAATAAAAAGACACTACATCAATGGCTGACTATATGAGCAAAAAAACTGAAAAATATATTCTTAATGTTTCCGAATTGAACAGTGTAATTTATATTGTCAACTCTTTCACTTCTTAACAAACACCCCAGACTTGTGGTGTCATCTCTTTCGATGGCATTTCTTATTCTGAATCACAGTGTTGCCAACGCGGTACATTTTGTATTGGAGAAAAGGGTGTTTTATAAAATGAATTCTCATCAAATGTAAAAGTGAGAATTCACATACTAGCTTTTATGTGAGGTTTTATTTTAGCATAATAGATTTTTCGTATACTGCATTATCGCTAAGGCCGTGGTTATGCTATCGAGTTTTGCTTGGCAAGTAGGACTTTTTTTTTGTTGTTTTGTGTGTAAAAGAGAGAATTGCTTACACACAAAACTCTCTTTTACACACAAAACAACAAAAAAAAAGTCCTACTTGCCAAGCAAAACTCGATAGCATAACCACGGCCTAACGATATCTTTCGATGCCATTTCTTATTTCTCAAACACAGTGCTGTCAACGGGGTACGGGTGGGGAACTTCGGATTGAAATTACCCTCTGCTTTGAATAGAACTATGATTTTATGTTAATGCTATCAAACTAACACGGCTAAGGTGTAGTTTACGGGACTGGCGCAGTTCAGTCAGGTATCTCCCACAGTTTCGACCACTTTTAATGAAATATTCAAAATTAGTGTTCGGTGGATATCCGAACACGCATCTTAGACGTGACTACAGGAAAGTTTTGTACCTTAGTGCGTATTGTTCAGTATTTAATATTTAAAATGGAAAATATTAAATTTTCGCCTGCGGCGCTATGAAATCCATTATACATACATTACCAATATTTAAAATTGAAAAAAGGTTAATACACGTAATAAGTAAGTATGGCATGCTATATACCATTTTAAAGGTATATAACGATATCACGATATATATTTTTTTGGGTACATTAATGTATCCATTTCCGAGAAAAACATCTCTATTTCACGAGCACAAATTCATAATTACATAAAAATACGTATAACTTCTGTTGGGGTGTAGTGAAAACTATGTACTGCACAAATGAAGACAATAACAATACCTTTCCAATGGTACCACTGGCGGTACTAAAGGTTATTTACTTTAGGAGTTATTGACCTTTTATTAGGTCATCTTTCGTGAACTTCAAACGCCCATAAATCCAAAATGGCTGCCTAGCCCCGGAATTAAAATACACACTTCCGGTCCTAACGGTAAAATCTAACGGTAAAAAAAACTGAAAAAAATCGGAGAAAGTCCCGTAAACTGCATTTGTTCCCTGCAATTGAATATAACAATAATATTGATAATAATAATATTGATAATCAGTTATTTTTAATGATTGCCAGAAATACCATCCTCCAGAAGCAGAGTTTCAAAATGTTGCTTCTTTTTTATTTCCGGCTTATCAGCTACCAACAAGTAAATAATAATTTATTGGAAATTGTATAATTTTCGAGAAAAACAGGAATAACGATTTTGTGCTATTTTTTCCATTAATTAATTATTTTCTAAATAATTACTCTAACATACATAAATATATATTTCTAACTAGGATATTGCGAAACGAAACGAATACATTTTGAGAAGTTTTCGCCCGTGTACATGTCCAGGACTACAAAGAAACAATGAAATATGAATCGAATGGCTGGGTCAAAGCTGCTCGCAAAGCTTCTGGTACTGATTTGTACAGTGACCGTCATATCGCTACTGGCGCTTACAAAGTGCGGATTTGGTGGCTTATCGGACGATAGCAGCTACACAACGACTAACGGAAGAGGTATGATAGAACAAAATGTTAATGTATGCATTGTGTGTAAACATTAACAATTATGGAACAGTTAACAATTATTAACGAATATTAATAATACCAATATCATCGCAGGGCCCGTTCAAATTCCGATAAGTATCACTATCCAAGACAGCGGAAGTCATGATTTGCTAAAATTTAAGATTCCTAATGGCTTTAATGATTCAGGAGATATGATAACTTTGCTTAGACAAAGAGAAAGTGAGCATCTCTCGGAAATCTCACGTCTAACAGCAGAGATTAGACATCTTAAATTGAAAATCCACCAGATGAAACGTAGGCTTCCATTTCAACACAATAAAACTATGATCAAAGTGTGTTCCGGTCTAGATTCAGCATCGCCATCTGAAATTAGTGTCCGGTTGACATTTCCGAGCAATGAAATATTAACAAAACATTTATCCTCCTGGAGCGCTGTTCAGAAAGGTTTTGACGGAGGCGGTACTTCGTATGACTGTAGTGGCTACATTCGCATGCAGGTGGGCATGGCGGAGGTCTTGCATGGCCTCCCGCTTAACAATGAATACGAATTAATTCCGTTCAACCACTTTACCTTCAGTCGTGTGTATCCAATAGATCTGGGACTTGGGAAACGGGTAGTCGAAAAGCCGATCGGTTACAAACGGAAGGATTTATTGGAAGCTCTAGGCAAAGCCATCGATAGTCTGAACAAAAGTACCCCATTGAAAACAAATGCAACTCATACTACTGGCAGCGGTATTAATGGTAGATACACTTTGGACGATTTCACGGAGGGCATTTATCGAAACGAGCCAACCACAGGCACCCAGTACGAATTATATTTTCGCAGGAAAGATATGATCCTTCAGAAAAGTACTGCTGGCAGATATACACCGACTGCTGAAGCAGATGCACCTACTGCTTCCTTCGGAACGACGAGAGTATTAGTAATGCGGCCTTTTGCTCCATTGCAGACGGTTCAAATTGTATCACTGCCAAAAAGCCATGATCAGCGGGAGCTCATTCACATAATTCTTCCTTTATCGGGAAGAACATCAACGTTTCAAAGTTTTATGGATAAGTTTCTAAAGATTGCCCTAAAGAATGACCGCCGTGTGCATCTAACGGTCGTTTACTTCGGAGAAGAAGGTCTGTCGGAGGCACGCGTTATTATGAGTCGCGTCTTAGCTATGAAGAACAGTGGTGGGAACTCATCTAACCTGAAGTTGCTAGCTTTAAATGAAACGTTTTCACGAGGTAATTGAAAATAGTTGTCCAAAATATGTGTGAGATAACTGTTTTCACTTTTCTTGCAGCGAAGGCACTCCGCGTTGGTGCTGAACGTGTCTGGGAGAAGAATAGTGTTGATACCGCGGAGGATGTTCTGCTATTTATGTGCGACGTTGATGTTGTATTCAGTGCGAAATTTCTGGATCGGTGTCGATGGAATTCAAGTCCAGGAAAGAAGGTCATTGAAAGAATAGTGTAAATTGATTTGTTCTCACTTGTAATGTGTGTCTGTATTTATTATTATTTTTATTTTTCATTACGTGTTGCATAGTAACTTCTCACCCGATTCCAAGCCGCTTCCTCCACTCCCTTTTACCACTATGTGAACCAAACAATTCTTCTACAAAGTTTAAACGTTGCAAAACCATTTTCGGTCAATTTTTACTAATAGGTGTACTACCCGGTCGTTTTCAGTCTATACAACCCACACGTAGTGTACACGCTACAAGGTAAAGAAGTGCCGCCCGAAACGGACCAACTGATTATATCTCGTGACACGGGATTTTGGAGGGATTTCGGTTACGGTATGACTTGTCAGTACAGGTAAAAGAAGACGTGAAGCTGGCGTCCATACGAATGTGGTGGGAGTGGATTTTTTCACCTTTGTTTATTCGGTTTATAGGTCAGACTTCCTCAAAGTACGTGGATTTGACGAGGAAATTGTTGGATGGGGTGGCGAAGATGTCATGCTTTATCGCAAGTACGTTCGGTCCAAAATTAAAATCATTCGTGCAACGGATCCCGGCATCTTCCACATTTGGCATCCGAAGGTAGGGTACACATTTCGTGGCATATGTTTGATGAAGGATTTTAAAATCCCTTTCGGGACCAAGGTTAGGTGTGCACAGGCGTGAATAGCGGGCAGCGTTTGTCTGCTGATCAGTACAGAGCTTGCATCCGATCACGAGCCCTTAACGAGGCTTCGCACGCGCAGCTAGGTTTTCTGGCCTTTCGCGATGACATTGCAGCTCACTACCACGCTAATGCCAGTAACTTTCCTCTTCTGGGCAATACTATTTACCAGCAACCTAAAGGACATAATTTGGCAGGATCATCGAAGCAGCCACCATCATTCTTGCTCCCGAATAACGTTTATAATGAGACGCCGGCTAAAATAGTTGAAACACGTGAAGCTCCTACCTCAGTGAGTAGCACAAGTAAGTTGAAGAAAAACACCTGATTAAACCAGGACAGCATTTGGAAGGCTGAGTTCTGAACTTTCTTTAAACCGGGAGAGAGGAATGTGGAGTCTGTTGTTTGGAATGGGATTCATTCAATTGCATTAATTTTCATACTACAGTTCGTTTCAGTTTCATACTTAAAAAGCCAGTAGCAAAAATTTCTAACCATGTATTCTCCTTATCTTAGTGAGTTCATAGCATGATCATTACTTCTTTTCCCGTACGGATTCCTTTAAAAATAGGCCAGTTGATTGTTATTAAAATTCTATTATATTGCTGAAGGTTTTTTAATACTTAATCTTAACATAATACTTAATAAAACTGTTACAGTGATAGGAATGTACAACATTAAAACCAGTCTATGGTATACATTATTCTATTATAATTTATACACTAGATCTTCCCTAAGAATAATCTACCTACTTTGTATTGTAAGTATAACTTGTATAGCCAATAAGTACATACATACATACATAGATATGAATATACGTAATTCACATTGAAAGTAAAAATAGATATTATCACATTTTTATTAATTACCAGATTAACACGAACAAGGTAAGTTTTAAATATATGTATCTATTTTAAGTTTTAACATACGTAAAAAGGTAAGTTGAGTACAAAAAGTAATATATATACATATACCATTTTTATAATGTTGATATGCAATGAGAGTGCTAGGGTGGAGCAGAGGTGGAGGTCCGCCCCGGGCGTCACAATGTCGAGGGCGGCAGTTTTGAAAATCAAGTATTGACTTATTGAATTCTAGGAATTTTTGAGGCCATATTTGGCACATTAATGCTACTCAGAAATACCCAGAAATGAAATTTTGTTGTTATAACTCGAAACCGAACGCTGATTTTTAATACCATTTTTAATACCAACCTGCACACCATAACAAAGAATATTTCTGCAAAATTTCATTACGATATCTTCACCGGTTCTCCTGTGATCGTGATTTCAACAGACAGACAGACAGACAGACGGACAGACAGATGGACGGACATGGATTAATGTCAGGATTAATGTCGGTTTCTTGATTATCGCTATGCGGAAGATAGTTTTTAGATTTTTCCTGGAATAATTAAAATGCACGATACTCTTATTCAACGCGACCTTGTTGCGTTCGCTCTCTCTCTCTCTCGCATACTCTCGACAACACGTTACGTTGAGTGATTTTCCTGCTCACGTTTTGGTCAGTACGCCGCTGTGGCCGATACGATGTCATCATCATCTCAAAACCGACGATAAAGAATAAAAACGAGTATAACGACGAATTTTGGAATATTTGTATTGTGTCAACAAGTGGCAAAGGTTTTAGTAAGAGACCGAAGTGGTGCCCTAATTTCGAGGGCTAAAAATACAAACAAAACTACAAACTTCTCGTAATATTGTGTTAATTTTATATTATTGTAGAAAAAAATTAATTAATTTAAAGGAAATTAATTCAGAGGAAAAAAGTGTTAAACCTTTCTATTAATAACAGCGTCAAAAACTAACCCATCTCAGAACGAAACAGCAAAAAGGACCCCAGAAAACATTATGCAATTATTTAAGCTGGTTTGTATACAAGTTATAGACAAGATATAATCATACAGTTCGTGGTATTTAGTTATTAGCCAAGAAACTTCAATAGCGGCACTCAAATTTAGGTCCACTTCCGAAAGGTTTTAAATAAAGCGAACTTAATTTTTCACTGTTACAAGTGTAAAACGTAAACCTTTTCTTTAAACGCTAGGATGTTTTGAAAAGTGCTGGAAAAGAGTTAGCAGTTCGGAAGATCGAAAGTTCGTTACGATGTAAAATCTTTGAAACTCGTATGAAATGTAAAAGGATGAATTTTAAAAACATTCCTTATTGAAACTCATCATTTTTACTCATTCATTTAACTCATCATTTATACCAGCTATTAAAAAGAACCTTGAGTAAGCTAAGTTTTAATTACTTACATGTATTTTGTTGATATGATTTCATTTTAAACTCTTAGTTGCACACAGACCTCATAATTGTTATAGAAAGCAACCACATATAGTAATTGCGTAATAAGGTCCATACGGTTCTACCATTCCACAGTACACTCAAAGGTGGCCAAATGCCTTCCTCTACTCCACAACCGGAAGCAGTTACTAATGCTTGGCTAACAAAGCGTGAAGAAATCGACACGCATGTGAATTCATATGCTCTCGGAGCTCTCGGTCAATTTTGTCGCTTGACCATATGATTTGACAGGGAGGGCTGCTTAAGTTATGAAATACGTACGCGTGGAGACTTTGTTCCGATGAGCTCCATTTTAAAATTGCAAAATTTGACATCATATCGCAACACTTGTCCTTGGTTTCCATCCATTAGCTCAAATCGAGTGACTCATCACTGATCAAATATTTTGTTACGAAATTCGGAAACATTGCAATTGAAGTTCTTAATTTTGATGTTTGTTTCAAACAAGACAAACATAGGTAAAAATAAATCTAATGGCTATGACATATGTATACACATACATACATATGTATAGTACATTGTATACTCGTATATGAAAGTATAATGTGTTAAAAGCTATTAATGTGCTTAATCGTATTTTAAGCTTTCAGATTTTTGAATTCAATTCGAATCTGAGTCAAATATTGTTGATTGTTGATGGTTGAGAGTATTTGTAATTTTGACTGTCGACCATTGAAATTAAATTAAGTTTGTTTAATTAATCATTTACAAATCGACTTTTAACCAGAAAAGTGTTAACTCCTCCCCCCCCCCCCCTTCTTATGTGTGCAGCCTCTGTGTATTGGTCTACTTCTGCAGCAAAGCTGGCTGCTGGTTACCGCTGCGTCAGCTTCAGTTCATCCAACGGCACATTCTATAGTGTTCCAAACGGAGTCTACGCCTTCTTCTTCGGTTATCCAGGCGGCCGACATCAGAGTTCGTCGTAGCAGATCGTTATTTCGTCAGAAACGACAATCCAGATGCGTAGCGTGCTATGAAGATAGGTAAATATTAAAGAATGTTATTACTACTCATTAGATACCCTCAAGCTATCTATTCTGTAACATGATTTCCTGCTCAGGCGCAGACACGGACAACACCGCAGCACCGCAAACGATGGCAACTGGTACCAGCCTGGAATTCGCAACTACAATCGCTACCATGACCGCTCACTCGGCGGAGAGCGAGACTACGAGCGGTTTGACTCGTACTATGACTACAATCGGGACAGGTAGGATCGATTTAAAAGAGTTGTTCAGTATAATTACTGTTTATATTTGTAAAATATACAAGAAACAACGATTACATTCCACGCACTTACGACCGGTACGAAGAACCCCGCTACGATGATCGTCTTGGCAGCTACCCAGGCCGTGGACAGAGACGAGACTACGGCTATGATACTCGCGCTCCCTACTTTGGCCCTGATCGTTATACCGGCGTTAAGACTTCTGGTGGGTTAACAGTCCTGAAGCCTAAATAATAACCGTACTCTTCGCAGATAAATTCGATGTACCTGCCTACGAACGGAACTACGGCAACAGATATGATTTCCGCAATTACCGCCCCCGGGATGAAACTTACAGGTAACGCACACAAGATGAGGCAGTTTAACACTATCATGAAAAATGTATCATGTTGTTATTTGACGACCACAATTACAAAATATTTAATTATTACGTGTGTACTCGTATAATAGAGGTCAGTCTGGCTTGGATAGTTCGGCTCATGGTTATTACTTTTCTTCGAACGAAGGAAGTCGCCCTGGATTGGACACCTCATTGCATGGCCAATCATGGCCCATGCGGGAGCCTTCCTTGCCCGTCGGAAATCCCTGTCGCGTTCGGGTGTCGAAATGTCCGTATGATGAGAACTTTGCCTCGTCTGGGTCGTTGTCATCCACAGCAGCAGCTTCATATCAGACTGTGCATAGTGGCAGAGACAGAGGAAGTGGCACATCAGTAAGTAGTTCCCATAAAGGCTCTGGTTGGAGTTACTTGGATGAGAGAGAATCGGGCGATGGAGAAATAGACAGAGACCGCAGCACAGAGGGTAACACACAGAGGTAAGTTGCAGCAGGTTCGCACAGTTTTAGAAGTTTGCCAAGCAGTGTCCATAAGAGGCTCTCCTTGCACGTTGCATTTGTCCCCATACGTCGACTTCATATTGGTACTTCTTCGCCAAGGCTTCACTATCCTTTGTGCGATGACGCACCCTAACGTTACACCTTCACGGCTGGAAGCTACATAACACACGCGAGGAATCTGCTCCTCCCATTACAAGAATTGGCAAAAGCATTAAGAAAAGGTTTCTACTTCTCTCCCCCCTTCTAGCACTCCCTACAGTCGGACACAACGGCCACTAGACAGCAGCTACCCATTTGATCGAGAAAGGAACGTGGTTTTGGGAGCTGGAACTGGCGATGATGCCAGAGTAGACGCTAAGCCACAAGTTGAGAAGAATACACCGAAAAACACCACGTAGAACACAGCTCAAGTTTCACAGAATTGGGACTAAGAACACAAAAGAAATTCTCAATGTTTTTGCGAGTAGTAATATTATTAAAATGCGGTTGTGTTTGTATTTTTTACTTAAGATGTATTTAATAAGTCGGTAATAAAACACTGTAATAGGCTATTATTTAAATATTGTTTTACACAATTATCTTATAATTATAATATAATGTGAAATACGATCGCCAGTCATTTAATTTTTAAATTTAAATAAATGGGAATTGTAATTAATTTTATTAAATCTATTAATTCAGATTGGTTAGTGGCTATTTTCTTTACATTAATTATTTTGCTTAGTTCTTATAGATTTAACAGATGTTGTGACACAAAATAAAGAAACTGTAGCAAATAATATAAACTGTAGCAATAAAATATAAATATAAATAATTGCAAGAAAATTAAGAAACAAAAATAAAATTCAAACTCAAACCAAAATAAACTCAAAAGTATTCAAAATTCGGAAATTCCCTAAACTGAAAAGATTTATTTTCTCTTAGTGATCTTACACATTTAGCAAAAAAAAAAAGCAACAACAACTTCATTAACAAATATCTAAAAAATAAGAGAGTAAAATTAAATCACAACACAAACAAACTAAAAAGAAATTAATTTTTGAAAATGCTTCTTTTCTATTGAAAATAATGATAAATATGGAAATAAACTATAGTAATAAACGCAAAAAATGGGGATATTTTAAATTCAGTGAAATAATATGCAATACGATGTTTAAATAGTTGATGTATTCAAAATTAAGTAAAGAAAATCAAAGAAATAATTTTAAACTGAAATTAGAACATCTAACTAAAACAATGTATAAATAATTATTTTAAAAGTTGATTTAAAAATTAGAAATTTAAATAAAAAATAAACCAAATCAAAACAAACTTAAATATATTTTATTATGTGGACCTGGAATAAAAAAAATAAGTAAATAAATTAAAAAACGATAAATAAATAGGAAAGTAAATAGAAATTGGAAGACGTTTTAAAATTTGACATTTTAGTTAATTACTAGATTTTGATTTTTTGGTTTATTTTAAAGTTTATTTTTGTGTATTTTTTTGTGCTGTTTATACTATTAGTTACCATAAAATCAATCATAACCATGAAAATGAATAATAATCAAATCAATTATAAAAAACAAGACAGAGAAGAAAAAACAAACGGTTTTTCTATTGGCAATATTAATGTGAAGAGTGCTGAATGTTTTTAGACTTCGAAAATTTAAATGAATTAGTGAATAATTCTCATTAAAGAGATTGATAAAACGATAGCAAGATTTACAGTGGAACAAAGTACATTTTTCACAAACAATTTAACAACAAAACCAACAAGTCATGTTAATAAATAACATACAACAACATAACAATTTTTAACTAAACTTTTCTGAAGTAAGAAGTCGGAGATTGCTTCCTGCATAAATAACATACAACAACATAATTTTTAACTAAACTTTTCTGAAGTAAGAAGTCGGAGATTGCTTCCTACATAGTACAAGTATTATAATAACAGGGAAATATTTGGCAGCCACTCTTAACAGAAATATTGTTAAACCAACAAATTTATGTATGTATACAAATAATCTCATAAAGAAACAAGGAAACAACAAAAGGAAACAATAGACTTCGACTTGATTCTATAAAAAAACAAAATATAAAAAAACTGAAACATAATGATAATATAATTATTCAAAAAACCCACACATGTTGAATTAAATACGTCATTATAAGCGCCCATCGTTCTGTATTCGTAAATATTTCCCTTATCAACAACAAGCGTGGTTTAAGCTGAAGACGGGGATAATTGAGGTTGCCTATTATATAAATAAAAATAAATTACAATTAAGATTAAAAATGTATACACTAAGGAAAATAAAATTAAAAACTTATTTCTTATGATCAACTAAAACTATGTACCTTTACACTGATAATTATGTCATCTTGATCGACAGCAACAGCAATTAGTACACTCTTTACTGCGACTTAAGTGCCGGTTTCTTTTACTTTTCACCTTCTTGTGCTTTTGTATTAGGGAAGCCTCCAACAAAAGATGTCTCCGTAGAATTGTAAACTTTCGATTATAATTCCTGGAGGGTTAAAAGGTGCACGGTTAATTTTCCAAAAAGAAATCAAAAACAAGAAAGCATTCACCCTTGTGCTCAAAGTTAACATACCTTTTTGGTTTCGGGTGTATAATGAGGCGTGTAAAAGATGCAGCTGTACTGGATATAATGAGCCCTTCGATAAATGGGAAAGACGGCTGATAATGCATGCTCAGACTTAGAAGACGTTTCAACAAATGCCGGGTAAATCGGGTATTCAGCAAATGTCGGCGATGTCCATAGATGAGTATAATTTGCAGAATAATTTTTTACTTTCACTGCAAACGTGCTTAGGAATAACTTCCAACTCGTTCAACTGTTTAACTTCTATTTAACTATTTAACTTAATGCTGGAAGAATCATTTGATTTGAAATCACCAGATCAAACCTACAGCGGGTTCGAAAGCCGCTGTGGGCCCAGCAGCCCGCTGTTGATCTGCTCGCTTTAAAGTCTGAACTCGAAATACGTTCTGCGGCATGGAATCAGAGTATTTATACCCCGATCTCGAATTTTAATCGTGTGAACTAATTTTTTATCGTTAGCTTACGGAAACCCACCACCGAAATTTTTGTAAAGAATTTGAAATGTCGTTTTAATTAAGCGACAGTTGGTGAATAGTTGGTCGAATACACCAACCCTGTAGTGTCAGTCACGCAGGGGAATAGAGTAGCGCCAGAAAACAAACGGTACCTAACTAAGATAGGCAAAGCAGTTGGAACGATCGAAGGGTGGGCTCTGCGCTTTCTATAAAAACTGCTGGTATTTCAAGAAACTCGCAAAAAGACGAACCTTTGTACATTTCCAATAAAAGAAGAACGAGATGAAATGTTTTGAAGGGGTTTGGAACAAAACTGATGCGTAATATCCAGTGTTCGATAAATTTATTACGAATTAACAAGAATTTCCCCCAAGTCCCACGAAGTTGACCTACCTGCATATACTATGATGACTATTTTCAAAGATCCCGCAGTAGAACCCTCAGTATATTCTGGTTTATGGCGTGGCTTCTAGTTGAGCTTCCGTGCTTGCGATGCGGGTAGCGTGAAAAGCCTCTCGGAACCGGCAAGGTTACCATGATTTCGACTTCTTATTGATGGTGTTTTAATTGCCTTTACACAGAATGCGGGAAACCATCAGGATTCAATGCGGTATTTCGGAATTTCATAATTCAAAAAGAACACACTATAGATATAGATACGAGTATGTCATGGAAGTTCCAAAGCAGAAGATTGATTTGTCCGTATCGGCTGCTACTGTACTCATTGCATTCTTGTTAAGGGATGGCATTTCGACAAATTTGAAGCGGCGCACTTTTTTTAAATACGCTTCTCAATTTTAGAGTGCATTTTTACTTAGAAGCTAATTGCTCAGACAGCAATTAGTGCTAATATCAGATGATTACGTTTAGTTTCAGATTAAAAATCATACCTCACATATCTTATATGTATATGAGTTTAATTCTCAAAGGGCCTTGTGTAGCCCTAATAAACAAAATTGTTGGTAAATTATTTTGAAATTTATCCTGAAATCAAATTAAAACAATTTAAATCGTATACGTTGACTAAAATAGAATTATTGGCTTTAGCTCTGATAAATGTAAACTAGCCAGAGTTAAAATATATCTGCTGGTTTTTCATGTCTACAACAAAACTCAAACAATCTCTGAAATACACACAAATTCAATTTCACGATGTATTTGTGTAGAGCAGACGATTCCGATTCTAGAGACTATAAAATGTAAAAATAGCGAACGCCAACCAGAAAAACATACATATACTCGTATTTATTCGTAAGTAGAATTGCGCTGGACCAGTTGCGCGACAGTATCGAGCCGGAGCAGAGTCTAGCTGACTCGGCCGTTCCGCTGTTAATACGGAGAAAGCAGCAGGAAGACTAAGAAGAGCGAAAGACCATCACAGTACGGCTTTGTAAGCAACGCATTTCAATTCCATTTCACCTGTACACACTCAGGAACACACACGAGTTCATTAACGAGCCGGATTAACGAACTGCTTTGAACGTAATTGGAAGAAGCCTATAGACCGGCATTGTTTGACGAGCAGGGCCACACCATGTCCGACACAACCAATGACCATGGTGTGTCCAGTGGCAGTAGAAATCCTTGAAAGCAACGTATACGCGTACTAATAATGAATAAGCGAAAGTACGACAACGACAGACAGAAACAGTCCACGACGAAAGCATGTTGGCGGACAGTGTTGGGGTGTAGAGTGCACCGCTATGCGAACACAGCAAACCAAAGCGCGGTGTAGTTTCGTAAATTGTCTTCTGGATAGTCGCAAGACTGTCGACGACTGGAGCGCAGCGAAGGGTTTGGAACGAGTGCCGACGTGGCGGGCGCACGCATTCATTAAGCGATATCCTTTTTAACGATTTTTCAGGACTCGGTGAAAGTGCTTTTTGCTGCGAAGAACTGTTGCAGTTGTGTCCAGGCGTGTCGACGGACAACACAAAACTCGCCACAGTGCTCGCCAAAGAGTTCGTGAGACAGTTAAGGAGAAGGCGAGAACTTAAGGCTATCAAAGCGGTTGAGTGGTTGAGCGGAGGTGAAGAAGTGTCACTTGTTGTGACTCAAGTGTCGTTCATGAGTGTCTACATGGTGCGGTAGGGGGTGTTGGAAACAAGCGTTTTGCACGAGTTCTTCTACTCTGTCTGTCACTCGCACGCTTTAATCTCTATCCTTAAGCACTTTTTTCGCCTACAAGTCGGAATTTACTCTAAATTTTTAAATTGTTTTCATCAACTCGTCAGCATGCGCTGCAAGTCGGCGCCAGGAACTCCATTGCGCAGGATGCGTCGAGACGTGCCAACAACAGTATCACCATGATTTTCAATTATGAGAACCGATTTCAGTATTTTTATTTCCTGCTCTCTGGTTTAGTGGCGAGTGCGTTGATGGTGCTGCTCTACTTTTCGCTACAAACTAGCATCGTAAGTGCCCCAAACTTTATATTTTTTCTGCTGTTGTGTTCTTTTATTTACTATCTTCTATTTAGACGCTACTATTCTGGTCCTATCGCTTGTCTCCTAGACTAACAAGTGAGGGCCTACCTCAAGCAACGGAGTCTGTCAATAAATTAGACTCCTTAAGCCACAGCTTTCAATTATTTTACCCAATTTTTACACCTTGATTTGATGAAACACTGCGTTTTTCAGAATACCCAACGCGAGCACCATCTGAAAACTCTGCAGAAATCGCTGGACTTTACTAAACCTGCAACATCTTGGAACTACAGCAATACCTGGCAACCTATCGGACCCGCAGTGCTCAATCACCGGATATACTCGGCCTATTTCGATATCAGGACGGGCATATTCGGTATGCTACCAAATTTCCGTATCCTGTTGAGAGATCTGATAAAAATTGTTTAAAAAACTGACATGATCTTTACATAAGGCATAAGCTTGGATACGGGATTAAATTTTCGATCCTCAAAGAAATCGGTTAATACTTAGTTAACCTTTAAAGTAACAACTGGTGTTTCTTCGTTTCCAGATTACGTAGATGACGATATCAGCACTTTTCAATACGGATCTCTCCGAATATTCGCTATTTTGCCATTAAAAATGAGTGACGCTGTAAGCTGTCACGTGAGATAACTCCGACATCCGTACCCGCCCACCAAACTTTACGCAATTAACTTTCTGCAGGCAACAGGATTTTACTGTGACCCTCGTTTCAGCGTTAGAATCTGCGCCAATGCATGAGCATCATGGAACTGACTTTGCAGCCTACAGCATCATGTGTCCACTGCACGCAAAGCGCGATTCCCACAACCTTCTCCTGCCCCTGTCTGTGGCCATCAGTTACGCATCCAATAGTTTTAGCCGCGCTAGGCCTACGTACGTGCCTATTAGGTAAGGTTTTCCGGGCTATCTTTTGAGCAAACTATTCTAACGGAGTTTATTGCCTTTACAGCTATCCGAAACACATGGAAGCCATGCTTCAGAAGTCCAAACCTGAGATTGCTGTGTGTGTTGAACCGCTACAGCAGAAGCAGGCCGACGCACTATGGATCGCCGAATTTGTCGAGATGTACCGAATTCAGGGCGCAAGTCGCTTCTACTTCTACGGATCCGAGGCCCGTGCTGAGGTGCTGAGTGTGCTAGATTACTACCGTACACTGGGACTGATAGAGGTGCTCGAATGGAACACTGCAACCTATGGTGAGAAAATACACGACGGTGGTATCGTTGCGCAGTTCAACGACTGCGTCTTTCGAGCAATGGTCGTGGAGAGTTATCGCTATGCCGCAATAGTAAACCTTGACGAGGTGATCATCCCTCTGAAACATAACTCTTTAGCAGAGTTCCTTCGACATTGTGACGAAGGACGCACGTCTGGCTTCGTGTTTCGGAACGTCTTCTTCCACAAGGACAACGACGACATGTTCAGCGTGCCGCAGCATGTGCGCAACCGCTTGCTGTACACACAAAACAAGGTGCGTCGCACGGTAGAGATAATGCCAGCTTACATACGTAGTAAGTGCATCGTCAACACGCGCGCCATTGTGGAAATGGGTCAGAACCAGGTATTTCGTTCACTACCGGGTTACGCGGACAACGTAGTTCACCACACGGTTGGTCTGATCTTCCAATATCGCGATAAGTGCATTAACTGCAAAGCCATGTTGATGATCGACTACACGGCGCGCAGATATGGTTCACTTCTATGGGATCGGGTCGACCAAGTGTGTCTACAGGTTTTTGTGACCAACAACGGCGTTTGCCCCACACCGTAATGAAGTGTGGAGATGACGTTTAGAGAAAAGATGACTATTAAAGTGACCTAAAGAAGATAATTAAAGTGACCTTTTTGGATATAAAAGTGCCCCGTAGTCTTGATACGAAACTTTGTAGCATCGAATTTAAAGTTCTTAATAAATGTACAAATTTATAATTTCAGAAGTCTTAAAAAACAAAAATAGTCTTTAAATAAACGACGGATTGTTTGGAGATGAAGCTTTTGTAATGTAGACATTTCGTAGTCGAAGGAAATATATTACGTAACCATATAGTGGTGCTGACGTAACCGCAATGGCCGTTAAGCTTTTCGTCCCTGGCTAAACCTAACCGTTAAGAATGAAAAATTAAAATTTTTATTAATTAGTTTAAATACGAAAATTTAAATAATCATTAAATACTTTAATCAATTTTCTATTAAAATGAGTTAATGTTAATTAAGATAAATTTAAATACGAAAATTTTAAATAATCGTTAAATATTTTAATCAATTTTCTATTGAAATGAATAAATGTTAATTAAAAATTTAATTTTACTCCCGTTTTTTATCTTCTAAGCCCCACACGTGTTGATTGGGGCAACTCCTAGGTGAAGAACCAAGCAACCATTGGTTCCTAACCCTGGTTTATTTCATCCACAGTCATCACATTTTTTCCCTACGTAAAAGCTACATAATCGAGAAATCTATACTAAGATGGCTGTTTCGTACGTCATTTGTCCTGGTTCGGTTTTTTACGGCACCAGGATTCTACCCGGACTATATTTTCAGTAAGGGGATTGCCGGGTAGATCCAATGGGGTCCCTCTAAGGCTTATTAATTATTTATTTTATTATTTGGTTTTATTATCTATTTTATTATTTTTATTTTTTAATTTTCATTTTTACTTACTTTGGTTTTCATCTAATTTTACATATTAAAATTTATTTAAATCATTAATTTTATTATTATTAATTTTATAATTATTATTGTTATTTTTTAATTTTTAATTTTTTAAATTTAATAAAAGTTTTTTACTTCCCCTTCTCCCTTAATTCCCACCCTCCCCCTTCCCTTAACCCTCCCCTATACCTTTAATTGCTCACTCCCTCCCGCAGGCTTGCCATTTGTGGGTTGACATCGACCCATCCCTACAATCGAAAATTGCATCACTCGTGTTAATTGGAGTGTGCAATTGATTTGAACACATGAACAGTGTGTTCAACTCCCGTCGCGTGTGGTCGCTGTCTTCCTGAAGAATGGTAAGTGTGTTTTTTTGAATTTTCTCATACATTTTATATTATTTTATATATTATATTATTATTATCTAACAATTGTTAATTAATTTATTAATTGATAGTTGTTATTTAATATATTATTTATTATGTTTTGTCGCCTCTTGAGGCAATTTAAAATAATTAAAAAATTTTCTCTACTAGCCATTCTTGGCTATTTATTCTGTGTATAAATGGGTGATTGCACACATACTAGTTGTGTGTGTAAGCGCTTATATATATAAAAAGCCCACTGATGATGGCCCTTTCAGGCCAGGGACGAAAAACGTTTCTGGGCGTGCCTGTAAAGTAGTTTTAGGCAATAAATGCCTACTCATAATTGTTATGGGAGTGTCTCTTATGACACTTTTATAACAATTTTTTTGCTTCTTTTTCTCGGTTTTTGTTTGTTTTTGTGCTTTTTGTTTCAATGTTTTTCATGTTTGTTTTGTTTTTTGGTTTATCATTTTTGTGTTCTCTTAGTGTCTATTTGTCTAGTTTTATTATTATTTATCTTTATAATAATATAATAAGATTGGATAGGTTAGGCAGGCTATTAAGTATACATTTTTTCTGGTTTTTCTTTTTCGAACCAAGACAAATGACGTACGAAACAACCATCTTAGTATAGATTTCTTTTTATCTATTTAATTTATAGATTAGAAATGTGTACCCACTCGTGCACTCCACTGTCGCGCCTTATTTACGCGAGGTTGAAACGGATGTTCGGGGTAAAGGCCATTTGGATTCCAGAGCCACACACAGGGTCGGAACATTGTACATTAATAGATTGCATGTTTCTTCCTTTTTTAAATTCCTTTATATGCCCTAATACGTACAAACGCAACAATAACAACACAGGTATTTACACAAATGCCAAAGAATCGGTTGTTGTTTTTGTACTGCAATGTACCTACCTACCGCGGACAAAGGGTACGGCAGATACATTGATAACACTCAGCCATAATTTGCTTAAATGCAAAATATCCTTACTATACCATAGACCGAATCAGCTGTACAAGAATCATCTGGCAATCGATGGCACACGTTTTCATAATTTAATTGGCATTAATTAAAGCATGTGTATTTCATGAAAAACAAAATTCGAGAAAATTTGATAACAATCGTTCTTCCCAGCAAGTGAAAACAATTAGCACCCCATACACAAATGTATTTTCATTTAATTTGAATTATTTAAAATCAAATTTTAAATTGGTTATTTCAAAAATTATTTGAAATAATTATCGCATCATAATAATGTTATTTCATTCAATTTGCCGAAGCCTTATATACTTATATACTCATACTATAAAAATTAAATAAAGAAAGGACATAAAATACTTTTTTAAATTCTTAGCTCGACCCAATATTGCATTCAAAACACAAAAAACACTCATTCAATGCCTTTATCTGCGTACAATACTTTGCCTTGGATGTGTTGGCTAGCTGCACATCTAGCACACACGATTCTGCTCTTTTCGAAAGCACATTCTGGCTCTTTTTGCTAGCACAATGCTAGAGCTAATTTTCGCGCTGCTTTCTCGCTGTCGGTGCGGAGAAGCAAATGTGAAGCACATGAGAGAGGCTGAGCTCGGTGTATAATGAAAGTGTGTTTCGTGCTAGCGTTCGTCTCCGAAGCACGGAGCTGTGTTGCTGTAGCTAGCTCTGGCACGGTCTTTTTCTTTGTTTGTGTTTGCACAGTGCTTGTGTTCTAAGCTGAGGGCATCACACGGTGCTAAGCAAAATTGTGTTTGTGTTTTTAAGAGAGCACATTTCCGAACTCTGGTGAACATGCGGACGAACTGTTTACACTTTATTGTACTGGAAGCGTTCATGCAGCTTTTTCCTTTGCTCTTCGTCTTGAGCAATAATAGCCGCTTCAATTAATTTATTAATTTCTGCTTTCAATTTAATTCCTCGAACGTATTCCAATTTGTCGATTTGGGCTGCTACTAACATTCCATAGAAGCCGTTCTCGTTTTTTGACTGAAAGCATTAAATTTAAATTATATTTAATTAAAATAATGAAATTAAATTAAGTAAAATAAATACTTAAATACAATCCAGTACACTGACTAGGAACTGCCTCCATGGAGCTTTTCTCCGGCTCAGGGGTGCTGCCGGCCAATTCAGTCGTATTTTGGCTGAAGATATTTCGAACGAAATGTCCAACGCCTTGTTCAACTGCGGGAAGGCAGTGGAGGATGGAAAATTTGTGGATATGCAGAAAATTTGTTTTGGTTAGTTGCCCAACCAAGAACTTCGCACACTCATCCACAACTTCCTGAACGTGCAGCGCCTGCGCCGCCACCACCAGCTCCATTGCCATATCTATACCTGTGACGGAAATGCGGCGCAAATAAATATACTCCCGGAGCTGGTGGAGAGCATCGCCGCGAACATCCGGAAGTAACAATTCCGTAGGCGTGGAGATCGATAGGCTTCTATTAAAACATCCCAGCACTACGGAATGCGCCGATAATCTTTTAAAGAAAACAAAATTTAATTTTTGTACAAGTTTTGTATATTTATATATTTGATTAAACTTACCGCGTGTTGTCGCCAGCAACAAGTACCACGTCGCAGTGGGAGGCATTGTTCAATGCCTGCTGGTATAATTGATTGTCGAGCCCATCCATTTCTAAAAAATAAATAAATGAGTAAATTTACAAAATATTCCGAAATAATTACTGCGAAGCAAAACGATATACAATAAGTAACATTGAATATTTGAGAATCACCGAGAGAAAAGTCATCATTTTGCATTACGCTGGGAAAACTTAAAAATCAAATTGTTTATAAGATTTATATACATACAAGTAAATTAAATTTAACATTTAATTCATCATAAATCAACAATTTTATTCATTTAATTGATGAATTTTAGATTTGAGAATCAGCGAGAAAAGTCATCATACTATGTCTACGTCTATGTTTACGTTTTGTAATACATGTGTATGTGCTTATCTGCATAGATCTAGATTTTTTGGAAACTTTTTTCGCTTACAATTTAGTTTAGTTGCATACAAACAACAACTACAACAACAGCAACAATACACAAACTTATGTAAATCATAGCTAAAAAAATATATATACTCGTACATGCGATATATGTATATGTACATGTGTATACCCTGCAGTAAAATCTTCTAGTTCTTAACTGTAGAATAAGTAGTTCTTTTCGAACCAGTAGTAACCCTCACTGCATCTTATTTTAATGGAACGAACTGTCGCTTTTCACGTGGCGGTGTCCTAGGAGGTGGCAATTGACCCGCTCTGCATTACATTAGAACAGTGGTGCGCAAACGAACACTATCACATTTTGAGTGTGTATTGGAAATTTTTTTCACTCATCACTGAGAAAAATATATGCGCTGAAACACAAAGCATGAATTTTTTTGGATTTTTGTTTGTTTGCACGCTACGTATTTGGATTTGTATTACAGTACATTGCGAATGAATCATAAGATCGTAAATTAACTTCTAATGAGAAATGTAAATGTAATCTTTTATAAAATAAAGTAGATAATGCAATAATATTTTATAATCTAAAGTAGATAACGCAACAATAATTTATAATATGAAGTAAATTGAATAATGCAATAATATTTTTTAATATAAAGGTAAAATTCGCATAAACTTTGTCATAAAGACAACAGCGATAATTTTTTGGGTGTAGCAAAATCAAAGAAGCGCATCATACAGTCCGCACTCGTTGATGGCTTGAGAGCTACTGACGAGCGTTCGTCAAACGCACTCAATGTATACATATTATGCCACTCAAAAATTGAGTAGCCGAATGGCTGCCTTTGCGCACCACTGCATTAGAACCAGATAAAAGATAGTTCACAAATGACTCTTCTATACTAGTTCAAAAAGCACTAGAATAGTTATAGTGCTTTGTGAACTATCTTTTAACTGGTTCTAATGTAATGCAGAGCGGGTCAATTAAAAACAAAGTGATTTTTAATTGAATTTTGCTTTCACTTATATTTATTGTTTGTTACATATAACAAATTTAAACGTATTTTTATTCATTCTTCTTTTCGATACATATGTTTTTAAAAATTCTCTTTTTTTGTAGCTGTATCGCCTTTCTCAGTTGAGTTTCGGGTGACTCCAACACCGGCAAAGTTGAAATAGAATCTGCAAATTTGAGAACTTTGTAAGAATTTATTCCATTGTAATTAAATAAATGAGTGACGTTTATTATAAAATTTTACCTAGTAGTGCACTATAAAAATTTTTAAAATCCTTTAACCGTCTTTTCCCGTGCGTCCCATCAATATTAAAGTTTAAGAATACGTCCTCACTTAATAGATTTCTCAAATTTTTTGTGAGGCACTGGCGTAGAAGGGTGGTTATAGTGGATACCTTAAACGGTATGATGTAATGAGCAATTTAGAGACTATTAAAATTCAAAAAACCTACATACATATGTATATACTGCGATTAACTGGAATTATTTTGGTTTGATTTTGCAGGTTTCTTGAATTTCGGCGCAGTTTTTGCAAGTGTGTTTTTTCCCATCTGAAAATCAAAAGGGATAGTTATGTAGCATATTATTGTAAAACGAAATGTATGTCATTAGAATATATGTAGATCTTTTGATCAATAAAAAAGTCAAATATTAATTTTTCTTGAAGGCTTTTACTCACATTTTGTACAACGGCTACTCGCTGCACCAACATTCAATCGCTATAAAAATCCCAGAGATTTTTCCTCTGAAACGTAGACTGTACTAGAAAGCGTTAAATGCTTTTCAGGCTGAACCGCACAGTTCCCAGAATTGTCGGTGTAATGCGTTACAAGCGGTAAATTGTTCTCAGTAGGCCTTTTCAACATCTTTATGTTTAAAACCCTTTGGAGTTTTATTCTACTTCTTATAGAGCGTTTACTCATGGCTATATGCTTAATAAAATATATAATAAATATGATTCTCTTTTACTTACTTTGTTAAAATAAAATTTTCCGCAGCACAGAACGTCCCTTTGCTTCTGTGAACGATTTGCAACTAACTTCGTTTCTTCTAGCGACCGCTCGAAGCGACGAAGTTATTTTATATACAATTTGCACAAAACGGTAAATTTCAATATCGACTGACTCCCAGCCGTATTACTTTGGAACTAGTAAATATCCAGTTCCGAATATACTTACAAATAATCACTTCAGCTGCATTACATTGCAACTAGGGTTATTATGGTTCCATTTGCACTAGTAGCAAACTATTTCTTTTTGGAACTAGTTGCGATTTTTACTGCAGGGTAACTAAACTGTGCATTGAAAATCCTATCTTTTATGGCTCTCCGCTGCGCGCGTGTATGTTTGTATGTGTGTGTGTGTGTGTTCAACTTTTCAAATGTAGTATTTTCTTACTCGAGGTATATAATAGGCAGAGCATACAAAATAACAACAACAACAAACAATTTACAATGAAACTATATAAATAAATATTTAATATAAAGAACACGAAAATAGAACAACAACAAACACATCAGGTTATGTTTTAAAGGAAAATAATCCAGAGTAGTATCGAATTATAAACGCTTTTCCTCAATTTAAAAGCAATTTAAGCGACTTATATTACAATTACACAACAACAGTATTTGAAACTCAAACGATACAAAGAAACATTCATACTTACAAACGTACATAAATTCAACATCAACAAATAATTAAGGACAACAACATACGACAAAGAAACATCAAAATTCAACAAGTGACAACAACATACAACAAAGGACAACAACAAAGGAAAAACAATATACAACAAAGAAACAACAACATAAAATATAAACATAAACAAAGACATTTGATGAAACGTGAGCAATCGTTTTTTTTTTTGTTGAATCATGAAAATGAAAATCTTTCGGAGAATAAAAACTTGAAATATTTTAGTATTATGTTTTAATTTTCTTTACTTGTTATTAATTCTATGTTATTATAAGTTTTAATTTAAATTTTAACTCATACAACGAAATTGCTTTAACTTTCTAGCAGATTCTCTACAATGATTTTATACACACTGCGATTCAAACACTTTTCAACATAAATATAAAACTATGATTAAATTATATACAATTTGCACAAAACGGTAAATTTCAATATCGACTGACTCCCAGCCGTATTACTTTGGAACTAGTAAATATCCAGTTCCGAATATACTTACAAATAATCACTTCAGCTGCATTACATTGCAACTAGGGTTATTATGGTTCCATTTGCACTAGTAGCAAACTATTTCTTTTTGGAACTAGTTGCGATTTTTACTGCAGGGTAACTAAACTGTGCATTGAAAATCCTATCTTTTATGGCTCTCCGCTGCGCGCGTGTATGTTTGTATGTGTGTGTGTGTGTGTTCAACTTTTCAAATGTAGTATTTTCTTACTCGAGGTATATAATAGGCAGAGCATACAAAATAACAACAACAACAAACAATTTACAATGAAACTATATAAATAAATATTTAATATAAAGAACACGAAAATAGAACAACAACAAACACATCAGGTTATGTTTTAAAGGAAAATAATCCAGAGTAGTATCGAATTATAAACGCTTTTCCTCAATTTAAAAGCAATTTAAGCGACTTATATTACAATTACACAACAACAGTATTTGAAACTCAAACGATACAAAGAAACATTCATACTTACAAACGTACATAAATTCAACATCAACAAATAATTAAGGACAACAACATACGACAAAGAAACATCAAAATTCAACAAGTGACAACAACATACAACAAAGGACAACAACAAAGGAAAAACAATATACAACAAAGAAACAACAACATAAAATATAAACATAAACAAAGACATTTGATGAAACGTGAGCAATCGTTTTTTTTTTTGTTGAATCATGAAAATGAAAATCTTTCGGAGAATAAAAACTTGAAATATTTTAGTATTATGTTTTAATTTTCTTTACTTGTTATTAATTCTATGTTATTATAAGTTTTAATTTAAATTTTAACTCATACAACGAAATTGCTTTAACTTTCTAGCAGATTCTCTACAATGATTTTATACACACTGCGATTCAAACACTTTTCAACATAAATATAAAACTATGATTAAATTATAATTAAAGTAAAAAAAAACTATGTATCTTCCAATCCACTCGCTTCACTTTCAACATGTAATCGTAATTATATGTAAACTCTAACTTCAAAACATCAGTTTATTTTAAAATAATGAATTTCAACCAAGTGTTAACCAACACGTGTTAACCAAGAATTAATAACACGATTACATTAAGTATTAAATATTGTTAACATGCGTTTAAGTGCAAGTATGCGTTTGAGTACAAACAGAGTACTCACTTTAACTGATAATATTTCAATTTAAAAACTGTACAAATAAATATTCAAATACAAATATTGTACAAATATGCACTTTAATTGATTGATAATTTTAATGAATAACAAACAATTTCAGAATTTCACTTCTGCAAGAAGTCACAATGTGTCATGTAAAAAAGACGAATACATAGTGAAACCTACATACATGGAAAACAGATGTTCTAAAAAGATAAATTAATGGACCCACTCATTTGATTGGTAAAAAATGAAGAGTACGAAAAAATGGCATGCATCTAAGTGACAATTGAATAGAAGGATGTAATTTTGAAGGCGGGAGGTTAACTTGCTTTAACAAAGATTTTCTCAGCCGAGACACACACTCATTCCACACAACTCCACTGTTCACGAACTACATGAGAACAGAGAGCAGCGGCAGTGGGAACAGCAGTGGGAACATATTTCAAGCCACACTATAAAAGTGGCTCCGTAAGTTGGCGAAGTAAGTAAGGTAAGTGGCGAAGTGGCCAAGTGGCTCCAACTTGGCTTCTGACTTGTTTTTTTTTTAAATCTAATGTGAGATATGATGGTGGAAATTAGATTTCTGATATATTAATACAATACATACTTATACAATAGTGGCTCCAACTTGGCTTCTGATTTGTTTTTTCTCCAACTTTTGTCCGCGTAACCCGGTAGTGAACGAAATACCTGGTTCTGACCCATTTCCACAATGGCGCGCGTGTTGACGATAAAACCTCTCGGACCCGGCAAGGTTACCATGATTTCGACTTCTTATTGATGGTGTTTTAATTGCCTTTACACAGAATGCGGGAAACCATCATTCAATGCGGTATTTCGGAATTTCATAATTCAAAAAGAACACACTATAGATATAGATACGAGTATGTCATGGAAGTTCCAAAGCAGAAGATTGATTTGTGCGTATCGGCTGCTACTGTACTCATTGCATTCTTGTTAAGGGATGGCATTTCGACAAATTTGAAGCGGCGCACTTTTTTTAAATACGCTTCTCAATTTTAGAGTGCATTTTTACTTAGAAGCTAATTGTTCAGACAGCAATTAGTGTTAATATCAGATTATTATGTTTACCTCACCTCACATATGTACATATGTAGCCCTAATAAACAAAATTTTTGGTAAATTATTTGAAGCCCTGAAACCAAATTTATTTAATGTTTCCCTTCGGCAAAAAATAGAGTTCTTGTAAAGTAGTCGATCTGAAAACAATTTAAATCGTATACGTTGACTAAAATAGAATTATTGGCTTCAGCTCTGATAAATGTAAACTAGCCAGAGTTAAAATATATCTGCTGGTTTTTCATGTCTACAACAAAACTCAAACAATCTCTGAAATACACACAAATTCAATTTCACGATGTATTTGTGTAGAGCAGACGATTCCGATTCTAGAGACTATAAAATGTAAAAATAGCGAACGCCAACCAGAAAAACATACATATACTCGTATTTATTCGTAAGTAGAATTGCGCTGGACCAGTTGCGCGACAGTATCGAGCCGGAGCAGAGTCTAGCTGACTCGGCCGTTCCGCTGTTAATACGGAGAAAGCAGCAGGAAGACTAAGAAGAGCGAAAGACCATCACAGTACGGCTTTGTAAGCAACGCATTTCAATTCCATTTCACCTGTACACACTCAGGAACACACACGAGTTCATTAACGAGCCGGATTAACGAACTGCTTTGAACGTAATTGGAAGAAGCCTATAGACCGGCATTGTTTGACGAGCAGGGCCACACCATGTCCGACACAACCAATGACCATGGTGTGTCCAGTGGCAGTAGAAATCCTTGAAAGCAACGTATACGCGTACTAATAATGAATAAGCGAAAGTACGACAACGACAGACAGAAACAGTCCACGACGAAAGCATGTTGGCGGACAGTGTTGGGGTGTAGAGTGCACCGCTATGCGAACACAGCAAACCAAAGCGCGGTGTAGTTTCGTAAATTGTCTTCTGGATAGTCGCAAGACTGTCGACGACTGGGGCGCAGCGAAGGGTTTGGAACGAGTGCCGACGTGGCGGGCGCACGCATTCATTAAGCGATATCCTTTTTAACGATTTTTCAGGACTCGGTGAAAGTGCTTTTTGCTGCGAAGAACTGTTGCAGTTGTGTCCAGGCGTGTCGACGGACAACACAAAACTCGCCACAGTGCTCGCCAAAGAGTTCGTGAGACAGTTAAGGACAAGGCGAGAACTTAAGGCTACCAAAGCGGTTGAGTGGTTGAGCGGAGGTGAAGAAGTGTCACTTGTTGTGACTCAAGTGTCGTTCATGAGTGTCTACATGGTGCGGTAGGGGGTGTTGGAAACAAGCGTTTTGCACGAGTTCTTCTACTCTGTCTGTCACTCGCACGCTTTAATCTCTATCCTTAAGCACTTTTTCGCCTACAAGTCGGAATTTACTCTAAATTTTTAAATTGTTTTCATCAACTCGTCAGCGTGCGCTGCAAGTCGGCGCCAGGAACTCCATTGCGCAGGATGCGTCGAGACGTGCCAACAACAGTATCACCATGATTTTCAATTATGAGAACCGATTTCAGTACTTTTATTTCCTGCTCTCTGGTTTAGTGGCGAGTGCGTTGATGGTGCTGCTCTACTTTTCGCTACAAACTAGCATCGTAAGTGCCCCAAACTTTATATATTTTCTGCTTTTGTGTTCTTTTATTTACTATCTTCCATTTAGACGCTACTATTCTGGTCCTATCGCTTGTCCCCTAGACTAGCAAGTGAGGGCCTATCTCAAGCAACGGAGTCTGTCAATAAATTAGACTCCTTAAGCCACAGCTTTCAATTATTTTACCCAATTTTTACACCTTGATTTGATGAAACACTGCGTTTTTCAGAATACCCAACGCGAGCACCATCTGAAAACTCTGCAGAAAGCGCTGGACTTTACTAAACCTGCAACATCTTGGAACTACAGCAATACCTGGCAACCTATCGGACCCGCAGTGCTCAATCACCGGATATACTCGGCCTATTTCGATATCAGGACGGGCATATTCGGTATGCTACCAAATTTCCGTATCCTGTTGAGTGATCTGATAAAAATTGTTTAAAAAACTGACATGATCTTTACATAAGGCATAAGCTTGGATACGGGATTAAATTTTCGATCCTCAAAGAAATCGGTTAATACTTAGTTAACCTTTAAAGTAAAACAACTGGTGTTTCTTTGTTTCCAGATTACGTAGATGATGATATCAGCACTTTTCAATACGGATCTCTCCGAATATTCGCTATTTTGCCATTAAAAATGAGTGACGCCGTAAGCTGTCACGTGAGGTAACTCCGACATCCGTACCCGCCCACCAAACTTTACGCAATTAACTTTCTGCAGGCAACAGGATTTTACTGTGACCCTCGTTTCAGCGTTAGAATCTGCGCCAATGCATGAGCATCATGGAACTGACTTTGCAGCCTACAGCATCATGTGTCCACTGCACGCAAAGCGCGATTCCAACAACGTTCTCCTGCCCCTGTCTGTGGCCATCAGTTACGCATCCAATAGTTTTAGCCGCGCTAGGCCTACGTACGTGCCTATTAGGTAAGGTTTTCCGGGCTATCTTTTGAGCAAACTATTCTAACGGAGTTTATTGCCTTTACAGCTATCCGAAACACATGGAAGCCATGCTTCAGAAGTCCAAACCTGAGATTGCTGTGTGTGTTGAACCGCTTAAGCAGAAGCAGGCCGACGCACTTTGGGTCGCCGAATTTGTCGAGATGTACCGAATTCAGGGCGCAAGTCGCTTCTACTTCTACGGATCCGAGGCCAGTGCTGAGGTGCTGAGTGTGCTAGATTACTACCGTACACTGGGACTGATAGAGGTGCTCGAATGGAACACTGCAACCTATGGTGGGAAAATACACGACGGTGGTATCGTTGCGCAGTTCAACGACTGCGTCTTTCGAGCAATGGTCGTGGAGAGTTATCGCTATGCCGCAATAGTAAACCTTGACGAGGTGATCATCCCTCTGAAACATAACTCTTTAGCAGAGTTCCTTCGACATTGTGACGAAGGACGCACGTCTGGCTTCGTGTTTCGGAACGTCTTCTTCCACAAGAAGGACAACGACGACATGTTCAGCGTGCCGCAGCATGTGCGCAACCGCTTGCTGTACACACAAAACAAGGTGCGTCGCACGGTAGAGATAATGCCAGCTTACATACGTAGTAAGTGCATCGTCAACACGCGCGCCATTGTGGAAATGGGTCAGAACCAGGTATTTCGTTCACTACCGGGTTACGCGGACAACGTAGTTCACCACACGGTTGGTCTGATCTTCCAATATCGCGATAAGTGCATTAACTGCAAAGCCATGTTGATGATCGACTACACGGCGCGCAGATATGGTTCACTTCTATGGGATCGGGTCGACCAAGTGTGTCTACAGGTTTTTGTGACCAACAACGGCGTTTGCCCCACACAGTAATGAAGTGTGGAGATGACGTTTAAAGAAAAGATGACTATTAAAGTGACCTACAGATGATAATTAAAGTGACCTTTTTGGATATAAAAGTGCCCCATAGTCTTGATACGAAACTTTGTAGCATCGAATTTAAAGTTCTTAATAAATGTACAAATTTATAATTTCAGAAGTCTTAAAAAACAAAAGTAGTCTTTAAATAAACGACGGATTGTTTGGAGATGAAGCTTTTCTAATGTAGACATTTCGTAGTCGAAGGAAATATATGACGTAACCATATTATAGTGGTGCTGATGTAACCGCAATGGCCGACCAACAGAAACTAGGGCGCCTCATTGTTTATAACGCATTTCTTATGACCGCATTCATCCGAAGTGAGTGTCACGGCACGGACACGACATCGACGTCGAACATTAGAAAGGTGGGAAAATGTGTACCCACTCGTGCACTCCACTGTCGCGCCTTATTTACGCGAGGTTGAAACGGATGTTCGGGGTAAAGGCCATTTGGATTCCAGAGCCACGCACAGGGTCAGAAGTGAAATCCATCAGCCAAATAAAAGTATTTGTAACTCATGCAGTTGATTTTTTTGCATTCGACAGAGAAATTCAGCGACTTTGTATCCTTGGCAAGTAACATTCATCCTGTAGATGAACTTTTCAAGAGTTTTTTTTTAATACTAATTAAGATTTATTTGGAAGTAACTATTTCCCTCTTTGATTAATAGTTTTTAATTACAATGTTTGTACTGTACAACTTGTGTCAGTGGCGTGATCTTTTAAAAAATTCAAAGTAGCTCTTTTATTTTTAAGTTTCGGACAAGTTTTTTATTAAATACATACGTAATCAGTTTTCGTACCGTGTAACATCAGCACCAAACGAAAAAGGTCTGCGCAATGCGTAATCTTGTATTCCATCACTCTTGGGTTTTCGCAGCAGCAGCGTAGTTTGCGAACAGCCTGAAAGTATGTTCAAATTAAGTACAGTTGATATCGTACAAAAGAAGAGTCACATTATTAGAAACCCAATCGGGAAAGCCCTTTGCCCTATTAAAACTCTTTTTAAAACTTCACTGTTTTATAAAATAGCGTTAAAATAACCTTACAGATTTCATAGATAAATGTATTTGATTCTATTATTTTTGTTTATACATACACATCCGTCCATTTACTTTGATGGTGCTCGGAAGTACTCGACGTTTGCTCGCGCATTTCTATCATCGATGGTGGTTGCGCACTTTCGACAAACGCATCACTCGTTGGTTGTCTGGTGGCACAGCATTTCTACGGATGATAGTCTACATTCCTCACCGGAACGCTTTGGATCGTTTTGAAGGCAAAATTGTAATTTAAAGTTCTTTTGTGTGATGTTCGTTGACCAGGCCGCCGCCAAGTGTTTAAAATGTTTTGAAAATGAGCATTCGCAACCTTCCACCGAGGTCTAGTTAAGCAGTTAAGCAGTGCTAGTTAAGAATTTTCTTCCTAGTCTACTTCCTTTTTACAGAGCATGATTTTGCGAGCGGATTCTTTATATGCCACAAGCAAAGGTAAATATATTTTAGTATGTGCTATATTTATATTATCGTGATCGACGTAAGCCACCGAGGAGCAAACTGATTAGGTTAGGTACTCAAGATTAATACATAACTTTAACCCTTTTTCTTTCTTCTCACAACTGAATACTTTCCTTTAAAAGTTGCACTCAAACTCGAACCGCTGACACAAAAGATTGGTACGTGTAGGAAACTTAAGCTTCGACCAAACCGACTGATCTTTTTCTAGGTTTGACTTTAGCCGGGTACCACACTTGGTTTTTCTTTTAATAGAGTCCGCTGGTGCACGCAGTGGATAGAAAACAAATAGACAAAATTCAAATAATCGACACAGACGCACATCGCATCCCATCATTAAATACACAAACGTTAGGAATCCGATGCACTTCGATGCACTCTACAGTGGCGTGGTACGGCGTTCGCTTGTGCTAGAAATGTGTAAACTGTTGATAATTATCAAGCATTAACACATATTTATGATTTTTTTAATAGGAGTTGTGTCCGAAATGTGGGAAATTTTAGCTCTCTTATCAAATTCTTTGTTCAACGCCCCCAAAAAATATAGTTCCCATTTAACTGCTTTATTTTTATTAGTCTCGTCCAACATTTCACTGCGAATGCGCTCTGCTCCGCATTTACTTAAGTTTAAATAAAAATGTTAAAGTTTTGTTCGCTTAAATCCGCAGGATACACGGCAAAAAAAGTACGGCTGTACAATCATAAGCATAAACTGAGAATTGATACAACGCTTATATGTTTTTGCCATATTTTAGAGTGCCGAGTCAAAACCACAACGCAACGCAAAACCCAGTTCCTATCAACCAACCGAAGACGTTTTCCCGGAGAACTTGTGGCCGAAAGTGCTCCACGATTTCGAATTAGCACAGCTGCTCGGATCACGTAAACCAATTATTTTGGCATTGACTAGGTAAGAAGTCCGCCCCTTGCAGCACTCGAAAGAAAGCACATTAGTACAAATCCACACTTCAAGGACTTTGAAAGATTAGGAGTGGTTTTTGAGAGTGGGACATGTTGAGTTCGACATTTTTATTCGTGTCCAATCGCAGACTCTGCTAAATAACGATTTACTGAGAATATGAGAATACTTTAGGACGATGACAGAACAAAAAACTCAAAAATCCATACATATTACAATTAGCAAAAAAAAGACACTTCAATCCTCGAAAACGCGATTATAATCACAACATATTATTAATCTTTCGCTAGTAATTATCTATATAATACTCAGTAATCATGTAAGGTAGTTGTGCTTCGAGAGGATTGACTGGGAAATTGGTCAAACTTATTAGTAGTAATTAAGTGCTAAAAATTCAGTTCCGACATATATATAAGTACATATGTCCATAAATGATTTCCTAGAAATATAAAGACTGATACAGATACATAGCAACATACATGAATTTAGCAACTACGAATTATTATTATTTATTATTTCTTAACTTTCAGTGACACCAGGAATGATAAAGACCTGCTGCTTTCCGACTGCGGAGCGAACAACTTCCAGAGCAAAGTCCCAGGCACAGCAACGACGGAAGCAGGATTGACCGACATCAAAAACAACGGTATGTGCAGTAGAAAAAAACCAACTAACAAGAACCAAACAACCTGTTAGCCTGTTTCAGCCCACTAACCACATAGCATGAATAAATTACTGACTTCTCTCTTCCCTTGGCACTTTTTCCTGTTTCTTCACGCATTCTCCCTTCCTGGAATTCCCTGAAAGTCACCCTCACCTCGTGATAAAGGGGAACGGTTTCCGGATGATATTCTACAATCTTTCGATGTTGTACCTTCGATCAATGTGACGAATGTAAAGATATTTCATAGTCTCACAATTTCGATGTCCCTTCATAAGAATTTAAACTCTTTTTGTTCTTCAGAAGACTTGTTATTCAAATTGCTAAAGTGATGAATTACTGCATAAAGGTTAACTATTAGTATTAGCAACTAAGGCAGGCTTGTGCTTTAGGAGAATACATTTGGATGTATTGCTGCGGTTCGGTTTCAATACAATCACAATACGTCCTTCAATGACCCCGAAGTAGATGAACTTGACACCCGAGTTATCTACCAAAGTTTTATCGCACCTCCTACTATTCTGAGACGGAAAATATATTATGCTTTCTCCAAATGATGTGGGTTCAATTCTCAGTTCTTTTAATAAAAACCCTGCGTCGCTGTGTCGCGTGTTCGTGAAGTTTCTGACCGTCTCCGACTTTAACGATTTCTTCCATATACTAAGCAACATCGCAGCGTTATCGTCTACTGATCTCCGTTTAATACAGATTAAAATTCTGGAAGGATTCACAAGCCTTTGCTGAAGTTTAGGGGGCTAACTAAATTGTGGGCTTGCTTACAAGTGAGAGTCATTTCATATTTTCTTAGAGATTACAGATGCCTCCACTGGCGAATTAAAGCAAGACTACAGTAATGAAGACGAGAGCTCTTGACATCTATAGAGATGTATGGAAATATTGAATACTTTTAAATTCAACCAAATATCTATACGAAATTTAAAATCCTTCGGCATTGCGAAGTTACTCGGTTTGTTCGTTCATCGTGTAGTAAAAAAATATATCGTCGATTGAGTTAAACGCTTCGTATTACATGTTCCACGTACGCTTCTTGGTGTTCTACGCTGCTGCCGCCCTCCCAACTGAGCACACACACCGGAAGCATTCACATCTAAACTCAGTCAACCGTCATGTTCGAACTACACACTCCACTGTGCACAAGGCATTGTTCGGTAGGTAGGTAGACATCACCTACCTTATGTCTGCCCTGAAAAACTCTGACCGCCGCAGCATTGTCGTCAAATGCGCCACCGCCAATCTGATAGGTGCGCCAGTCTTCGGCTCGGTTCAAAATATTGACAAGCTCAGAACATGTGAGAATAGTAGAAAGCTGGGGGAATAGCAACAGTAAATGCCGGCCAGCACTTTTTCCAACAGGTTTCAAGTTAAAAGTAAAAGCAGTAAAAACAAGAGTTATGTACGGTATGTCCGCGGCATAGACACCCTACCGTTTCATATCCGTACTGACGTAATTACGAACAAATGAATTCCATAGATTTATAATGTATTCCAGAAACAGAATGGCATACATACATACATACTTTCATTTAATTCTGAATATAGAATAATTAACCAGGCACAAAATTCCCATACTGTTTCAAATTCCAATTTGTCAATGATTTTTTGTCATAACCAAAGGTTTAAATGAGTGCATTTTCCTAAGTTGGGAAATCAAACATAAGCAGACGAACAACCGCATTGGTTGAATGTGAAAGAACAAACATGGATGGCAGCCATTACAGAAATTAATTAAGTTAACTGAGCCAACGTCCGCCACAAACAAAACCGAATTGATCGACGATACAGAGTATAGAATTCTTAGCTGCAGCTTGGAGCGACAAGCATGGCAATAGCAGCAACTAGAACAGCGACAAAACGGCACCCACTGCCACCAGGGACAAAAGATTCATTCATTCAGTGATCTGAATCATCATCAGTAGTCGGGCTCTCGGTGATCCGCGCTCTCGTGTATTGATCGTGATCGTTCCTTCCAGACTGCGAATGACTGACTACGTCGAACAACAAAGTCACGATCAACAGCCGCAGCTCTGGGATCGGCAATGCGACTGAAGTACTGAACTCGTCCATCGGATCGACGATAATCAGCACGCAGTTTTATTTAATTCAGTGTCAGTTACAGTTGTGTTTAGTTTCGATTCTGTCCCAATCCACTAACACAAGCTACGTTCGAAAAGCTTTCGCTGATTACTTGACTCGCATCAAAATACGACCCGTTTGTCAATTAAAATACCTGCGAAATCGGTAGCGAGTTGTTTTTGCAGTGTTTGTTAATAAATGACAACTACAACATTCGTGTTTAAGTGTTTAAGTTTGGACTTCCGACATTAAAGTTTGGTCGGTGGTGGTGATGTTTTCTGCTGAGACTCCCTCAACTTTTGAGCACTGAAAGTACGAAGCTCCATTAACTGAGCACTAACATCGCAAAGAGCTAATAACTATAATAATAAATGGAGTGGTTGTGAGGTCGACCAAACTGTTAACTTTTATCAGCTGATTTGATAAGGATTTCACTGCTTTCATGAACGCCGTCTGTAAACGAGGTCTCAATTTTGCTTGGCACTTTAGAAATGTACTCGTATTAGAATTCGGAATCAGTGTTGGTTGTTTTATAAATAAATTATACTCTTAAAAATTTAAACCTTAACCATGTGTAAAAGTTGGCCAGTGTTCCAGAAAAATCCGAACTTGTAGAAAGTCTGCAATTTAACTGAAGCAATACAAATAATAAGGAAAACACAACATCGACAGCAAAAACTACACCGAGATAACGATAATTAAAGTGACTACATACGAGTTATGAACTGAACGAATTTATTTCGGCTAAAAAGAATTCACAGTAGCAACCCGTACGTATTTTCCAACAACAATTTTTACAAAATCCATAAAACTTTGCATGACAATTCCCATAAATTGATTTCCTTATAAAGACCTCGTTTTTCATGAAAAATAGTGTTTCTTAAAAACTTACAATATTGAGTATTTGAAGCCTTATCGTAGCCAAGGCCGATTCTAGGAACAACTTCTGTAGATTTTGAACGCAACGTCAATACGAGTGACAATGAATTTTAATCAAAATTATATAACAATTAGAAATCTGAAAGGTAAAGTCAGAGAGTGGGAGAGTTTTATTATATTAACGATAATTTCATCCCATGTTTGTTGAAATACTGACATGCATACAGTTCAGGCATTAAAGATTACATAACCATAATGATATATGATAATGATACACTTTGGTATCTCATATAAACGAGTACATCGAACAGATGTGATGAGATGATTTTTTTTTGGTTTACCGTTGCTCTGAAACGAAACAAATATATTGTTTATAAGTATATCGTGTATGAGTATTTATATATTTCGCAAAAAGAGTACAAATATTTGAAATAAGACCAAAATTGCCCTTGTGTATCGCAGAAAGATAGCTACTTGAGTTCATTTCTGCATTTTATTAATTTTTGCAAATATTGTACACATTTTTGTGGCTTGATATACTATGCCACAGTTCTTGTGTACGCTGGGCTGCACTTAAGCACACTTGGCACATGTGCTTGTGACGTCGGAGTTTCTTCATTCGGACGTACAGCCAGCGAGAATTCTGTGAAGTGATTTAATTGATTCAATTAACTTTTGCTTCTTATCCCATCTACTCACATTGGACTGGCCTGGATGCCAGAAGACTCTCCAGACTCTTCGAGCGACATCCGGCTGGCTCCGTGCCGCTGAGGCAATACCAGGGGTATCTTGAGGGGTCTGCAAGAAATAATAACGGCTGATCGAAGTGGATCCCCGCTTAGAATACTTCGAAATTTGCTTCCTGCAACCTTATAAGGAGACAGAAGAAAGGGTGGAGGGGGGTACTCCTGCGATTTATCACCGTAATGGTATCGCCTTCATTAAAAAAGGGGTCTTTAGACCATATGCATATGTACGAGTACGTCCAGGGTCTTGATATCTAAAACACAATATTCTTTGAAATGACGAAATGTAACTATTTTTAAGATTAATGGAAATTATTAAGAATATTTTTTAATAAGCCACTCGAAATATTGTCTTCGATTCGATTTCCCCCCACAAGCATTAAGGCCAAATATTTATTTGCAAACAGTCTACGCTATCTGAGTGCTGTTTCGCTAAAAATACAAGAGATTATGTAACCGAATCAGAACCACTTCAAAGATGAAATTTCAATTCACCGGCCGACTTCTTGTGAGAGACGAAGGGATCCGAGTTGAATCTGATCAATGAGACTGAATACGCTCCGTCTTCGGTGATGAAATTCCAAGTCTACACACATTTCTTTCTCTCTCTCTCTCTCTTTCTCTCTCTCTCGCTCCCTCTCTCTCTCCCTCTCGCTGTCTATTAGCGTGGACCTGCGGCATGATGTAATTTTCTTTCCGATTCGCTTAAAATACACAAACTTTTTCATGTACACAATCGTTGCTATTCGAGATTTAATTTATCGCACTGGAAGTTGTTTACTCTGCCATTCAATAACAACATTGAATTAGAAGCAGAAAACAACTTTTGATATTAAAATACAATACATTCTTCCTACTGAGCCTGAAGAACCTGTTAAAATATTGAATTATTGACAGAGTCTTACCAGGTGTCATAATTAAGTAATTTTTTCATGCATTTCATACTCTTTCATTCTGGTTGGGATGAGTCGTGTATTATGTGTTTATCGAACTTTTTGTGTCATGTGTCATGTGTCTTAAATGAACCTTGAGTATTCATTATCTACTTCTCGGGATTGTATTTGTATTGATTTGTATAACTTTTGCACTGCTCGTTTTTCACCCGAACTCCACCCACTCATTCGCCACATCGCGTGACTGCCATCGATCGCTTTCACTGAGCAACCGTCGCCGTGTAATTGAGCAACAATTACCATCTACACTGCGCACCTGAAAGCAGCGAACAATTTTTCGTACGTGTGCCAAAACGCGGTTCCTCCAACTTCGCTGTTAACTTTATTCAAAAGCTCTGCTATCGGCTTGTCTGTCGTTAATTAAGCACTCCACACGTCGTGCAAACAAGCCGACCAAACAGTGGACGCGGAGCAGTGTCAGTTGCCGCGTATACTCGAGAGCGCGTTCTTCCGCCGTCACTCTCGAACTTCAATCGTGGGTCTGGCAGTGCGGTTGCCGGGTGTGCTGGGCTTCCGAACCGAATTCTGAATGACCATCATATCTGCGAATCGTACGTGCGGTTTATTGACAAAACTGTTGTTGAGCGTTGTCTCTGCGGTGGTTCCGGTGTCTTTGGGTCAGAGTGAATTTTCCGATTAGTGTTTCTTAGATTGAAAGTGTGTCAAAAGGCAAATGCTTCTCTTTCTGTTCGAAACTGTGTTCTTCGATATGGTTGGCCGCTACACACGAAATGCCTCAAAAAGTAGCTTTAACGAACTTGTGACGCATTCTCAGAACTACAAAAATAAAACTAAATTAGTGTGCAATGCCATCATGCATGCAGCTCAGTTTCATTGCGGTTGTTGTGGGGATCAAGCGTTCATCTGCACTCTCGGTGGTCGGCTCCGGTGGTCACGCAATCGTACGGAGGCACTTGCAGGGTATCAATTTAGATATCGCTGCATGCGTGAGCTCACAGCTTACGATAAATTAAATAGATCATTGAAACCGCTTACGACGGACCTTAGAAATGAAACAAAAGTTTCGAATCCTCTGAAAGATGAGAGCTTCAATGCTCTCTTAAACGCAGAAGAATTTCAATTAATGACGAGTTCCATTATAAAAATTAACTAACATATTAAAAAAAGGCTAAAATTAAGCCTGAAGCTGAAGAGTTAATTTATATAGCGAATGCGTCGTTCATGTCCTAATTTTTCATACAGCGTTTCATACAGTGACGATTTGTATACGTAGTCGTGGTTTCATCGACTAAGAAAAGACAGACCGGATTAAATCCACTCCGAAGGTGGAACTGATCGAGAACATACATTTTACGCCCTCCGCAATCCGTTGAAAATGGAAGGAGAAAGTGTATGAACATATATTTTCATCTTCGGGTGTGATTTTGCATACAATAGGTTTGCCGTAGTCTCTGATTTTGATTTCAATGCTGACTTATCGACCCAACTTGCTGGCACCTCTGTGTAGGGTGTAGACTGCCTCGAATGATCTCACCGCTGAGTCGGAGCGGTGCGGCCAGTAGTCGCACTTCTGCGAGCCAAACCTGGTGCACGTAACTTTATTCTCCTAGGGAACGTTTCTATCAAACATATTGTATATATGTATAATATTAAGCACAGCTGTGCACTTTGCTCTTGTTCTCTCTAACCCGATTCCTCAACCTCCATCCCAAGTGTTTCTCTCTCTCCTTCGTTCTCTCTCTATAACGCGATCTGCTGCTGCTATCAGTCTCCGCGAACTTCTACGCTAACCAAAAATTAAGCACAATATACACATAACAGCACAAAAGTATAAACGATTTTTTCTGTGCGATTAAAAAAAGAATACGGTTTGGCCGGAAAACACATTGAAAAAAGAAAAGTGTTCTGGCGAGTTCGTCATTTAGCCCAGTTTCTAAAATGCTCTCTAGCACAGCGCCAACAGCAGCAGAAACAGAAACAGCAAAAGTGATCATTAGACAACAACAACAACACTAGCTCAACAGAAGAGCGAACCGAGACGGTTGTGAACTTTAGGATTTTCCTCTTAAAAAGTAGAACTCGAAAATAAAGTGTGGAAAACGCGTCATTAAGGCGTCGAAAAACATTAGAACCAAAGCATAGCGTGTGTGCACTGTGCACGTGTATATACAGTCAAATTTTTTAAAATATTAACTCAAGGCATAGCGCACATTCGCCGGTAGCAGAAAATTGATCATTAAATCGTTTGAAACGTTTGCCGTTCGTGAGTAATTCAACGCACTGTGTTTCCACTTCTTCTCATTTTCAATGCACTAAAGAATAGTCTAAAATCACTCAAAGCTCCACCTCCGAAGGAAAATGCCGAATTACCGCAGCAAAAATAAGGGCAGGCGTCATAAGAACCGCAACAAAAGCAGTAATCAAAACAGAAATAAGCAAGAACAAGAGCAACGAGATCGGAACGAGTCGAAAGAAGAAGCAATAAAACCGAATGACGAGGAGTTGCTGCTGCAGCACCAAGAGATTTACCAGCGACAAATTGGCTGCATTCCAAATATGCTCTCCGGAGACCGAAGCTCGAAGCATTACGACTCAATCACTGAGCGTCGTACCCCGCCCGCTGCAGAGACACACACGGTCCTCCATCATCCTAGTGGCTTGCCGTCAAGTGAGCGAGTAGACCTGAAAACTAGTGCGGGTGCCAAATCAAACGTCAGCGCTGACACAGTTTCTGGCGACTCGACGAAACGAAAGTCAGATGGCTCGCCGATAAACGTCAGAACACTAGGAGATGGCAAGAACCACAGTTTAAGTTCAGAGATGGGTGCAAACGGTTCGAAGGAAGGCCCGCATCCACTCGACCATGCATCCTTGTCGCCACACTCTGCTGAGGACTTCCTTACACCGCAACAGGGGAAAGTGATTGTGCACCGTCTAGTAAAGCAAGATACCACGATGAAGGACGATGAGATCTCCACTTCACAACTGAATGAAAGGGACTCCAGAATTTCCAAGCACACCGAGCAGATGCAACAAGCGACGCAAAGTCCAACAACTTGCAACAGCGCAGATTTCATTATGATAATCAATAGCAATCCTACAGAAACTCCAGAAAAAAGTGGATTAATTGATCAGGAGGCGGGAATTATAGTCGACAACATGTTATCACAGAGATACCATGAAGACTCACCGCAAACAGCATCAACGGATGATCACATTTGCGCCGCAATTAGAAAGCGCAAATGGTGCCCTTTGAACGATGAAGAAGTGCCACAAGTACCCGGAATTGCTGGCAGTTCGTTACTTGGAACTGAGGCAGAGTTCGACTTGACTGTGGACGACGGACCACTGCCGGAACCTACGAAACCGAATAAAGAAAGCTACAAGCAACGAAGAGCTGAAAAACGTGCCGCCATCGAGACCCACTTTCTGCCCCAGTTTCTGAGTCCCCGTTACTTGGATAGCATCATGGAAGAGAACAGCGACATGAGCGACGCACGCAGCGAGAAATCCGATGGCACTCTAAGTCGCTCAGCAAGCGGCAACTTCGGAGACGAGTCGTGTAGTGATCAACACTACACGAAAGCACAAAAAGCCACCGAAACTTTTCCCAGAAGCAATCTGGATTTTTCAAAAACACACAAACATGGCTCAGTGCCAAAAGTGCCAACGCTGCCCACATCAATACGAGAGGAAACGTCGCCAAGCACCGTCGAAACCAAATTCATCGAGCAACCAGAAGCTGCGGATGGATGTGCCATTTGGTCCCGTATTCAAAATCCGGAGTCAGAAGTGGCAGAAATCGTCTACATCAACTCGGCTTCGAGTAGCGTATCCGATCTAATGGAGCTGGACTACGAAGAAAATATGGCCACTAAGAGATTGATATCCATTGTTGACCTTGATACTGATGTACTTGAAATGCTTGGTCAGTCCACCAAACCGAATATCGAACCTGCAGTCGTGGAAACTGAAAAATGTAAGCCACATACGAGTAATGAGCAGCTGTTGAGTGCTGTTGAATTGAAGGCTCCTGCCGCAGATCCGACGTATGGCAAAACGAAGTCGAAAATAACAACAGCAATAACATCTACATCAGCATCAACATCAACAGAAATAACAGAAATAACAAATGAGCAGGCGATGAAACAATGCAAAACAAGCGAGCAATTACGTGAAGCTCATAGACTCAACACTTCTTCAGTGCCCTCCGCTCTTGCGTCCGGCAGCGACAAGGAAGGCGGCACCGCTGAGCACAAACACACTGCAGAAAACTACGGCAGCACAGCGTCCGACTCTGATGGTAGCAGCAAATCGCCAGTCAGTAGTATTTCAATCGTGAACACTATCGTTCCATTTTCCGGATTAATTCCAAAGGCGCAAATGAATGACATACGCGAAATTCTGAATGACGCCGCAAAAGAGTCGGGTGAAAACGCGTCAAACCCCACCAAACGGCCGCAAATATCACCGCACCGCGTATCGCCGAGTCAACCAATCGAGTGTGTTCACAGCAGTTACGGCCTCCCAACACCCACATCGCCCTCACCGCAGTTTTCACCAACAGCTGGAAGTGTTACGTCAGCAGACATCACCACCGGTGAAGCAGCTGCAATAAGTAATTTCCAAAATCACACAGACACTCCCCACACAACACAACGGCATTTAGCAGATGCCCCCAACACCAACTCATTTCTAGTCCGTCAGGATTCTGCTGATTCCTTTTGCTCCGGCAGCACCAGCAGCTGCCAGAGTCATTGTACCGCCATCGACACTCAGTGCGGCTCCTTGCCACCTCATGACTGTTGCAATTCTGATGCCGAGTCTTCTGTTTCAGGTAACATCAGTGTGCCAACGACTGCTGCGGAGTCCGCCAATTTAAATGCAGTCAGTGCAGCTCCTGCGAACAGCTCGAGCAACAACAACGATCTTAGCAGTCCAGCCATCAAGAAGCTCCGTCTGTTGTGCACAGAAACCTTGGCGTCCTTGCCATATGGCGACGAGATCTTAGAGGAGCTTGCAAGTGTCGCACAGAACATAGGAGAATTACGAGCTACTCAAAGTGTGCAGAAGAGCACCGACATGCCATATCCACTGCCCACTCTGCCGCACATTTCCGACATACAAGTCTCCATGAACAAGGATCCTCGAAAGTCAACACAACTAGACCCAGGGCACATGTTGCCATCCACCACTAAAAGTGAGTTCAGCTCAGCTCCACCGCCAGTGCCACAACCACCCAGAGCATACAACTGCTGGCTGGGGGTGCCTACGGAATCAGATCCTAAATTGTTAATCTGTCTGTCACCTTCGCAGCGTTCACTAATGGAAGATAAACCTGACCACCTCCTGGATGCTCATAAGAAGTTCATCGAGAGACGGGGCTACCATGAATACACAGCCGAGCAAGTAAACGCCATGAATTCGGAGAAGGCAGCAGAACACAAAATTATCGAGACCACGTCAATGATGAAGCAATTACGCAAAAGTTTAACTCCCCCTCCGTCGATTCCACCACCCCCTATTCCACGAAAGTGTTTCGACAAAAATTCGAGAATACAGAACCCACGGAAAACACCGCAGGCGGTAGATAATTGCACAGGCAGCTGTGGAAATGCAACAGAGCAGCGGTCGCTATTTGACGGCACCGAAGAGAATAAACACCGCTTGTTAGCCATAATACACGACGATACAAATGAAATAAAACAGGACCAATCATCGGATGAAAATAATTCACGACCAACAAGCAAAATAGCAAAGCAAACCCAAAATGAGCAAGAAAAAATAGAGCCACAAGAGCATTTCTCAACGCCACACACTCAGAAGAATGAAAAAAACGCGTCTGTTTCAGAGCAATTAAAACATTATGCAAGCAACGTCGTCAGTAGTACAGACTCTGGGCACAGTGCGCTATCGTCCTCACAAGCCAAATCTCCCGGCTCATCTTCATCGCCATCAGCTGCACCACAGAGTGAAGAAGGCAATTGTGCCAGGAAGTTCCCGAAAAGTGACTCGTTCGCGCACGAAATGCAGAGTATCGACAGCAAATTCTCTCAAAGCCCTGCCATGGGCTACATGGACAACCTTGACTCTGTGCAGAAGCGGTTTTCAAACGTTGAAACTTCGTGCCATTCAGAAGTGATAAGTTTACGGCCAAAGAGATATTCTAACGTGGAAACCTCCAGCTACGAGTCGGAAAAACGCATCGAAAATGGACGCGTTGTGTACGACACAAACAACTCCACACACGAAACGCTAACGGAGGGGGACAAGTTTAGTTCAATACCTCACTTTCCGGTCAAAGATTTATCGCAACGGTCAGAGTGGTCGCACAAAAGTAGCACGAAATCAGATTCAGAAAAGCAAACTTCTTTCACAACAACGGTAGAAATGAGTCCCAATCTGAAAGTGAATTCAAATGCCGATGAAATCATGTCAGCGTTAATTTTAAACACACCAGTTGCCGTTGGGGAGACAGAAGCGCCCCCATCGTGCGGTGCTGCTTCTGTGTGCGCATCCTCTGATTCAAAAATGGAAGAGAGGGAAACAGAGAGAGAGATTCACGAAAAAGTCGAAATGTCTAAAAATAAAGAATGCAGTGATTCCACTCTCCATGAACACATAACAACCTCAAAAGAACACAGAGAAAATGAACATTTTCGGCACCGAGCCAAGGAAGAAGAAGTGACTAACAACAATCGTAGACCAAAGACAAGTTTTCATTTCGATCACGAAAAACTGTTCAAGGACTTCGATGATCTCTCATTGCAACTCAATAAAGAGCTGGAATCGGGCAAAATACAGAAGGAGCAACGCGAAAGATCTGCGTCGCTATACGATCTCAGCCGATTACGGACAGAATCGAAGACGAGGTTTGAGGAGCTGAAAAATCGAAGACTTGAACACATGCAGGAATTGGAACACGAAATCGAAAGGTCGCTACTCGCTCGCCGGTTTAAGAAACTAAAAGAGCCAGAAAATATTGCGTGCCAACCCGACAGCGAACAAGGTTGGAAACAACCCGAGCCGCTTACCTTCGAAATCCCAATTCGAATCGAGACTGATAATTCTTGTCCAGCTCCTGCACCCAGTATGGTGGAGAATAAGCCCCGCACTGTTGAAGCACTATCAGTGGATGCTGATCCCGACTACTCCAAAACTTCGCGATTGCAAGCCGATTCTCGTCAGAATGAGAGTCTTCAGCAACGCGCGGAATCTATGTTCGATTTGTCTGACAACAGTACGTCGCAGTACCGTCAGCGTACTGCCAGCATGGGCCAAGGACGCTCCAATTTCGCCAACGACTGGATGCGCTACGCCGATGATTTGGGATCGTCGGAAAATATTACCCGGCCGTTTGCTAGAGAAGTGGAAATCTGCTATCAGCGCAGCAGGCCCCATGTCATACGAGCGCCACGCCTGACCGCCTCAACTCATGACCTATCATATAACAACAACTATGATAGTAATAATGCTTACAACGTCAGACGCACACACGCGCCTATGCTGAATCAGGAGCCAAAGAAGGGCAAAAGCCGGTATCTAAGCTGCCACTCAATGATTGAGCGGGATCCGAACCCGACTTACATCAGTACCACATCTCGTCCTGCTGCATCTCCTGCGCCACCCAGCCTGCATCATGCAACACAAAGTAAAGTAACACAACACCGCCGCGCTTCTTTACCACGCGAAATTCATGAACAACAGCTGAGTTACATCGCCAACAAAGAGGAGGAGCTTAAGACCGAGTTCGAGCGCTTGGAAATGGAACGTCGCCGGCTGTTAGAAGAAATGAATCGTGCGCCACCGGTGCCCATGCACATGGCAAGAAACACACGCGATGCATATCGACCCGCTCCTAACCTACCAACCCTTTCGGAGGACGAGGTATTTCGCCAGCAAATGGCGGAAGAGTGGCTCAGCAAAATAGCCGAACGCGAAGAGCGCCGCTTACAGAAGATTATAAAAGTCTCAAAGATCAGCGAAGAGAAAAGCTGCGGTATACCCCCCACACAGCCGCTCGCCTGCACCAAAAATGATATCGGTAATGAGTTCCTGAAGCGTGTTAAAGAAAGACGCTCGAAGCTAGAAATGCCATCCGACAGTGACTGGGAGAGCGGCGCAGAATCCCATCCCACTGTGCGGGGACATGCCAGCGAAACGGACGAAGTACCACCAGTGAAAATCCTTGAAGGCAGAATGGAGACCGATATGCATCAAATGCCAAAGCATTTGCGCGAATTTGCTAAATTCTCGAATGACAAATTCGAAGAATTGGTTGGCGAACACCGAGAGACGCACCACGAAGAGGAACGCCGGCAAGAACGCAATGAGAATTCAGTGAGCGGTGCTGTGAAGAAAACATCTATTACAAAAACCTATAACATCTCTAGAATCCCTGAAACCCAAACAGCCAAGACTTCAAGCGGAATGAATGTAACAAAATCTGAAATGGGGAGCAACTCAAAGGAAGGGGGTGAGTCCAAAATAAGTGAATCTTCTTATAATTGTATCGCACCCGCTTCTGCTTTCACTTCCGTTACTGTCGCTCCTACTACTAATAGTTCCATGTCTATTGAGACTGCAATATCCACTAACTTTATTGGTGCATGCAGCTCTCCGGGTACGGCACTTCTAGCCGTATCATCTACCATAGGTTTATCTTTTTGAGGTGCTTGGAAAAAATTTACGAAAAAATTACGAAAAACTAAACTAAAGAACTTTTCATCTCATGAACACTCGCTGGTGAGGGCCGCATCGTTCCCATCAAACGCATTCCAAAAGAAATATTCAAAATGTTACATTTAACTCTCCGCTTGCATCTAGCACTTAACGGCACTGAGTTCCCATATTGGACGTTCTCCATGCCACCAACATTTGCATATCGGATGCCCACGACACCGTTTGTTTTGGCCCCGAAGCATCCGTTGCCAGCAACCTTCAGCCAAATGTTTGCCGCTTCACCCTTCAAGAGCCGCATATATGAGGAGTTCGATAATTATTGGCAAAAATTTGAGTTCGATTAATTTTCGGCCCTGAACTCCGTGAAGACGTAAAGCAAAGTTACTCAAACTAACTTGATCAAGGCACTTAACTCCAGGCATTGAGTTGAATTAACATGACTTTGTATAGGTTAACGAACATATTTATAAACCACTGGTTAAGGTAAACGAAGCTTTAAAAATATCCTGTAAGCAATTCAGCAGATTCTGTGTCAGCATTATTTTAAGGCTGAACCTTACGCTGTAATTCTGTGTGCAAATAAAATATATATATATTGTATATAAAATGTTATCCGTTTGTTTTTATTTGTCTTGTATATTTTTTGGTTAATGTCAGAAAACACGTTTTACATTCATGTTTTATCTTATCTCGTACTTATAAAAGTTAATGAAATGTTAACAGGTGAATGAAGCGCACTATTTTAAAATCGACCAAATCTACCAAATGACTGTTTAGAGTATTCCAAACCAATTCATTGCCTTTGACTTTTATCAACTTCTGACTGTTAACAAAGAATTATAAAACAGAAACGAAAATATTAATAATAATCTGATATGGGAACAGAGAAATTATATAAAAAATGTGTTTGCCCATGAAACAAGACAACACAAAGAAATCACCATTGAAATGACCTTGGAAGAAGAGCAGAAATTCTAGTGAACGCCGTAAGGCTGATTTTTGCCTATTAGATATTATAATAATATTAGAACAGTGAATGAAATAAAATTATCAAGCGGAAGAGAGCATGACTCATAATTAATATTAAAACAGAGAACGAACAACTGACTACAGAGCACAACGAAGCACATCAAATCGATATCAAAGGAAGAGTGAGTGAAGGTAGAAAAAACGTCTAAAACGAAATACGCCACATATAAAATTATTACATCATTTGCTTCATAATGTAAGCAAATCCAATTGACGAAGACTGTAGCACTGAACGCATTTCGTGTACATCGAGAGCACTTGCTTGATAAACACCATGCGTCGCATTTAAAATGCAATTTATCAATAAAGCGTCAAATTGTTCATCTAACGATGATCTACTTTCTATGATGTTAGACTAGTTGCTAAATTCTGTGCAGTCGTGCTTCGAATGAATTCATAAAATCGTTACAGGGTGTAAGCACGATGTCAGGAAGCATTAATTGAGTTCGTGAAAGCGTAGCGCAAAAAAAGATGCGCGGCTCAGCATAATAGGAATTAACTTTTCTAATTGACTGACCTAAATGACTGACTGACTTATGTACATATACTCGCACATATGCTCAGAATAGAGTGAAGTTAATATTTTTGATTCTCGGCCAGAAACGGTACCATTCCACACGAAATGAAGCCTGAAGCTTGAAAAATGTTGCCAATACCCTTCATATTATATTTTCCTGTCATAGCCCCCCCCCCCCCACCCCTCCCCGGCCCATCTTCTCCTTAATGACAAACAGTTGCAAAATGTATTCACACACTGATAAAAGCTTTAATTTTCTCATCTCTTTTCTGTTGATGATCTCAGTCCTGAGACATTTTCAACATCAAACGAGAGCCGCTACTAGACTGCAAAAAGTAAACAATCTACAGCCACAGCAGCAGGTCCATCATCCAAACCATTATTGCTATTATCACCGCCATCAGCGTACACTTCAACGGCCGCCAATCGATGCTAGCGTCGCGCAGCGTTACCGCCGTATGAACCTAACGCATCCAGATGTCGTGAAGTTCACTGCCACTACTAGCGGTACCGACCACAGCAGTAGTACAAGCAGCACAACAAAGCAACAGCTGGATCTCCCTACCGCGCCTGCGAAGCGTAGCAAACAAACGCGCTCCTTGCTCCATCGTCGCAGCTGGTCCGAAAGCGATTTGCTCAGAGAGATTGACAGTGAATTGAAACTGGCCAAGGGGTTCCTCTACGCCGACGGTGGGTGAGCGGGTGCTCCGTGCGTTACTCAACCAAAGAGTCATCCACGTCAGATGACGACATCGTTTTTAAGTGTCGACGCACTTGGGAGCACCCATATGTATATGTTTGCATGCTGTGACAGTCCATTTTTGTATCCTGTGACATCCAACCCGATTACCTTCTGATATCCATATCATTCGGTGGTTTCACTTGCATGTTGCGTAATGTACGATGTACGAGTAATATCCTCGTTTCCTATTTTGCACCTATAAGTAGAAAATCGTATCTCCGTATATCCATTACACTGTAACCAAAAAAGGGTTGGAGGGAGGGAGGGAATGAAGGGGCGATCAGTATTGATCCGTTGGTTTGAGTTATGGTATATGAATAACGCATTACAAAAATACTCAGAGATTAGTACAGCACATTATAGTCAGTGAGTGGAATTCCTACTGAAAGGAGAATTCATGCAGTTCGGAATGACACAGACGTTCATCCTCATTTCGGTCGTCCTAAGAAATATTTTAGGTTGACTGGCCTATCTTTCGAAAATAACGGCCGTGGCAAATATGTGTGAAATGAAAGAGAAGACGAGAAGAAACCCACGACAACAGCAAGAACAGTACGATTCGCCCTTAAAAAGATTTTATGTGTGTGATAATGAAGACGTTTAGAGGCGGTTCCATCTGTCCACACAAACATACGCACACTGCGGAAACCTGTTGATGTGTGTGTGTGTGGGTGGAAGTATGAGAAAAGCTATTAATATATTTATGGCTATTTCAAAATAATTTCAATTTTATTAATCACCGTGCAGCCAAGGAGAGGAAGAAGCTGTGGAGACCGAGCAATCATTCTCGCCAAAATCTATTTGATGTACGGATTTCGAGAACCTGTACGAATCGTGGCCACCGCAGCCTTTAGAAATTTTCCTCATAAATCGTTCGGTTTTTCGTAAAGTCTCCACCTCCATCATCTCTCAACAGCTTCATCATTTCGCTCATTTTCTACAGATGTCCGAGCGAGTAGCAGAAGCACAAAACGAGAACACTTTCACACTTTTTCAGAAGATCTTGAAAAAAGATTTTGAATATTTTGCCAAGTCGAATGTCGGACACAGCGACGTACGCTACGTTGAACCGTTTGTAGAAAAATGGGACAGGGTTAGTGCAAAAGTCAGATTTGCGTTTCTTTTTCATTTTTAGTGCTGTGTGAATGGTTTTATTTCATTGTTTAATCAAACACACAGTTTAATCAAAATACTTTCGGGTTTCTTGTGTTTCGATTCCAATGTGATTTCAGAAAATAATTCAACAATTCTTCCAGATACTCAGTCTCCGGTTATGTTTGCTCCCAAATTTAAGGCGAAGGCTCCGTCGGGAGGAGGTAAAAATGCTTTAATTAAATCATCTATCATCTATTGAAATCAGTGATAAGAAAGATACGAAAAAATATTATCATCTACGAGTATTTGAATTCATCATTTAATTGTTTGCTATGCTCGCAGGACTGAATCAACAACGAGAATCAAGCTTAATATTCTCCTCGCTTACGTTGCGTGTGTAGTGGTTAATATTTTGTAGAAAAATCTGAGTGGATGTGGAATTTGTGGCATTTGTGGTTTGAAATGTGAAAAAGCGAAACTGAGAACAGGGCCAGCTCGAAATAAAAGTCCGATGTATGAACTAAGCGCCGTGCTTTGTTTGGTTTTCAAAAACCTCAAGAAGTTTGTTGTTGTTCGAGTTTTTCAGAAGTGTGTTGTGCCTTCGAACCCCTTCGAAGTGTGTTGTGTGTGTGTGCTCTTTAGTCCATCACAGAAGTCCTTCAATCACCAACTTTGTTCCACGTCCATTTGAAGTGAGGCTAATAATTTAAATCACGTTCTGCCATCATGTTTTCATGCGTGATACGAATCGTAGATGCATTTACAATTAGGTTTTGTAATATCTAAAATTTTGTGTTTTGTATAAAATAATTCAAATCAGTGAAGTTGACGAAAATAGAAATACGATACGCCATAAAAAGGAAATTTAAAAGCATCAACGCATTAAAAAGTTATTCAAATGAATTAGTATTATTTATTAATGTTCGTGTTCAAATATTTAGCACAACTTTTAGAACTGGAAAAACACATAATTAAATTGAAACTAATAAAGTCAAAATTAAATGTGCTCTAATATGAGTTATTCTCGTATATGCATGCGTGTTCGAATCCGAAGATGTCTACCCTCTAGTGACGTCACTGTATACGACTTAACGATGTCGAAATACACGAGGACATCCCGGCTATATTAATACAGGAGACAAACATTACGACAAAATTACATTAGCACAAAAGTTAACAGCACTCACTTTTAAATTACTTGTCCCATAAATGATTCACGAAATCTTTTTTTTTTTTTTATTCACATCAAAACTCTCGATCTTGTGATTATGCCGCCGCATAATCAAGCGGCAACGTATATTTTTGAGCTCATGTTTCGCTTCATAGACTCAGATACGTGCTCATTGCAATATTATTTGAGTTTCCTTAACTACACATTTTATTGTTAATTAAAGAGTAGCCGAAAGAATAGCTGTCAAATCTGTCGAATTATGCGATTGAATCGCATAAACCGGAAAGGCAGAGCACCAGCCGCCATTCACGCTTCCAGTCGCACCTATTTTCAGTTTTTGAATTCGGTGCTGCACTAGAAACATCTAAATTTTCCGGTTGAATTGTTTCTGAATGGCTTTGTGAAAATGGAGCGCTGGCAGACCGGAAGCATGTTAAACTGTAATGCAGAGGAGAAAAAAGAGGAAAAAATCACACAAAAAGACAACAAAGCGAGGGAAATACTTCCAAAGACTTTTGAATAGATTCAGTAAACTGTCACAAACACTTCTGAGATCCTCTCCAGAAGCTACCTCAACTCTGGCCAAATTAACAAAAGCAGGCCACAAATTAAACAATACTGTACATTGGGGCGTGGTAGGTTTCCAGCGATAGAGACGTACGACATCATCAAACGATTTCGCATTCAAACATTTCCGGTCCATTTAAAGGCACGCACCGAATGGCTTGTTCCAAAATGGAATTCCTTCATTGCTCAAAGTTCACAGTGATTAGGCACACAATCGATCATTCAACCGTTAGTTGTATTTGCCTTTTCGAGGTGGGGTATTTGTAATGCAGCCGTTCTTCACATATTTTAGCGCACCGGAGTTTTTAAGGAATGTCATTGTTTTTTTTTCAAATAAATACTGAGTTGGATGACAGCCCCAAGAGCTCGTTATTTCCATGCAAACGGCAGTTGATTCGGAACGCTCTTGCCGTAGCTACTGTTGAGTGCAGCAATCGTGACTTCAGCGCGTTACGGCTATTTTTTTATTTAAAGTAAAATTAAGGGAACCCATTTTGAATCCCAGACTCAAGAAGCACCTGGTTAAAGGTAATTTTGAAAAGTGGTAATGGTCAATGGGAATAACTCGCTCGGGAATAACTTTGTGAATACCTTTGTGAATATAATCCAGATATTATATTATTTGTATAGCCTCTGCATGAGCGTTTGAATAGTTCTTTCATAGGCGGCAAATCTCAATTACAGGTGGCAAATATACATCTATAGCGATTTACATTACGAATCCACTGAATAGCGCCGTGCAATAAAGTGTCCAAGAATATGTCCCACAGAAACACCAGAACATCAGCAAAAATGTGACTCATTCTGCTGCGTTGGTCCGCTACTTGTTTTTGTTATTCGTTTTCTTGACTACGAGCCAAGTGCGGCTCCCTCTGATTTTTGGCTGTGGCAATCAACGACATGTATTCGACTCCGATACACATTCAGCCTTTATAATTAAATTGAACATAAAAATTAGAAAACAAACAATACTCAAACACAAATACGACAAGATGTTGTTGTACTTAACGGTTCGCACACACACATAATTCTGTATTAACACTTCATTGAATAGTCGCGTATTAAGGTTCGATTCTTGTTATCCAGATATGCCGTAATTCCCTACACTCACGTTGAACCACTTGCTCCTGACATCCAAGAAGGAAACATTTCAACGCAACGTGTTTACGCAACGGATGTTTAATGAAAAATCGTAGAAAACTCTTTTTCGCAGATGCAGGGAAATTTTCGCGGTCTTCATTTTCACACATCCGTCCTGTATTTTCATTCATGCCTTCGAAATTTCACTCTTGTCATTTCATTCAGCCTTTCCTTATCCTAATTGCTCGCTCCCACAGGCATTTGGACACCAAAAGATCGCACTCCGTCATCGTCCAGAACCAATATCAACGAAATCTCGGGCTCCACTCAAAGCTTAGCAAAGCAGACCCCGCCGCCGTCGCCGGCTCAGACAACCAACGCCATCTGGACTCCACAGCCATCGCCAACCACTGCACGCAAGGAGTTTCGGCCGTTACACTTCGAGTCACCGACACTAACACGCCGCTATATCGTACAGCCTGAGGCTCCAATAGCTTTACCACAGCCACCCTGGACGCAAGCAGCCGCAACACACAATCGCAACGACAGTCAATATGGCAACTTCACGCTATCAACGCCGCTGCAATCAACCAAACTCCCCACAAGTCTTGAAACACCCAACGGGATAATCTCGAGCAGTAACTGCGACGAGATGGCTTCGTCGACAGAATGCGTAGCGCCCACAGCCAGCGTGTCGGAAAAAATAAGAAGTATATATCGTCCTTCTATAATAGATCACATATTTATATGTGTACCTGTCTGAATACTACCCCAAACTAAATATGCGCTGTGGCACTCGTCTTGCCTTCGATCTGGGCCTATTAAGGGACTTTTTCTTTGGCAAGCGAAGCGCGATATTTTATATTTTCTTCCCTAAAAATTACTTCTAAATCTCCCATCCACCTGCAAACTTTATTATTGGTTTCTCTTTGAAGCAGCTTTCGAGAGATCCGCCTCTGCTTCGGAGCTGCAACGCCCGGTTGCACGTCGCCGGCCTAAAGATATACCAGTTATTTACCGTGCTAAGGATGTCAGTAAGTATCTGTACGCAGAATTCAATATGTTGCCACCGAAAGGGAAAGGGCTTAGATTCAAGAAACACTAAAACATTGCGCGCCACCAACTTTGAGGGGGCGGGGATCGGGGCTGTCCCTGCTCGGGCGGTGACAGCCTCAGAATATATACTGGGGCGAGGCGTAGCCGAGCTAGTTTGGGTATTTAAAGTCATTTCATGTTCTAAATCAGTATGTCCACGTATTTTTTAACGCGAAATGTAGTCTTCCTACCCCGCATGCGGCATGATAACTGCGTATATGTATGTGTATATTCCCCAACAATAGCATACCCTTTAAACTGAACACCCAACTTGCAGTCTACAACGTGAAGCAGGAATACGTGAGTGAACCGGAAACGGAGGCCGCTCGCCCCAAAAAAATGGCACAGCTGGAACGGCGACAATATGACGGCATCGGACCGGTTACCAGCGATGGAATGCCCATCATTCTACGATCGGTAATCTTCGATTCCAGTTAAAAACGATCACTTGGCCTTAGATGTCATTTTAATAATTTGCTTTTTCATTATCCGCTTGGTAATTCAATTCTGGCTCCCAAAACTTGACAAAAAAGGAAGTGAAGGAACCGCATCATCACGAATGGTACAAACGGCTCTATCAAACGATACACAAGCAGAAAAATGGTGGTAAAGCCAACGGTTCCTAGGGATTTGAACCCATTTGCTAATGACCGAAGTCAATTCAATGAAATCACCAAAAGAAAATCACCGCCGAAGTAATGTCCGCAAACGATTGCATTTGAATGAGCCCCAAATTGTTGTTGTCTGATGTCGCACCGATTCTCCACAGACTACTTTCAATTAATAACCACGCAGCTTCTAGTTTCCCTCCTCCTCCTTTTTAGCGTAATTCTCAAATTTTGAGCAGCATTACTAATTGAATTCTGATTTTATTTTTGCTCAGATACTGTGCTAGATTCTTGATCTCAATTTATTAGTTGCAAATTATTTGCTTTTGTTTTGCTTGGCTCGTTTTTGTTTTTTTTTTTTTTGCATTATTTTCCCGATTTGTTTGTGGTCTGCATAGAATTGTGGGCAAGCAGTGCGAGTCAAAGGTTGTTGCCATCAGCCACCGGTTGCCATTTTAAATATACGTAAATACCTGTGTTCGAATGCAATACGAGCGGAAGCGGAAACTTTCGAAGCCGAGCTACGCTTCGACCTAACTTTTGGTGTAATTGAATTCTTCGCTCAGTTCTTATTGCTAACTGCCGAATTTATTATATTTCTTTTTCCTGTGTTTCTCCTACACGCGGCACGCATTCCGCGCCTCAAAACTATTACTGCGCTTTTCTACTACTACCACTACTACCAAATTTTACTGCTGTTACTGCTGCCGAACTACGCAACTGCAGATGATTACGTGATTCGCTACAGATGCCCCAGAGGTGATGTGTTTATTTTCTGATGCTTCTATTCTTGTCCACTGTACTGCTGCTGGCATCCCTCGCTTTCAGTTACAATTAAGTTAACCCAACTAAGCATGACTTAATCGGATTTTGCCTGCTTGAGAATTTCGTAATACAGCCTAGCTTGAACTCTAACAAAATCCGTTATCTGCATGTAATAATATAATAACACTAATCAATTGTATTTAGCTGAATATTTTAGCTGCTCTTCGAAAAAGGGGTTGTCCCGTCCCCTTAAATCCCGAATTAAATGTATGTGTACACTAATGCAAGTCATCTGCTTCCTTAAATCAAAATCGAAGACATTCGCGCACGCCTTCGCCTGTGTTTTTGTACTCCAACACCTCCTGTTTATGTTATTCTACGGCATGCTCAGTAGTGCTGCGCTTTGCGAAATATTCACATACAAATTGCCATCAACTCTAGAGTCCAGAGGTTTTAAAAAATGTCTTCGCTTACTTCACAGGCCGTTATCAGCTCAAGACAAACGGATACGTTTCGGAGCCGGAACCCAACTACGATTCCGATTATTCAACAGTGAAATATCGGACGTTGGATTGCAAGCGGTTGCAGTCGACATCGTCACCGACATCACATGTCAAAACCGTCGCAAACCATCGTCAGGGTGACATGTAAGTATAAGCAAATAAAATCATTATTAGAGAAACTATTCGTAGGGAATAACGGGAAACATTAGCTCTTTCATTTCTATATAGGGTCATATGTATATCATGTGACCTCTTGCTTGTATGGTATATAAAAATATAGTATATCAAAGAACTTGAAACTGGTGATTTGGGTACTCAGTATATGTTCACACACAATTAATAACACCTACATGTTGCTCTCATAGTTACACATCTGCGCATCCTTTCCTACCGTTTATATATATAACTCTGATTTACTTTCTTTACGCACACACGCACATCACATGGATACACACTCGTTTGACTTCATGTCTGCAGCGGTTACGGTACCATGCAAAATCCGATTAAAGCAGGACAAAGTTCGTACAAAAATCAACCTGGCCGCATAGAGGACTACGTCACTGGGCACTCTTCCGTCTCCGATAAAGAGAAGAAGGAGGTAAGTGGCTGGTTTAATCCGCAAACACACACACCACCGCACATGCATACACACACACACATACATGTATACGTCCATTAAATCATATTCACACAACCGAGCACAGAGAGGAAACCTTAATGATAGCTGCGGCTAAACTGCAACTGCTGAAGTGCAAACCAAGTGCTGGTTGGTGATGAATTCCAGCAAAAAGAAGCAAAGGTGAAACTCCTTATTCAGCCTTTTACCCAAAATTTAAATTATAATACATTAGACATGCCTTCTGCTTTCGGGTTCCTTGCCGAACGCTGGCATCCAAACGCATCACTGGCCCTGCGTTTCCTTCTGTTCGGCTCCAGAACTGTTCTCCATTGCGATTTTAGAACTCTCTAAAGTGGATCAATTATTTCTTTTGATCCATTTTGTGACTATACTATTTCCTGAAAATATTAGAGGTGTGGCTGAGCGATTTCTAAAGCAATTTCACCTGTCAATGAGCCATCGCATCTCCTACCAGAACGGGACTTTTAGAAAATAGCTTTTACTGAAATAAATTCAAAGTGTGGCACACAACCTCTCCTTTTCATAGCAACACACTCAACACAGCAACACAAGAGAGATTATCTCGCGCTCTCTCTCTCTCTCTCTCTCTCTTCATTCGACACACATCACTTGACACAAATTTGTACGTATTTATAAATTTTATTCTGTTCGCTTTTTAGTGGTGGGACGAGGTTATGGACATATTCAGCGGGGTATGCAAAATATAAACAATTGTATTAAGCCCTGTATTATTGTGGTTAATTAATCTACTGTTCGAAACTATTTAGTTGTAATTAATTTTAGTTTTCTCACGAACTTCACTTACTAATTCATCATGCAGAAAATTAATACTCATGTAGCTCCAACTGTAATCTTCAACACAGAAATAATATGCTGCATTTAAATTGTAACCTAAAATTAAGTTCATCATTTTTGCATTCTCTCCTGCTTCATTTCATTTATTGTTTATTTGTGCTTTTGTACCAAACATGCTTGTGTTGGTGTATATCGTACAATATACTAAGGACAAATGCATCTCTTTATCATCGACCGATATTACAGAATAAGTATTATCTGATATCTGAAACATCTCTGAATACATATCTATGTACATATATTGTATTTGTCTGGTGAAATTCATATTTTGATACTTACTAAATACTTCATAAAGGCGAGGAAAGTAGGGAGCTCTAAAAGCTCCCAATTTGAACACATCTACAATAAAAGGTCGAAAGTGTACTACTCAGACCCCTTTCTACGCTTGAGTGCTCAATTTCAGTGTTCATTGCTATGTTCTGCCTTATGTATTATATGTGTATTTGTATATATTAAAAACATACACTTTTGAGTCATTGCTGATTTTGTCAACTTACTTTATAATATACAAGAACAAAGATTGCATCTGATTCTGCAATATTCTTTTCTATTTTTGGTTGATGTTGCCACCGGCTTTTTGCAGCAGCATTTGGACCAATCCTACTACACCGAAGGGAACCTTTCAAGGTAAGAAAACAGATCTGCTTAGAGCCACATGGAAACAATACATATGTTTTGTTTATTTCCGTATAAAAAATCCAATTTAGAAATAAATTTAAAAAGACCCTTTAACATTGTTAAAATCACTTCCTTCTTACGTTGCTATATTTCTCGGTCCACTCTGCCGCTGTACTTCCAACTAAATATAACCATGATTGCCTCGTCACCAACACGCACACTTCACTGAACTTCGTCGCTCACATTCTGCTGCCAATAACAGAGCTTTGGCCAAGGAATCTGGTTACGCCAGCGATTCGAATCTACTATTACGCAAAAGGGAAGATACGCTGACTAATCCACTGAGTCCAGTCGAGCAGAAGCAAGCTTATAAGACCGTCCAGGCAGGCGGGGAGCCGCCCTTTTTCGGTTTCAGGAAAACGGCACCAGAGAAACGAAAAGGTATGTGTTTTTGCTACATTTCCTCAATCATAGCAACGCTCCAGCATAAACAATAACAGCAAAAAATGCACTTACGAAGTATGGCTGAATGTTGACAGCAGTCAAAACACTGTCGAGTGTCAGTAAAAAATCGCAAGAGTTTTAACTCACTGTAGTTTTAACTGGCCAACAACGCCATCGCCATCGGAGAACCCGGGCAGCACTCGCACTCACGTCCTCGTTGTTCCATCACACATAAAATTACATTTTAGAATTAACTAAGAATTTCGCACAGTCTGCTACTCTGACCAAGTGGGCGAAGTAGGCGAAGTAGGGGGAAACGAGTACATACACAATTTAGGGAAGCGTATATTTTATATTGTCTCTGATTTGCGGGGTGGTGGGTTGATTTCGTAGTTGAAAGTAACGTACACATAACGTATTTGCGCAATCACTGTGAAACACTGTGTATTTCTAATTATAGTATACACTACTATTATGCTCTCCACAACCTAGTTCGAAACCTTATTTCACCTGCTAATCACCGTTTGAAACACTGCACCTTTCGGTAACCAGTCTTTGGAGAAATTCAACTAACACTCTCAAAACTCAGGAATTTAATAATCAAACAAATTCTTATTTATTCTCTTTCCAACCTACACGACACAAAAGAATTTGTGGAGGGATTTGAAAACCTTCAAATTACTCTGACAATAACGAAGATCCGCATCCGCATTTACAACAGAGAAGTAATCGAGGGAAAATGTTTCCCAAACAAATGCCATCGTTTATATGCACGAAACGTGACTCAGTTCCGCCACCCCCGCTTCCTCAACGGAAATCCTCTCGCACGAGCGACACAAGGCTAAACACCACAAGCGAGCAAAGAAACCGGTTAACATCGTCACTTTTAAATCGCCATAAACAGTGCTTTAATAGCCCTAATGAAAAGGTATCGACAGTCCTTAGGAAAGCCCCCCTCTGCCGCTCCCGATCCGCAGGCACAGTGACGACATTGGCTGCAGCGCGTTCGAAAGCGGAAAGTTCGGCTGACTCGAAACACACTCGCGTTTCAAGACAACATGCAGCGCGTCTGGATTCGGCCAACACAGGGCGGGAGTTGCATGCTGCAGCACTTCATCGAGTCAGCCGCAGTCCAGTGGCATTTGGCCGCAGTATTTCGAAGGAACGCACGTTCGCCGAGGAGAAAAAGCGCCTTGAGGAAACTTTGCCAGGTCGCATGAACTTCGAAGCGAGTACTAATATACTGCGCGATCCCTCGCTCAAGTCACCCGAAGAATTGAAGCATGCAATTCGTTCATATGCGATGCACCGCAGTCAGTCAGTGCCGCGTGCTCTGTCGGCTCTTAGTTACCCGAACTTGACTGTTTACCATCAAGCAAGCTCACGACACTCCATGTGTTTTCCCATGCATCCGGATTCAGTGATTATAAATACGCTCTGCAAAGATTCCAAAAAATGGTTCACAACCGGTTTGTCTAAGAGTCCTACCAAGAAATCATACAGCATTAAGCTCGCCGGAAACCATCTTGAAAATAGAGCTTCAGCCATACCAAATGCATCTCCTACGATTAGTTTGACTCGCACCAATTCAACCTTTTCGATTGACTCCACGCCATCACCATTCCTCAGCTCTAAGACCAAGATGAAGAAAATAAAGGCGAATAACAAGCCAGTCAAACCCGGAAGAAAAGAATCCACGAAGTCTCCGACCAAAATATTGAGAAGTGCAGACACTAACGCCTCACGTTGCGTTAAGAAATTCTCAACGCACAGCTCTCCCGAAGTGGTAGCCGATAAAAGTGCACATTCGCACAATCAGTTGGCTTGTAATCAAATACATCCCCCACGATATTTTAGGGTGAGCTATCCTATTGCGGAAGGGTTTGATAGAGAGTTTGCGTCTCCATCCACGGTACATGAAAAAACTAAATTTTGGGACACGATTAGTAAGGATGCTGGCAAATCGGACGATCTGGGATATCTAAAATACGCTGAGGTTAATGAATACCGAAGCCTGAGTCCTAGATGCCGCCGCCGTTATGTTGTCCCCCGACCAAAAGTTGAAGATAAGTTGTATGGAGAGTTAAACAAAAAAAGCCATAAGTTAGGAACCGCTCGAACTGGAACGCCGTCGTATTCAATCAAAGACATTTCGCTAACCAGAGAGGTTCGCATTCCACAAACATCAGTTTTGTCTCCACGGATGTCTCCTTCAAGGCGCCGTATTGACTGTTTCCGTCCAAGCAACAAAGCAGACCGTATAATACGTGCCAGCAGTCTGAGCAGTGCAGATGACCATTCTAAACGCGGCCTTTATCTGTGTGGAGAACTGGCACATAGTGCCACATCTCTGAACTGCGCAGAAAAGCACAGTCCAAGGTGCCCTTACCGTAGCAACTCCAAGAGATTTGAGGAATTAAGTCGTTTTTACAGTAACTTGGAACGTGTAGGTCAATTAGAACGTGCCACCTCAACTAGCAATATAAAAGCAATACGTAAAACACGACAACCCCTTGATTTTGATGAATGGCATAAAGTGCGTTTGCACGAACGCGCAGAAAAAGAATTGAACTATTTACTGGAGAAGCTCACACAAGATCAACTTGAAAAAGATTTATTATTTCGCACCAAAGATCCAGAGATGGTTAAATGGAGTGGAGAAAAGGACTATGGCTTGCGATCAATGAATAAGTCTGTGGAGAATTTGCGAGAGAATTATGAAATAAGGAACTTTGGCAAACCGAAGATGCGGGACCTTGATTCCAGTGAAAATATGTCTACACTATACAAGCGTTGCAACACCGTCGCTGATTTACCTCTATCAATGGAGCGTGGAACCCAAAACGCAGACACTTCACACGATCGTGGACTGAGCAGCAGTTTAGTGAGCACGCTTTCAAAAGATCAAATGCGCAATATAGCGAATAAACTGAATGAAATCTATTGTCCGAAAGCAGAGGCCGATATACTCGCAACGGATATCAGCGATACATTCACTACCGTAAAACATGACTCAATGGACTCTGACATGAATTGGAAAAACCTCAAGGTTCGCTGTAATTCCTCAATAACAAAAGACGATTTAATTGGTCCTACGTTGGCTCGAAAAAACGCATTTGGGACTCTGTCAAGCACTTTAAAACAGAATCAAAAAGATGATCGCATACATTCGCTTTCAAATGCTACAGAGAGCAAAACACAAGAAAGAAGCCCAAGAAGCTTAAGGACACGTACCAACTCTCCAGTTCTTTTGGCACGTGAAACTCGCGGGGCCATAGCAGCAGAAAATGCAAAAGTTGTATTTTTGCAGCCACCAGAAATACCAGAACCGAAACGTCATCTAGAAAAACACTCACGTCAAACAGAAAAACTCTCTCCAAAAGGAACTACTCTGCAGGGAACAATTACGACAGAGACGGTACCTTGTTATCCTCAAAACGCTATAGACAAAATTTCTCATAAAATACAATACTTTGAAAAACGCCGATATGATCAGCCTCCTAAAACAGTATATCATGCGCGGGAGGACTCGTCCCCAGAAGAAGACAATGAATTGATCCATATACTGGACGAACACAAGAAGAAACCGAATCAAGCCACATACAATCACAAGGAAATGAGCTCTTCATTAACCGACCTTCGTGAACAGTTCGGGGAAAAACAATCTGCTCGTTTAAATTTTTCCTCGCATCCTCTTTCACGGACGACGACAACTACGAGTGGTCTTGTAACCGAAATTGAAAGAGAAATAATCTTTAATCGCAGTACCAATTACAAGACGTCGAGTGCCGGCAAAAGCGCAGACAATGTAAAATCGTATTACCGCTCTCGCAGTGCTTCGCCAAAATTCCAAACATCATGTTACCTTTCTCGTGTACGTACCGGAGAAGTGCAGAAAATCAAAGATAAGTTTGAAAGTCTCGGACGACCAACGAGAAACCAGCATTTTGTTGGACTTAGAGTCCTGAGGAAGGTGCGCAGCGACCCCGAGATAAATAGTTTTAGGTCGGAATTAAAAGACGTTTTTAATAATTCAAGTAATGGGGATGAAACTGGACATGTTTCATGGATAGCACATAGGTTTGAGTTGTACAACCATTATTTTACCGGTAAATATGGACGAAGCAGGTTCAGGAAATTGACTCTACCCCCTATTTCCAATAAAAACCAACAAACCACCAACAGAGCAGCTTTAATGGCACATGACTCATATAAAAGCTGCAAAAGATCCACTCCGAGTCCAACACGCAGCGCGGCGGAGCACACTCGCTGCATATACGAGCGCTCCACCTTGCTTGACCTTGCTTCGTCGGGCGATACAAAACTTACATGCTCTGCCCCAGATGAACAAGAACCAAAAACCACCCTCCCACATGTCAAAGCTAGTTTAATGGCACACAAATACCCCAGAAAAGTTCACAGCGCATTTTTCGATAATCTGAGACATAAGGCAAAGAGCGAAAATTCCAGCAAGGAATTGCAGGTGAAACGTTGCATAAAGCGAACTGAAAAGCAGCGGTCGGGTTCATTTTCGCCACCTAGATCAATCGAAGTAATTGGACGCCACCAACACTCGGAACCGAATTCGAACACAAAACATTGCTTTGATTTTTTTGCTAATCAAGACTTCGATGCTAAGAAACATCAACCGAAAGCGCGTTATGTTCCGGATGCGTCTGATACAAACTTTTGGAAGCGGGCTACAGTTCATCCTTCATGCTCGGGAAACTGCGGCAGTTTAAAGAAATCTGCAGCAATTAAATTTCAAGGTTTTAATACAGCTTAAGTTCACCCCCGACCCTAAGTAAACTTTGTTTAAGTAAAATTCATAAGAATAATGAACACATTTCGTTGAGAATTTATTCTTTCGTATGTAAAAAATTAGGTGTAGTGTTTGGTCACTTAATATGAATGGGTAATGTAACAAACTTATTCCTTGATGCCTTAAACTGTTCTGTACGATGCGTAGAAAAGTGTTTTCGGTTAAGGTTTGTAATTGCTTAATTAATAATTGTCGACGTAGTGGAAACCGGAATAATTATTACCGGAAACAGTTTACGGACCTGCTTAGCGTACCCTCAGGTGGGCAAAATCATTCTAAAAATTAACGAATTCGGCCTACTAATTTCATGCTTGCTTCCTAATAATTATCAAAGTGCTTTTATTTTTTAGTAAAAATTAACTTACTCCTGAAAATTTTCAAATTTGACAAATTTGCTTAAATATGTTTTGTGTTTTATTCTGCCTTTTTTTCCTACCATCACCAAACAATGTAACTTATGCTCTGCTTAGTCCCTGATGCTGTCCCTATTGCACAGCCGCAGCCGCCCAGAAAGGGTGTTCCACTTAATAAAGACGGATGTACACAAGGTGAGTTCTTCTTCTCTAGATATGTTTGCCTAAGGACAATTCTGATCATTAATTTGCGTTTCATATTCAATTTCATTCAAAACATCCTATAAAAGTGTCTTCTTTTGGCAAAAAATTATTTGTAAATTCGTCGTTCTTAAGTAAATCTACTTTGTGCCGCAGCGGTTTCAGAAGAACAAGATACTCACTTAGAGTGATACTTAAGGCTTGATTTACAAAATATAGACTCAAAAATAAAACCGTTTCATAATTTATTGTCCTTTAATGTATGTAGCTACTATTGCACACAGTCACTTGTTCCTACTTCCTGCATACGAATAATTTGCATTTGCGATTATTGCCCGATTAATAGGTGGAAGTAGAAACAATGCAATTATTTCCTTGGCGAAGGATAGCGAAGGATAGCGAAGACCAGCAATTACCAAAAGAGTTACACATTTATTTGTGCGGAAGAACCAAGGGTCTGTTTTTTGGAGAAACGACGAACAGAACAATGGTTTATTTGATAAAAAAATTATTGAGAAATGTTTTTTGAAAATTATATTATAATAATTTCCTAAGTAGTATTTAATAAAATAATTTCCTAACAATATTTATATGATTTGTGGTAAAAACAACAAGTTTACACACATCGGCTGTCGATGGTTGTATAAACTCTAGATTTAGTAAAGTACAAGTTATTTAAAGCACATGGTTAGAGGACATGCCGTTGACGTAACCGTTGCGCAGTAAGAATGACTCGCTACTAAGGCGCGCCATGCAACAAAGCCAAACAAACGCGTTACCAAGGTTAATACTTTCGCTGCACTCAAAGCACCCCAACAGCGCTTCCCTCATGAAACTACTAAAACTGAGCCACAAAGCAACCACGTGAAGATCCCGGTCGAAAAGAGAAACAACCTGCAGTAGCAAAGACGTACTGCAACGGTTTAGTCGTTTCCGAAAAATCACAGTCAACGGTGAAGTTAAGCGGAAGCAACCACACCCGGTCTGTTGCACAGAGACATTTCATTACAAAAGATACGGAAATCGGTGCCGTAAATGCAGTTCAATGGTTAACAACAAACGTTGTCGCCTGGACTCTGCCGAAAAAATACAAGGATATTGTAATTAAAAAACAAATTGAGAAAGTTCCTCAGTGTTAATTGAATTGTGAGGACTACATTTTCAAAAATACAATTAATGGCGGATGGCTTCCTAGAATTCAGTCCTAGTCCTGGCAGTCCTAGAATTCCAGTTTGCCCCAGTCATAACTTGTCAATCACTTGAGTGGACATAGTGAACATAGTTATTTTAGAATGAATTAGGAAAAGCTGACACATGAGAAGACACCATCTGAAAGAGCAATATAACCTCCAAGTGAATGAGGGTGAAAACTTAATATAGAAGGACCCAATAAACACGGGAAACAAATAGGAGCAAAATTAATCGTATGCAGAACTTATGTATATTATAAAATGCAGAAGCATTTCCATCGTGGAGCCTCCACTGCACTATCAACCACAACAAACCAATCACAAACTTACGATAATCCAAGTAGCGTTAACCTATTAAGATTCGAAGATGAAGTAATTCCACGACCGAGGTCAAACTTAATCGCAACTCCGCAACAACACTACTTCCGGAGCTGGCAACATACAAACAATAACATAAATGCACAGCAACTCCTCCCGGACTGCAATAAAAACAGCACGGACAATTTCACGGCAGTAACAACAGCAGTGGAGGCAACTACAAAGAAGGAACATCAACAGCACCCTTGGCGAAAGAAAAGATTGTACAGTAGTTGTGCCAATCTAAACAGCGCCGACCGCCACAGCAGTAGTAGTTCTACAGGGAACTCTTATAGCGCTGAATTTGATCACATGGGCCCGTGGCGGGAATGCAATGAATCTCGCAACGAATTGTATGCGAATGCAGTAAAAGGTGTGGACATGTATCACAGCCGAATCCGTACTGGCAATGACAACTGTGACGTTGGAAATTGCGGCAAGATTCTCTGGATTAGTCGTGACAGTGATGCGCATTTCGGGACACCATCAAGAACAACTTTTTCCAGTTCAGGGCAAGATGCGGCCACGGACTTATCGCCTGGTTATAGATCAACACAGGGCTTCATTGTGCGTGCACAGGGCTTGCCGTATACTCATCTACCGCACCAGCGTCAAGCTTTCCTAGCAAATCAACATGCAATCGCGGCAGCCATTCCACTGGTAGTGAATGGTATAACCTCTGAGCCAAGGACAAGTTAGTAAAAAACTTGAATTAAACTTAGAATTTCCTATCCACTACGGACTTTAATTTATCCAGAACGGTGATACTTCCTACAAACAAACAAAGGCAGAAAGTGTTTGCGAGTATTATTTTGGCAATAAACTTTTATTTGCTAAAATGGAAACCACACGAATTCTATTTTATAATCTAGTGCAAGCACTTTCCAACCCAAATGAGATACCGATTTTTCTCCCTGCATTAATCCAGAAGTCTATTATGTAAAATGTACTCATGAAGCTTTGGTAATTTCCGCGAGCTATGAAATTATTTAGACGTACTCTAAGTATTTTAGTATTTGTGTTCTCAGAACTTATTCGCGGAACATGCTTCACTCAAGTTCATTTCAAATGTGTTGCCCTCTTTCTTTGTGCCCTGTCTTCATGGCGTAGTGTCAACTTCAACCATTTCTCACACTCGCTTTGACCACAAAGAAAGTAAAGCATGAAGTCCCAAGTACTTGTTTAATGGAAACCGGTTTCGAAAAAGCATCCAGGGAAGAGTGTGGACATTCCATTTGCATTTGCCATTTATTTCGAAAGTTCAATTGATGCTATGCTATCCAAATCCATTGTCGAAGAAGGAAAAAGCATCCACACTGCCAGCCAGTCTAGTGCAATCTTTTAGAAACAAGTACTTCATTTAGTACTTTAATATCTAGCACTCCTGTAGAATTGTGATGCAAAACTCATCAAAAAGTGGGTTTAACTTGCTCCGATATCACAAGCGTCAAGTTTCACTGAAACCGCTGGCACACAGCATTCTTCACCACATGGTCGTGAGTAAACGGAGTGTTGCTCACAGAGAAATCCAAAACGTCGCCAACAGTTACGAACTCAATTGCATTGCGCACGGTCGAACTGAGAAACATGTCAAAAACTACTTGAGTCTCGGCGCCGTAATTCTCAAATCCGAGATGTTCATCAGATCGCGATAATCATAAATAAGTGATCATTTTGTGGTTGTATTTTAAAGTGCTGTATTTAATCCCTCTATGTCACTGATTCGCTTACTATTCCACCTAATATTCTAGAGTAAATAGAGAAAATTTCCTTTCACAAACTTATCATAACAAAGTGAAAGTGGAAATGTATGTCAATTAAAAGTTGAATGTCTTAAGAGAGCCAAATATGAGCAGTGAATCAGGTAACCATATTTAAATAAGATTTTTCTGGTCCAAGTCCAGTTTCTGATTAATAAGTGTCTGTTTTAAACTTTATTAAATGTAATCCCACTGAATATCTATCCCACTAAAGCTAGTGTCCAGCAATATTGATTGGTGATGGCGTAGCGACATTATAGTGGATGTTGGAATTCCTATGCGAAAATGCTTTTTTAAATTTCTATGTACATTCTATGTACATGGTTTTTAATATATAAGTGACATTTATGTGACATTTTATATTTAATTTTTTCATAGTTATACATATATGTATGTATGTATGTTATATTTTATTTTATTTTGTATTGTTATATATCAAGTCTACGATAAGAGCTAAAAATGATACTCTACACAATATAATCATGATAAATGATGAAAAATAGATAAATGTAACGCTAATAGTAAAATTTAAATAAAAAATCTAATTCAAAACTATAATATTTAAATAATTTCTGAGACATCCCATTCATAACATGTAAATGAATCCAGCACATTCCATCCAAAACTAATCGATTTCAAAGACTCTTTTCAAACGAATCTTTTTGCAGAATCACCGAGCCGTTACGTCGAATCGAATGTAAACATCCATTACAAAACTCCGATTCGTTATGAAAACAAAGAACCTATCCCAGAGAATGAATTAGCCACTCGCCAAGCGGAACAAATGCAGAAGCTCTATCAAGAAGAACGCAGGCGCAAATACCTACAAGAGTTGCAAGACATGAATGCACGACGACACACAGACAATTTCACGCCATCGCAAAAATCACCAATTCTTCTCAACCGCTATGATGACTTCCAGTCCGATTTAGCACCGAAATCACCTACTGCAGCGATGAACCTGAAGATTATTTCGCGTGCTCTCTACAACTTTCAAGGACAAACTGCAAGGTAAGCAACGAAGGTCACTTAGCTATCGAAACATTTTTAAGTAACTGCAGTATTCACATACGCGTATTTTGTACTTCTGCTTTTTCTCCAGGGAATTGACATTCCGAAAGGGTGACGTGATTTACATTAGACGACAAATTGACAAAAATTGGTATGAAGGTGAGCACAATGCCATGGTTGGACTCTTGCCTTCGAATTATGTAGAGGTAAATAACCTTGATAAACTGAAGAAATTGACTGAATTTCAGTCACGAAAGAGAAGAAAATGCGATTCGAGCAAAAGCGAAAAAGAAAAAAATTATAGAAACCGTTTGTACTTTTTGCAGATCATAAGCACAGATGGAGTACGACAGCCGGCGCGTAGCTGTCCGACTGTGGGACAGGCTCGCGCAAAATACAATTTTCACGCGCAGTCCGGCATCGAACTGTCACTAAATAAGGGCGAACTGGTCACTCTGACGCGTAGAGTGGATGACAACTGGTTTGAGGGCAAAATTGCTAACCGGAAAGGGATTTTCCCGGTATCCTATGTGGAGGTAGGTGAAAACATATGCCAAACGTGATATCGTTGCCACTAATTGATTTACATAAAAAAGGTTATCAATGATATTAGCTGCGAAAATCCCAGTACACCAAAAGCAATGGTATCGTCGAGTAACACTACGAGTCTGCACCCCTCACTTGACACACAACGCACAATTGTTAGTAGCGCGCTCGACGCCATCTCCCCCAACGATCAACAACCTCCAAATGGAATTCGAAGGGAAACTCGAAATATACATAAAACGCACATGCTACATGTGGACACTTCCACGGATCCAAAAATGTTAGTTTAAACTAGCCTTAGACATATATTGAAACAATTGTAGTAATAAGCGCTTTTATTATACAGCTACCGCGCCATCTACAAGTATCGTCCGCAAAATTCAGACGAACTCGAACTGCAGGAAGGAGACATCGTTCATGTTCTAGAGAAATGCGACGATGGCTGGTTTGTGGGGACATCTCAACGGACCAGTTGCTTTGGCACCTTTCCGGGCAACTATGTTGAGCGGGCTTAAGAAATAAAAATGGCAAAACAAAAGATTGCATGCCAAAAACATGTTTACTACAGACAAATTATTACTCCGAAATTAAAGCAGAATGTTATTTTGATTAACATACCTTTAGCTTAACACAATTTTTTTTGAAAATCAAAGGAAAATAGATTAGACGAATAGAAGGAGCTGAATGATTCTTTAACATTATTACATTATACATACATTATTACTAAATATTAATTTCTGCTGTTAAATTATTTTCGTTGTTGAATTAATTTTAAAATGTTAAACAATAATAACTATTTATTCGTTTATTTTTAGCAAAGAATTATTTTAAAACTTTTTTATAAACAACCACAAAAAACTACCCTAAAGAATTACACCAGCACAAAAAAAGTTTTAAAATCAATAAAAGCACACACTAAATAAATGTTTTAGCCGTGTAGTGCAAGTTACCGATGTACTAAAGAAACTAGTCAAATACAAATTTCCAAAAATTAAAATATATTAACTAAGGCATATAAAATTGTATTGTGTGGAATTGATTACAGCCGAATATTGCCCTATTCTACGAAAATTAACAAGTAGTGCCTGAAAGCAAATATTTAAATCATTTAAATTTAAATTTTATTTTTGGTACTTAGTTTTAATGTTTTTAGTTCAAAACACACAGTTCTACTCTATTAATAATGTTGTCATCAGTTTGTAAATCACTTTTTATCACATTCATATTTATGTTAGCGCTCAATAAAGCAATTGCAATTGTTTAATTCAGAAAATAATTATTTTTGAGTACACGATTTAAGAGTACAAAAACACGGTTTAAGGTTCGTGTTCAGAGCCGTGCGATAAAGCTAATAGGTAGCTATCCGGTAGGGTATCCAGTTTTTTCAAATCTTGGAGCATCGCTAAGATCGTAGGTGTAAAGCATTATTTTAACTCTCTTCAGCTTTCAATGAATTATTTCTCAAATACAAACCAGTAAGAGATTCGCCCTGGCCGAATCTTAGATACCCTACACCTAAAAGTTTGAAAAAAATTTAATTGAACGAAATAGCTTTACTTATCTAGATTTTTAATTTATTTTTATTTTTCATTGCAGAGCAATAAAAATACAGAGGGAAATAAAAACTAAAACTAGAGGAAATCTGTGCTTATAAGGAAAGCTACCTTATAATCACATTTAATCACAGGCAGGTATAAATACAGTTGTCTGTGTAGGGCGGGGGGAGGGGGAGAGGCGGTCCGCTCCCGGCGGCTCAATTTCGGGGGCAGAATTTTTGGAAATCGACTCCATGAGAACTAGCTACGTCAGGGTATAAATAGTAGGCGTGGTCGTTACCTGTTTTCAAAACAAATTAACTAGCTTAGTAGTTTTATTATTGTATTCAAATTTAAACTTTATTTTCGTGGTAACAAACTTGTTTTCATGAGCTATACTGTATAAGTAGTGTAAAAATGGGCGGACCGCGCCCATTTGACCAAGAATATATATACTTTTCTATATCTATCTTCTCTATTTATATGCGTTACAGTTTCGTGAAAAAGTAAATATACCCTTAACCTTAAGGTGTAGGGTATAAAAACACAATATTCACTTTTCACAATAAATAAAGCCTCTGGCGCAGAAAAGTCGTTTCGTTCTGCCACATAAGTAACAAGGAACATGAGTGTAATAGCTACAAAGTAACATCGTACAAGCCAGAGTAATCCATGGTACAAGAGGTGTAGGCAACATAAAGTATCTGTCATTTTTTGGAACTTTTGACGTCATTCTTAAACGAAAAAAGATAGCGACCCTGCTTAATAAGTAATCTAGTTTTATACAATTCTTTCAATTACACAAATATGGTTTACATATGACACATTTTAATTTTTCAACCTTCAAAATGAAAGCCAAAAACCAAAAGAATAACCTCAATAAACCTCATTCAAGGATGATAAAAAAAAAGATTACGAATTCCGGTCTACAGTTATGTTTTGACAGCATGAAGTGACGTCACTCAGTGAACGAGAAAGCATTTCTGTGGTACCTAAATTAGTGCGTCTTGCGTTGCGTTCATCAATGTGCTCTAAAAAAGACGCTGCGCTAAACCGAAATAAGAGCGTTGCGTCAACATACATATGTTTCGACAAAAAGTTTTTAAACACTCACACGCACATAAACATTTTTTAACATCTGCCGCCAACTTCACTTCGTAGCGCATACCAAAAGTAGAAATTCATAGTGTTCTCCGTCAGTGTGTTGCCTATTTCAGCGACTTCAGAAGACTGTGTGTTCCAATTCCATTTTGACAACTCACGACGCACTTATTTAGGTACCACAGTTTCTCTTGCTTTTTCATCGTGCAACATCATTATGACGTCATTTCGTCTTGTCAAAACATAACTATAGCGCAATGCGTAATCCTGTGTTCTATTAACCTTGTTGATTCTATAAATTTTCTATGGGACTTACCAAAAACAACTTTTGGAGGTTGAGTTTGGAAGACTCGATTGAAAACGGTGAACTTCATACAACTGTTGCAAAAACAAATACAATTGAACGATTGCAATTGCAAAATAAAGGGTGGTTGAATTTTAAGGGCCGTTGTTGAATGTGAACCACACCTAAACGTCAATTTGAACCATGGAAAGATACACAATGGAGCGATGCGTTAAAGTTATTCAGGCTTATTATGAAAATGGGGGTCAGGCAGTTACTGTGAATGGTGTTTGCTATCGTGAGATGATAACGAACTTTTTATGGCCCGAATTGCAAGATATGGATGTGGACGATATGTGGTTTCAACAGGACGGTGCCACGCCACACAGCTAACGAACCAATGGCTCTTTTGCGCGACAAATTCAATGGCCGTGTTATCTCACGTGGTGACGATGTCAATTAGCCGCCAAGATCATGTGATTTGACACCGTTGAACTTCTTTCTTTGGAGTTGTTTGAAAGAAAAGGTGTACGTCGATAAGACAGCAACAATTCAAGAGCTAAAGGATGAGATAATTCGACACATTAACGGCATAGAACCTCAATTATGCCTCAGCGTCATCGAAAATTTGGACCATCGGATGGAGGTGTGCCGCCGAGGTCGCGGCGGCCATTTGGCCGATATTTTGTTCCATACATAAATCATACATACATAAATACATAAATGAATCATACCAATATTATCATAATAAAAAGAAATGACAATAATTTCCTAAATAATTTGTGTTTTATTCAAAATCAATATCGGCCCTTAAAATTTAAACACTCTTTATAAAATAATGTCAAACATAAACTAAAAATAATTTTAATGGCTTTCCACCGATACTATAAAATGTTGGTACCTGGTACAGTTTAGGAGATATAAGCTCGCAATTTTCAAAGTTCATAGGGCCATGACAACAACAAAACAATCGAAGCAACGTCAATAAATGACTTTATGCCAAAATATGTACACAGCCGTGTATGCCTTTCATACACGTACTTTGTGTAAGTACAGGCGTATTTTTCATACGCCTTTTATTATTATATTACTCAGACTTTAATCGTATAATACTAGAGGAAAAATGCCTTTAGAATGTGAAAAGTTACACAAAAATAGTAATAAGTACTATTTTATGTAGTAGTCCATTCTTATTGTTACCAGTCAAACAACTCTGCCAGAGAACGCCAATCAGTTTTCTGTCATAGACCGTCAATTATTAGTACTGCATTTTGCTATTATCGTCCATTGTGTTTGATCTTCATGTATATATTATTCTTATTGCTGTGAATTTGTATAGAATTATGTGCACATTTCAATATTTCAACCTAATCCAGAAATCCAAATTTGTAAAAAAATTTCATACATATTTTCAAATATATATATAAATAAAAATTAACCTTCACACAAATCTCATTTCGAGAAGAAATTTTGATTATATTAATTGTGGACAAAGGAAAAAGTTTCCACATCTGGTTTGAATGCGTAGCAGATACGCATGGATATTGCCTTTAATCGACAAAAAGCGATGGAAAACATAAATGCAATCAGTATAAATAAATATCTCACAGCAAGAAATAAGATTAAGCAATTAACCTGAATAAAAGGCTCCGAACCGGAATTTCCAATTGAACATCCAATTAACACTAGCAATGGGTAAGAAAAAATTAGATTATTCAGAAATAATTCACAAATACTCCACCTACTAACCCTGAGACTATGTTCTAATCTCATCTCTTCAGTAACAGCCAATGTATTTACGGCAACTGCCAAAATCGCTATAATAATAAAATTTCTTAGAGGCAGTCTACAACTATATTAGACTACATTGCTTATAACTTTTATACATCGACTTCATTCATTTAAATATTGTTTATACATACATATCTTCTTATACATATATCAAAATGAATTGTGTGTTTGTCATCGCATCATGTAACAAACGCTGGATAAATTTAGAAATTTTGTTTTTAGATATGTTCGTACCATTCCGAGTCAGGTTTGTACGAAAAAATAACCTGACAACATTTAAAGGGGGCGTGGCAATTAATTAAATGGCCATAGCTTGGAAACTGAAGACTAGGATGTTGACATTTTGCATGGTGATTGGCATTATAACGCATGGGTACACTAGGAGCGGATTGTAAAACATCCGCCCCTAAGTACTATAAAGGGACGTGGCATGCAAGAAAGAAAAGTGTTGTTTTTGGGAAATTTTATATGCAATACGCATAAAGCATTTAAAAGTAGGAAGATGGAAAGGCTGTATGGAAATGGTGTAAGCAGAAGGCGAATTAGCAAATTCGGACGAGCGAGTAACTCATACGGATGTTTATTTTCGTCCAACACTTCCATTTCTGACATTTTGAGACACTACTCCACTAGAAGGAGATATGTGTATCTATAGAATAAATAGATAAAATATGTTATGTTGACGGTATAGAGTGAGTAGATCAAAGGGAAACCTGCTTGCGTCCATCAAGAGCTTCGCTTAAAAAAATTAACCAATATCTTAAATCGTTTTTAAAAATGTTTTAAATATATTTTCAATGATGTATTTCTAGATACCAATCAAATTGATTTGTATGAGTTTCTGACAGAATCTGAACTGCAACATTACTATAATTCAATCAAGTGAGTTTTTAATTAACATTTAGTTTAATTTCTTGTTTAATTGAAGTTAGAAATTACTCAATAATACAAATTTTATACCCACCGCGGCTACTTAGAAATGAGCTCAAAATTAGCAGCGCTTCTCAGTTGAAATACGCCACCAACGATGACCTCAAGCAGATTGGGCTGTCGCGCCCTGAAATTAGACGTCTGCGCAAATACTATGAAAAATTCTTTCCACATGGCTACTTGAGCAAAATTAAACGTCTACTGCAAGCACCCACAATAAGTGTGAAGCGTGATGACGGCAGCCCTACACTATCGCAGTCATCCACAAATTCTTCAGAAGCCCACTCCGCAGCTAAAGCAGCGAGTTCCCCTGGCAAAACACCTAACAACAAACATATTATCCCCGCAGATTCTATCTCTGTCAACAAGCAGCTTGGCACAGGAGAGTTTGGTATAGTGCAGCAAGGTGTGTGGACAAATGGTTCCGATCGGGTGAGAAAAAAGCCAGCTATATTGGATCAGCTCTGCTATAAATTTTTAAATTAAAATTCAGATTCAAGTCGCTATAAAATGTCTTTGCCGCGAACGCATGCAGTCAAACCCCATGGAGTTTCTTAAAGAAGCCGCTATAATGCACTCAATTGAACATGAAAATATTGTGCGCCTTTACGGAGTGGTTCTTTCGACCGACTCGTTGATGTTGGTCACTGAGCTGGCCCATTTAAGATCTCTCTTAGAATGTCTTAAAGATTCGGCATTGCGTATTAGTTTTCTCACAATTCCAACACTGTGTGAGTTTGCGATGCAAATATGCAACGGTATGAAATATCTGGAAAATAAACGATTGATCCATAGGTGAGGTTTTTCTTTTCTTACATTTCCGGCTTACATGTTTTTAAATTATATTCTTTTGGCTGTTTATAGGGACCTTGCTGCAAGAAATATTTTAGTATTTAGCAAGAATAAAGTCAAAATCTCAGATTTTGGTCTTTCTCGGGCACTGGGAGTGGGCAAAGACTACTACAAGACCAATTTCAATGTTAATTTAAAACTGCCAATCGCATGGTAAGAATAAAAGATAGTATTGACATTTGTAGTTAGTAAAATTTCAAATATTTAGGTGTGCTCCTGAATGTATTAACTACTTGCGTTTTACAAATGCTTCAGATGTATGGGCATACGGCGTGTGCCTCTGGGAAATGTTCTCTTATGGTTTTCAGCCATGGGCCGCTTTAACTGGTTTACAGATTCTAGAAGCAATAGACGCACCAAATTTTCAGGTTTGGTTTTGGTGCGTAACAAAGAATGTACTCTAAATCAATACTCGATTTGTAGCGTCTTGAGCAACCCGAATGCTGTCCGCGTGACTACTATCAGCTTATGATGAAATGTTGGCAAGACGATCCCCTCAAACGACCAAAATTTAATGAGATCTACGAAATGCTGCCAGAAATAAAACCCGAACAATTGAAGGCGGTCTTCAATTATTGTGAACCCAAGAAGGATCATCTACTCTATCGCCAAGGAGATATCATAACCGTGTTGGATCGTAGTACGAACACGGCATTCTGGAAAGGAGCTCTAAATTCTGGCAAAACTGGACTTTTTAGTCCAGCAAATACAGTGGCTTACTTAGAATCTCTTCCAAGTTCAAATCGGTATTTTCCAATTGTTTCTAAAAATGTAGCAATTTGTTAACTAGATTTCTCACTAGGGACTCATTTTATCGCACAAGTGAACGATATAGTAAGAAAAAACTTCGAACCGAAATGATTTCTAAGCCTCAGAATGATCTGAAGCACACTGGTCACATAGGCATCGATGGTGATTCTTTTGGCGACGTGTCCTTCATGGCTAATTCTCAAAACGTAAGAGCTGGTTTGTTGTACTAAAAGCAGATTTACGTTATATGTTATTTTAGTACAATCATTTACCACGTCAGATTGTGACACCATACAAGCCATCCGAAGACATAGAACAAACTCCACTGCTGTTGCCGCCAACACCGACAAGTCCTTTGTCATTGCAAACGGCAAGTAGCTACTTTCCTGAAGATATGCAAACCTCATCGACAAACCCGACTTTTGTGCCATCTAATGAAAATACTCCAAAACAAATCGGAGGTTTCGAGAGGACTTCCTTCGACTTTTCAGAACACCAGGAGCCACACATGAGCACAAATATATTATCAATTTCAACCAACCCATTTGCCAATATTCTTCCAAATCAATCAAAATTGAAAACAAATAATGACACTTTTGCCATGCAAAACAATAACTATGACTCAGAATCGAATACATTTAATAAAGGTAATAATATAAGCAACATACTACGATCGGAGAGTGAAGAATATAATTTAAAACGTTCGGTTATTTCAACTTTCTGTAAATCATCTTTGGACAATCCTGGAGAGCAACACGAATATCATGAAATCTCAGATGATGACATTGCTGGCGACAAATTCGACTTTGGACCATCTTTACTAGATGAAATAAACCTTATGTTTGGTTCAATGAGTTCCAACGTAATAGGGTTAAACCAGTCCAAGTCTCCAGACTTGGAACACATACACAAAAACAATGAAATTACTGAATGTTCAAGCAAATTGAATCGGAAGAGTAGTTCAGGGGAGTTCAATGGTAATAAAACTGGCACATCTAAGAAAAAGGGATCTTGCACTGTGAAACCAATTTCGGTCAAGGATGAAAAGATCCTGAACCATGCAATCGAAATAGCAAATGAAATAAGTGCGAGGTATGTGAATCGTAAGAAGCGTTTGAACAATGATTTAGAAATATTAGAACCTAATTTTTAAATAAATTTCCCCAATTCACGTACATATTTGATGTACATGTTTCACGTACAATCATTTCGCTTTCCTTCTATATTTTTCTAGCTCTAAATAAATTGATAACTTTGTTATTAATTAGAATTAAGAAATTATAAAATTTTAATTTAGCTATCTTATCATATGACAGATCAATGACGGACTTGGTATGCGAGCAGGCTTCATGTGCACAGAGTCCTAAACGTAAATTCAGTTTTCGTTTTCCACATTTATCGAATCTGAGTTCCAACGACAAATCCAATGCCAATACCGGGGCTAGCGGGTCGGCACATAACCCCAACAGTGGTGTTAACGGTACCTTGGGATATACATCCTCCTATCCTAAGGACAAGAAAAATTTCACTGAGGAGCTGAAAAGCATTCCAGATCTGCAGGTAACTAATCTGCTTAAAAACCGGTGTACGGATTTAAAGTTATTTATTGAATTTTTTTGTTAACATTAAGAACCTTGACTGGTAGGCCCCGAAAGCATTTAATAAAGCTTATTTTGTAAATACATAGCTTATTTTGCACTTTTTTACTATAACTGTTATTTTATTTTTAATTATATTTTCTATTTCATGAATTTCCCTCTATCCCCCGTCCCCTTTACTTTTATATCTTCCTAATACATATATATTTCTACAATTTTCCACACGGCGCACTAATTGATGTCTGAATGATTCTGTGAACTCTGCTAACGTTTATTTTTTCAATTATATAATTTCATTTCTTCCTTTAAAGTTTGCTGATTACACTAAAGGCTCCTCTGTTGATTTATGACTTCGCTAATAGCATTTAACTCATTCATTGCATTTGTTTATACCTTATATTTATAAAATTATATACAAGCACTTTATAAATCTTACACAAACTAATAAATTACCAATTATGCTCTTCTTTCTATTTCCTCTTGAAATCGTTTTATGTGTTGTTTTGGATTTCAATTTTAATTTTTTACACCTGTTTTTGCTCGCTTAAGCGTTTCCGTTCGCTGAGCGAAATCGAGAACTTTACCAAGTCCAACATTCGAATTCCACTCTTCGACAAGGAATCATCGGACTTCTGTTTCCAAAGGTCGCATGAAATACTTAGTCGTCCTTTTTTCAGCATTCATACAGGGAATAACAAACTAAAAAGTGGAAGTTTAGATCACAGTGTTCTAGACGAAAACGTGATCGATATTGAAAACACTTTAAAGACAATTAACCTTGATTTCATGCAGAATTATAATGAACTGGACAAAGCCGACTCAGCTGAAACGCTGCTGAATGAAAAGTTTTCTAATATCGTAAATTCACTAGAGGATGAAATAAGTAGCGCTACTGGCAGCCTTAAATCCGGATTCCACGATTGTGGAAACGGCATGCAAACAAAATTTGATCTCTCTGCTGCCAACAGTCACCTTGACAAACATTTACATTATGTTAACTCACAGTCTGCGAATTCGGCACACTTGGACACGGTCCATGAAAACAAATTTACTGACGACAAGCGTTCGAGCACGCCCGACACTGGATTCGCCTCACGCGACACCAATCTATCACTCTCACGTCGCAGCAGTCAAAAGTCGAGTTACAGCCCACAAGATAACTTCTTCAGTCCAAAAGATTTCAGCTTTAACAGCACTGTTTGCTATATGGGACTCAACAACGAAAGCACAATTTATACCCCAGACCGCCAAATCTCAGATAAGAGTTCTGCAAAATACAGTGACAAAGCACATTGTTCATCTCCCATTAAAATTCACTCAAATAATAACCTTGTTAATCAAAAGTTAAAAGGCAGAGTTGATCAATATTCTGGCTGCAACTATCGTCAGAGATCCATGTCCTTCACGGACAATTACAATATTCCTTCACCAATTGCATCTGAGCCCCAGCAGCATCCAAAATTTCAGCAGAGCGGTTTCGGTTCATTTCGACACACCTCGCGAAAAAGCGACAGTTCCAGAACACGCCATTCTGCTTACAAACCGCGTTCCATACGAGCACGTACGTTACGTAGACTGAGCTACAATCCCATCGTCTTGGACTCAAGTTCTTCCAGCGTAGAAGAAAGCGATTTGGATCACAGCATTGCCCGTTCTGAGTGTGATATACGCACTTGTTCTAGGTCCTCACGACACCGTAACCAGTACTTCAACCGCAAAGTGTCTTCAAACAATTGCGGTGATCGTGATTTGTCGCTTGCAACCGAGAAGATTTACGGTTCAAATGTAAGCATTAAATCTGCGCCGCACTATAACTATGACGGCGTAAGGAACACACCTTCACAATGTTTCCAACAAGTGTATGAGTCGCTCGCAATTACCTATGACGACAAAATATATGACTTTGGAGGACGTGGTCCTGGGAATAATTATAAAGTTAAACATACAAATAACTTTATTAAACCTCCAAAAGCTTTTTCTATGAACGACGGTTCTGGCTCTGGATCATCGTCACAAGCTTCTGCTGCTGCCTATAACGGGAGTATGCGCAGTTATAAATACGAATTTGATATAAGCAAGTTAACAGGTAAGAGCCCCACGTCCAACAATTTGATCAGCACTTCCCCGGACAATAAAGTGCTCACGCCTAATGCTCCCAAACACGCACTGCCTTTGGCAAACAATGCCTCTGGAAAAGCAGCGCTGAACAATGCTGGCAAAAAGCACGACGGTGGCTTCCATTGGCCTGAGAAGATTCACGCCTCAACCGTCAAACAAAACGAGTTGCTATGGCGTAAGCAATGTACCGCTACCCCACATGTCGTACCATTTGAGAGTAGCAACAGCATTAAACGAACTTATTTAAGCGATAGCTCATCTACGAATAGCGAAGACCTTGAATTTAGAAGCGATTTTCTGCCGCATATTCCTCCCAGTCCGGCTCCATAACTAAGGAAGATGCTGAAATATTTAATCAATTTACTCTTTGGAAATGTTCAGCCCGATAATTAAATGTGAGCAAAGAGAGGCTCTTTCGGCTGTGCTGGTGACCGATGAATAATTACATCGGCGAATTGTATTATTACACCTGATATTTATATATAGTAAATCAGAAATTTGTTCAGAAGATTTCACTATAGTAAATTGGCCTAATGTTTACAGCATCAACAGTTTTTTAATTGAAGGGAGTGCCTTAGAAATAAACGCCCTAGTTAAATGCAATTGGAATTAGAATTATGTATTAAAATTATGTTGATAATTGTAATATTAATTAATGGAACAACATCAGTGACTCGATTGATGTCTATTTAGCAGACAATTAATTTTTCTCCACACTTTGCCACAGTGCATTTTTTCTTCAGACTTTTAAAAAGACTTTTATTTCAAAAAAGTCATCAGAAAAACTTTTTTTGATAACTTTTAAAATAAAAGTTAAACTTTTAACTCATATTTTAAAATAAAAGTTAATAGTTAAACTTTTAACTTTTATTTTCAAAATAAAAGTTACGCGAAGCTTTTTTAAGGAAGGTCATTGTAATAAGAGTTGTTTTTAGGCTCTGCTATTTAGTAAGATTTTTCCTACTAAATAGTCATAAATTAGATTTTCAATCAGATCTAAACGTAATTTTAAACTGATTGCAAACTACTTTATGAAACCATTTAGTTCTTTATTAACTTTTGATGTCGCAGTCGCCGTAGAGTTCTCCAATTATGCTATTTTTAAGACTTGTCTTCGAATTGAAAACTAAATTATAAAAATATCGACCGCAAATTTAAAATCGTTAATTAAAATTGATTTGAAAAATAATAAACATTCTATAAAAGGATATCCGATGCATTAAGGTCCGTGACCGGCCGGCACTGCCATAAAATGAAACAATGTAGAACTTAGAATTATTACTTTTATCAATGTTCGAAATAATATCAAATACCCAACAACTCACTTTTAAATCTCGAAGTTGGGATATTTGCACTAGAAATCATAAATAACATAAAATATTCTTTATTAATTATCTTAATGCTTAACTTAATATTATTGTACAAATTCTCTAATGAATTAATAGCCTGTTAGGAAACTACTGAATGAATTGTTAATACGTTGTTTAAACCTAATAACACATTGGAAATACACCATAAATGCGTATTAAAATAAATTCGTTTAAGAATTTGGTCTTCTCTAGAATCTTCGCTTCTACAACTGAAACGCTTAAAATCTTGGGATTTTTAATTTTAACACCTTTCTATGGATTTGGTTTGATTTCAGTAGCACTGTTTAATTTGTATTTGATTTGTTCTTTTAAATAATTCTTATTTTTTGTTATGTTTTATTGCTCCATCTCCTCAACACCGTTTCATTAAATCCTCTTTTCCTGTTTTATTATGCTTAAAACACTTTTTTTTCATAACCCCAATTTTCCGATCCGCATCCACTTCCACTGCTTCCATCCGTTCTTCGTGCCATTTTCCTTAAATTTTAGACTCTTATCGGCGAAGAAGGTCGCAAAGCCTATAAAAACCTCATTGAGCGGAACACAGCGGAACTTGGAAACGGCGTCATCAGCTCTGCAAGCAGTCTACTCGACCGATTGGATTCTAATAATTTTGAGATGACTTCTGCAAAGACATTTCCGCGCCGTTCTGTCCTTCTTCGCCTCGAGGAAGAAGCAAAATGTTTAACTACAAGCGAAAATACAGTACTACCCTCTCCGAATGTATCCATCCCCCATCAAACCGCTCCCAGGCCCATGACTTTGCCCACTCGTGGAGCTGCCAGCAGATTGCAAAAATCTGACATGACGATATATAACTTTAAAGGAAATCCGGAGACAAATTTGGAGAATAATGAAAAGTGCAGCATACCAGCAAATGAAGCAACAAGAGACAATGATTCGATTTGTGAGAGCCCGAGCTATCTTTCAAATACATGTTACTCATTTCCTGATAGTAATGAAAGTACAACGCTTCAGTCGGAGCACTCTAATGACTTTACAGATTCCAACCCGATTCCTCTGCCACCGCGTGAAGGCAAAAAACATATTAAATCCAACCCGAAGCGACATGTGCGCAAATATCCACTTATTATACCCGCATATGGAGTGCAGCGCACTCTTAACAAAGTAACTGAAATGACCACCATTGACGATGATGTTGTAACGCCAAAGGATGCAATAATTGATCGTAATCAGAGTCAGCAGCTGCCGGGTAACCCAAAACCTCAGAACATCATCAACCCACGCCGTTTCACGCATGAAGTTGTTGCCGCAGTGCGTCCAACTGCACGAAATTCGGCTACATACGAGAATACGTCTAGCTTCTCAAAGGAAAAACCGGAACCAGTGCGTACATATCAAAATATACCAGACGTTCATAAATTTAACACCAACGCGACATCCTCCTCAACCACGGACTCAGCTTCCCTGCAATTTGAATCTATTCTAGAAGATGACTCCAACAAGGTGAACGTATTGCAGTCTCCCGATGTTACTGACGGTTTCTACAATTTCTCGATCCAAAAAGAACACTACACTAAAGGACAGGATAGTGATTTAGACAAAACAATGCCAGGCAATCCTTACGCTAACGAAGATGGCTTAAAAAACTTGGACGTCAACAAGAACTTGAATACAATGGCCACTACGACTGGTCATGTAGACAATCTAGAGTCTACGAATACAATGGCTGGTGCAGCACATTCAACATCAAAAAAAGTAATACCAGAAAATACATTTCCTAAATCGACAAACGCTACTGTCTCTTGTAAAGCAGAATCTTCTAAAATAATGAAAGTAAAATGCCCTAACGAACTAGCCGGCCACGCCCTTTTCATGAAAGTGCGTGAATCGGTCGACATGGCCATGAGAGATAGCAAACTTACCGGAAGCAATCGATCCGTAAATGATCGCAGCGAAATTTTGAACCGCTCAGATGTGGTTGACGCAGTTACTCCAATTACCCGTATTAAAAAGACAGAAATTACTCAATCTGAAGCAGAATATTTTGCCAACGCTGTGACGCGCTTCAAAGATTCCAACTCTGTTAGTTGTGAAGATTTGTTAGAATTTTCAGATAGGAAACCCAAGGGTTGTGAACGTGGCGTCGATTCGGATGAAGTGCGTATAATGATAAAAGTCTTGGGCAAGGAAGTGAGTAACATTTACACAAATTGGTTCATAACTTACAAACTGCTTTCTTTTCAGACGACTCCCACCCACTGTTTACGTGTATTAGAGTTCATAGACTGGGATGTTCACAAAGCTATTAAGTTAATAAAATTGCAAAATATTCTCGGTTTGGCAGACTTGAGCTTGGCAGAATCCGTCGATATTTTGCAGAACTTTGAATGGGATTTACAAATTACAGCGATGAAAATAAAGAGCATTAAATAGGGTTATAGCATCGTGATGTCACTACACTCGAATAACAGTATTTATTACAATTAACAAATATCAATTTCTTGCCTTCAGTTAAAGGGCTTGAAATGTTTACTTAAATATTTCAATCATTTAGGAAACTTTACTAAACGCTGCGAAATTCTTTAAAGTAAGTCTGAATCTCAATTAAGTACTTATATTTTCATACAACATATTATTGTATCTTATTTGTAAATGTTTTATACTCGAAATGTGTTTATATAAGTTAAGGCGACGCTATTCACGAATATCAAACTTGCTGAAGTTGGCTCAATTCCCTTTATGGATCAATTCCAGGGTTTCCAGCAAAAGATTTGCACAGCCCTTGAAAGAGTCTGTGCAACAACTAAATCTGAATACAGAAGGTCGAATATTTTCATACGAATATTTAATACATAGTGTATTATGGTATAAGGTTGTAATATTTGCTGCATTTCAAACACAAATACATACTACCATTGGTCGGATTACATTTATTTTTTTCATGTTAAATAAATACACATAAACCAGCCTGTAACCAGTGTCTTTTAATTCTTTAGGACTCTGAATACTAAATTTATATTTAAATTAATATAGTAGTTTTATTTGTCTTTACCTTGGTAAGGAAAAAGCATAATGGAGGGTATATATTTACATATAACTCTGAACAAGAGGGATATTCTAAACTTAATCTTTGAATTCGAGTTCTCGTTTCATGGCGATAAATTATACAATATATCAATAATTAATACATAACATTTCAAAAGAAAGCGACAAAAGAGCTACTTACCTTTTAATTGTAGAGCCAACATTTTCGGAAGTCTCAGAATAGTTTTATCCAAAATTTAAGAAACGTGAGAAAAAACATTACGAAAGTCGGCTGCTCGTGAACAAATTTTTTCTACCTCATCCGACTGAAATGATGACTTCAAATACTGAATAGCGTGCATAATAATAAAGTGCATCAGTGAAGAAAATATGTCAAAACAACGGATGTGATATTTGAAACCATTGCGGTATAATAACATTGCTTAGAGAAGGCTACAAAAGCCATTGGAGTGGATATTGAATGAACTGCTTGAACATTTAAGGCGTTTGTTTCTCATCATGACAGATGTACTTGGGGACCTATGTAAGTCTTATTCTGAATCACTGATCATCAAAACCTGTTGAAAATTGTCTGCTGAAATATTTCAGCAATTGAAGGAGAGGTTTTCTTATAACCACATATTTCCTGTAGTGTTATCGTTCTGCAATGAAAATCAAAATAAATTAAAAATATAAATAAATAAAGCTATTTCGTTCAAGAAAATGTTTTCAAAACTTTTGGGTTTCAAAACTCTACACTGGCTAAGATTCGGCCAGGCCCAATATAGCACTCTTACTGATTTTACATTAACTCTGAAAATCTTGGTCCAATCCAAGAGACAGGGCGAATTGTCAGTGTATATGGAATGAAAACTAGCAAATGTAAAGATCAAATATCACTATAAAAACAACATTTAAATTCTTAATTTTTATGTTTATACAGTGTTTAGTTCAAGATAACAATATTTTTATACATGTATATATAAAATATAACAGTACTTGGAACGAAAATAAACCGAAAGAAGCAATAAGGCTACTAAAACTGCAAAAGGAACAATATTCTTTGTAATCATATACGAGTTATGTATTTTTCTAATATTTTGCTTTGCCTAATTTTAAAATAAAAAATAAAAATTATGCATGTATATTGAGTGGAAAAGTCACAGTAATAAATCGCTTAATTTTTATACAACCGTGTAAAGGATTTTGAACATGATTTCATTATCGATATTCGCTAGCTGTTCCTGAAGAACTCTAAATTAATAATACAGATGCTGAATATTCGAAGAAAGGTGAGTAAATCAAATTTGGCGTCTTCGGGTAACCCTTTTGCCGGACGAATCATCAGACGACGACGTCGGGGCACGTAATGGTCGTCTATCGATTACATTTCTTTTTAAGTTTGCTGTTTTCATTTGAGAGTTATTTGCTCTCCGCTTCGAAGGCGACATAAAGGACGACATTGCAGACTCCTCTGCTCCAGAACTGAACGAAGTCGTTTCGCCTTTTTGAGATGATATGATTTCTTCGCGTTTTGAGCGGACTGGAATTTTGCTACGCATACGCAATCTAGCAATTTTGACCGCCGGATTGATACTAGAAACAGCACTTCTTAATTTAGGAACTGTGGAAGTGGAACTAATTTGCACAGTATTGCGACTATTAGAAAGCTGATTATCCAACGACAAACGCCTACGGGTCATAATCAGTTTATTTTGTTGTTCTTTGCGTGCCGAATTACGCGTGCTGATATTGGATCCTTTTTCGACTAACATGGGAAACTTCTTCTTCATTAGGTGTATCGCACTGCTTGTTGCCGGTATGTTAGGCAACATTTTTTTTGAGCGTGTAGCGTGATTTGTGTCATCTGATTGGGAATCAACTTCTGTATCCACATAATTTTGTTCAATGTTCACACGACGAGTATCATCGGAGATTGTTAACTGCTTGTTTTTTTTGTAAATTGCATTCTCTTTTCTCGAACAGGTGCTGCCAGCGTCAGTAATTGATTTTGAAGCAACATTGGACTCTGGCTCTGTTCTCTGGAGTACTTTCATTTTACCCATTCGAGATGATTTGTCGGATCTATCAACTTTACTCTGTTTCCGAAGAGGAGACAAAATACTTATATTAGAAACCAAAGAGGTTGTTGGAGAAGTATGAAAAATACGTTTTCTACCATTCCTCAATGGGGTATTTACAGAGGTATGGCTTTCATTGCTGGCCCCATTGCCTTTAGTGACATTTGTAGACGCCTGAAATGTGTGCAAAAAACGTTTCATCAGAGAAGTACACGGAAAGTTCAATGTCATTGATAAGTCCTATATTTATTATTATATATTCCATCAGAATAATTGCAATTGAAACCTTAGCTTGGCTCCAAGGTGCGTATTAAGCGCACATATTTTTTAAGTAGGTTGTTGTTTTTCATTAAATATAAAAATTCAACGTATTCTACACTTGTGAATATATTATACAGAGAAGCAAACACTACCCTCTTCACACAATAACCTCATTTTTTACTTCAAAAATATTACATTGAAACGAACATCTGGTTAGTAAACATACAGAAAAACCAATACATTATTTCACTAATTAAGTAGTTGTGATATAAGTTGAACAAGCACGAAAAATTCTTCAAGTGAATGGTGCTCAAAGCTGAAGACCTTTTCTTGGGTTACTCACTTTGCGCACATTAATAGACTCTGATGTGTTAACACTTTTATAGGCATAGCGCAAAGTAGAGGTCCTACGAACTCCTATTCTGCGCAAACGCGATACATTCTGATTTTCGTTAGCACATGGCGATGCAGCTATCACCTCCGAACTATTCAGCTAAACAAAACATACAAAAAGTTAAAATATTTCAGGAGTAACTTCTTTTTCGTTTACCTCTTCAGCAACTTCTGCTGATTCATTAGGGGCAGCATTGGTAGTTCGTGATTTTTCCTTGTTAATAGTGAAATTCCTCCTAGTTCTACGCGCTGCAACTATTTCCTGCTCAGGTTTTCCGGTATTTATTCCATCGACAGACGTTTTTTCTTCGCTTTGCTTCTTTTGACCTTTATACTTTGCAGATCGGATTACCCTTGATCTGATTTTTTTCGGTAAAATCTCTGTGTCTTTTTTTGATGTTTCAGTGCAGTCTATAACAACTTTATCATCATTGTTCTGGACTTCTGCTTGGTATCTATATTTGGTACCTACGTACCGACGCAAATTACATCGTAATCGTGAAATCTTAGAGCCCGCCGTCTTTTGCTCTTTTAATTCCGAAGTTTTTTTATCAGAGTCAATACGTGCCTCTATGCGAATTTTTGCCGGACGAGATGGACCATCACCAGGTTCGGTGATCGAATTATTTCGTGAAGAATTGAGTGACTTGCGTAGGTACCGCTGCCCGACTGTATTCTCGCGGCCGTATGTTGTAGGTGTCAAAGCTGAGGGCGAAATTACTTCTGGTTCTTTTGAAGCAGATGGCAGCTGAGTTGTATCCGAACATGTATCTATCTCCTTCTCGATAATCACTGGCACTGCTGATGGCGAATAATTTCCAACACACTTCACTACTCCATCAATCTTTTCTTTCACGGTAGATGTGATATTTTCGTCATCAGACTTGTCCTGCGTATTAAAAACAGTATTTTGACGAATCACCTCAGATTATCAAAAGAATTACCTCATCGGAACCCTGGGGATTGATATTTTGTGTTGTTGGGTTGAATTTTCCGTCAATCACATCTTTAAAATCTATTAAATTCCGTATTGTCTTGGGATCAAAATCACACTATATGAAAAATAAAGTATAAAAGTTAATATTTCTTGCATCAAATTGTGTCATCAGTTCATTATACATTTATCAACTTCTCTGTCGCTTCTTTCATGTCTGTTTTAAACGACTGAGATTCTACATTTAATTCCAGTGTGATAATTTCCTTCGCTAACAATTTGCATAAATCCTTGTTGTCCACATTATTTTGCATTTCCTGCAAAAAGGTCTCCGCCAGCTTATTGTGAATGTTGCATTCATTCGTGCAAAACTCCTGACGTGTAGCATCGATAACAAAGCGCATTATTTTCTCTGGTTTTATTTCTTGCAAAGGGCTATCATATGAAGCACTTAACACTGTACAAATAGTAGGCAGAAGGCACGGATACAAAATATCTTGCTTCTTACGTTGAATTAGGTTTTCAAGAAAGACTCCCAGAATCTGATTGATTTCATCATCTTTACAAAGAAAAGTTTGATAAAATCTAGCATGACAGCATTAAAAGAAAGTCGTACCCGTAGTTGGATTAAAATAACGCAAAAGAAGCTTTTCAATGATCTCCCCACTTTTGATATGACCACGTAAAATCAAGCGACAAAATCCATTAACTATTGCACTCATAATGCAGACATCATCACATGTATCGAGAAAGTGAGACATCATAAAAACCACATCTACTCCTTGGCCGATGACGGATGCGCCAGTCTCTTCTTCAGCATCAAGAAATTCCATGGTATTATACAACTGACGGCCATTCTTTTTAGACTTGTTAGATTGCTCCTGAACAACTAAATGATCCATACCGTACCTGAGGTAAATAGAACTATAGATAACATTCACTTGAGAAGTATACATTGCTTGAACCTGTCGAGCAACTCAAACATGCCTCCAATGGCAGTTTTCCAAATACGGATATTATGGTTTTTGTAAAATTGCGAATATAACTCCTCAAAGACATCTTTAGCCAGAGATTCGTAGAGCATGCTGTATGCTGTGCCGCATTTCAATGCCCAACCCCTAATAACCATTTGATTAGATGCAACATGACGGCATATAAAATCCTTAAAACATGAATCATACATATGAGCCTGGCATAAATATGAAATGTGGTGTGTTGGGATGAAATACTTACATTGTAAAGCTTACAAACATTAGGTGTCAGAGAAAGCACATTTTCCGAGACCACCATGTAGAACGCTACTTGTAAGCACTTTAAGATTGTTTCATTGGTTACTTTCTTGGTTTGCTGAAACGGTAATGAGGCCTAAGAGACGTGAAATTAATTTTAAAACAAAAGTAATTAAAGAAAAAATGTTGATGGTCCCACCGATTCAGAACTTGAATGCTGCTCGAGTAGTGGCTTTAATAGACTGGAATATTCATCGGAACAAACATTTTTTTCCTCTGTTATTTTATGCGCATTCACGTAATCTTTTTTCTGCACGAAGTTCATCTCCTGTTCTTCTAGATCAAGAATCTTTACTTTCAATGATGATAGCTTCAAGTTTAAAGCAGCGTCAGATGACTTTTCCATTAGTTCATTTATGAGATTTCGATCGTGTACCAGATCGTAGTGTTTTGTATTTAAGTCGGAAATCTCTTGAATTATTTCGACAAAATACTGACAAATTTAAATAAAATTAAACACAATGAATTAATATGAAAAATGAATCTAGTAGAATGAAGTTGACTGAACAGTCGATGGTACCTGTAGGCGCACGTTTTGATTTTCAATCAAATTCTCGGCACATTTCACAATGACAGCAATTATCTTTTCCTCCAAATAATACGATTTCAACATCGTCGAAAGCAATTTCTTTAAATTCTCTCTGCCTATTTCATCACCCAAATCAAAAGTATAGAGTATTTCCATCAATGCTAACAAAATATATTGAAATTCCATTTGCTGAAATTTATCCATGTCTTCTCTTTGCGATTGGCAAAACCTAATAGAAGAATGTTATTTTTTAGATATCCAATAAATGTTAATTTCGTAACCTTTCTACATATGCACAAAAAGCACTCAATTCTGGCACAACGAGATCTATTTCGTCAGCGGATTCATCTTGGAGGTATTCCGTAAGGCACTGCCAATAAAGAGAAATTTCAATGGTGAGCTTTTCGTGAGGAACGCATCTATTAAATTCTCCATCCTCTTCAAATGGTATGCAAGAAACCAGCTCTTGTTTGGAAAGGCGCCTTTAATTTCATAAAAATATATCATATATATTCAAAAACGTAAACATTATTAGCCACAGAGCTTACTTAAAAATCTCCTTTAAAGTCAGTTTAGTTATTTTGCGAAATCGATCGATTTCAGAATCGCTGGAATCGAGTTTCAAGCCAGACACAAGTAATATTAAGTTTTTCTGATACGACTCAATCCACTGCTGCAGCATGATGTTGACCACTACTTTGCGTACCATTTCAGAGCGGTCGTTTAACCCCTGCTCCATGAGCATTAGACGTTGGGAGACTTTGTATGATCTTACTGGATAACTACTCATGTGAAGGTATGTATGGCGCCTTACTTTCTCGTCTATGTCCCACAATCGATCCAGTATATAGGGAATGGTGCTGTAATTTCTCCCCATTGAGGTTATTACTGCCTGTCGTACACGCGGCGAAGGATCCGAACATAAATGGAATTGATAGGAACGTAAAACTGGATCATCGGGGTTGTCTGGCACTTGTAAACGCTGCAATGCTAAAATCGCCTGCACGCGTACACTTGGTGAAACATCTCGCAAACGTGCCAACATGTACTCCATTATGTTATCACATATGCCATCGTCCAAAGCCGCCTCAGCACCGAGGGCATTTAATATCATGTTCACAAACTGACACAAACGGAATCTAATATGTGGATTGTTGGAAATTGTCTGCAAACAAAACCAAATAAGAAAACAATTTAAGCTAAAGGATAGTTCTTACTGTAAGCAGCCACTTGCAGATATCCACCAGAATCGGATGGGTTTCGTCACCATTATAGGAACCTATAAACCTCGCACAGAAGAGAAGCGTTGTGTTCGCAAAGTCGTTGTTTTCATCTGCCTCCATCGCAGATTTAATCATCTTAATGAAGGTAAACATGAATGCATCGTGATCCATCTGCAATTGAAAAATATTGTATTACACTCAGTGTACAGTTGCGTTCAGTTCATGAAGGGAAACTCGTTAGCTCTTGTAACCTTAGAGTACAGCTGTTGCATCTCCTTATTGTATTTCTTATGAAACGTCTCGTTGAGCTGCACATTGGACATGATGGTATACATCGGGCCATGGTGCACAGCAGTATTGTTGGTGGCACTGGAACTATTCTGCGTGAGTTGAAGGGTAGTCGTATCACTGATTAATCCATTCTCATTTTCCTTTTCTTCATCAATAATTGAAACTTGTCGCTTCCGCCTCATTATTAAGCAGCTTGTTTTTGTTCCAACTTTAAAATTGTATTCGAATTGTAAAATATAAATTACTCAAAATAAAATGGAATAAACGAAAAAAGAAGCGTCACTCTCCCGTTGTTTGCTTTTTTGAGTTTTTGCGTAATCCTTTCACAAAAATGTCGTTTCTAGTTTGAATTTCTTTTTAAGGGTTGTTCTGAAGGTAACTTCGTACTAATATTAGTAATGTGGAAAGAATGCCGTATTCCTTACGAAATTAATAAATAAATTTTGTTTTACTTTACTCAAAATAAATTACGTTGTCTGATTTTTTACTTATAGAAAAGATTGAATTATAAAAATAATTTTAGAATTGAAATAGATTTTGAAATATCGAGTTCTATCATTTACACTTTACAGCAGCGTTTTTTTAATGAACTGTACAGTTCTTCGACATACAAATGAGACTTCAACTGCTATTTTTTTAATGTCTTAATTGCCATTCAAGATCTTTGCCATCCATTGAGACATACTCAAATTTTAGCTAAGTCTCTGTCTAGGTTATGTACTAGGTTATAGTTTAAGATATCCCTCTGTTTTGATTGCAGCCAACTTCACGCATTCCGAAAAACGTCAAAACAAAATTGAAAGACTGTATCTCCATAATTAAAAAAAGCGCAGCTTATTTTAGAATTCAGAAATATGCAACTATGGGTAATACAAATGACAGTTTCAACAATTTTCAGGATTTTCCTTTTCTTGGAACTCTCGTTTATCATATTATTGCAATGATGTGCGTACGACTATTGGCGAGGATCAATTGTCCAAACTTTGGAAACAGCCCATTCGTATTGGTTTGTATTTATGTTAGAGTATTAAAAGAACCTTCTTGTTGCCGAAGACGACAGTTAAATAAAATATTTGAAGACTGCGATAATTATTTGTTCGTACTGATATTTTTCCAGATTACACAACTACGAATGATACAAAATATTACGCACGCAGCAGTAACAAGCAAAGAAAGATCATCTCTATTAACAAATTCCTTTTCTAGTAGTGTAACAGGAGTAGTCAAACACCAACCAAAGAAACCAGATGTAGGAATCATTAGGAGAGTTTTAAAGAAAGTCGGCCTAGTTCCTAACTCGAAATCGGTACATTTTCTATGTTATGCCATCTGATCTCCCATAATAAGTCCAACAATCTTGCTCTAATAAATAGCGCCTTAAAGTCACCAGCCATATTCTATACGAAAGCGTTGCAGACAAAATCGATTATCTAACTTTTTTTCAATATTTTAACATGCCGAACTCTTTCAATTCATGGTTCGTGGTCACTGAACTGCACGTTTGGATGTTATTAGTGCGATCTATGGCTGAAGGCGCTGACACGGGTGATGATGGACGTTATTTGAGAAACAGCATCGTGGAAGCAATGTGGGAAGATGTGAATACGCGAGCAAAAAAACTCGGGGCAAGTCCCTTACGCTGAAGTCGACTACATAGGATAACTATTTTATATATACTGTAGGCGCAAAATCCATCACGTACTCGTGAGCAGATTCAACTTCTTTCGGAGCAGTTTCAAGCAGCGCTAATTGCCTACGATGAAGGTATAATGTCTGATGATCGTGTTATGGCCGGTGCACTTTGGAGGAGATTTTTTGAAATGAAAACTGATAGATACGATAATATTGAGCTTCTAGTAAAGTACGTGCGTTCACAAATAGTCATGTTGGACATTCTTCAAAGAGAAGAATTTCTTACCACACCCAAGATAACTTGGCTGGACTTAAAAACAATAAATATTGGGGTTTAAAAATAACTGTGTCATGGTTTAATAATTCACTTTATCTTATACTAACCTTTATATTATCTTTCTTGTTGATTCTAAATATTAAGCTTAGGGCTATCAATAGTACATCGACTTTTTTATTATTAGTATTTAATTTTGAAAACTGAAATTATTAAATGCATAAATCGCATACGTCTTCTTTTAGCAATGCCTTCAGTTGGCATTTGCACAGAAAAGCCATAATACGTCGTTCCACACGCACCCGATTCCCATTGTCTATTCCATTCAACAATGCAGTTAATCTTTGTACAGCCGAAATTACTCCTTCCTCTTTCTCGACAGTATTGGATGCAGCTATATTTTCATCTTTGTTATCATGTTTCACTCTGGATTTGTTTTCATCACTAAGAAAGTCGCGGTTCCATTCGCATTCCTCCTCCCTTGATATCCCATTTTTGACTCGCATACGTTTAAGTCTAATGATAATAATATAAGTAATTACTTCATATACCAAATTTATGAAAATTTGCGTTTCGTCAACCTATTTAATTGTACTGTGTTTTCCAGAAATTGTAATCGTTTCAAATACGGCCAGGTCGAGCCTTTTATAATACCCAACTTTGGACAAACATATCGACATTGCCGCAGCTCCTTCTGAAATTGACCCCTTAGATTTCCCCAACGACTGATACAGAATTGAACTGCCAGAAATTATATTTAGATTATGGGAATTCAAATGGCAAAAGCCTATACCGTCAGTTCCCATTTTAGTGGCTATTTCTTTCCAGATCTCGGTTTTCACTTTCATGTATTCGTACGTTGAGAAACCTGATGAACCTTGCCGCTGGTACAAGACTGGATAAGGTTCTACCAAGTCTATTAGCTTAAAATCGAAAGGACGGTTCTGCTTGTGACTGGTTTTTGTCATCCCTGTCTACCGAATCTAAACTCAATTTCTTTAAAACGAAACTGAACAAAATAACATCATAAAACCAAACATTGACATAAGGTTCATGAATCACAGAGATGATAACATAGTACTGAATAAACTATAATGCAGTAGAGTAGGTAACAAAGTAAAGTACTACGACTGTAAACAGAAGGAACTAAAGTTGTTAATATTAATTAATTAATCATAACAAAAATCTAAAATATAATAATTTATGGCATAACGAATTAATAGAGGCTCAGACCTTTTTAATGGCCTAGTCCAATCATGTTGAAAATTAATCTAGATCGCGTTTGGTTTAGGATTTATAGGACTTTGAATTTCACAATTTTAACAGTTATATCTACAAAACCAATTGAAATAAGCTTGAAATCATGAACAAAACTTTTTCATAAAAAAATTAACAATTCTTGATAATTAGCGTTGATAAAGAGCGTTTCCTCCTAAAATCCACCGATCCTGATTAAAAAAAAAATACGCGTAGAATGCTAATGGTATTTACTCCCTTAAACTAGAGAGAATTATATGGGCTAATTTACATTTTTCTTAGGAAAAAATTAATTGGGGAAAAAAATACCAAAGTTATAAAAACTAGTTTTTGCCCAAAAGTAATGCTTTTCCGACAAAATTATATTTTATATAATGTCAAATTCCTTTATGACTGTATCCATTCTATCCGGATATCTTTAATATTTTAGGAGATATACTGACAAGAATTTTAATTTTCAACGGGCCATAATTCGATAACTATACGACCAAAAAACATTGATTTTGTTTTCGTGATCAGCATAAAAAACACCAGAAATGGAGTGGCTCGCCAATAATAAAGTTAAGCCATAAAATGTATAGCTTATAAAACTAGGCCCCCATTACAAATCTTAAACTGTCCCAAATTTAAATTGTAGCAAAATACAGGTGAATATTTCAAACATAATAAAAGAAAATACACATAACCCGGGATCACCAGATAACACTAGGAACATTCGAAGAAGGTTAAATTCATTTGGGTGTTGGGTGGGTATGTAAATCGACTTGTATTCTAAAATATGAAAAAACATTAATAAGTACTTTTCTGTTCACATTGTTTGTTTTTAAGCTGAATTGAATAATTGAATGCTTTTAAAACTGCTAGATTTATAAAAAAAATTTACTTCTTTTAAAAAATAATTATTTGTGGAAATTCTGTTTGCATATACCAGACTGTATATACAATATGTATGTATGTTTGTATATATCAATACATATGATATTGATATGTATATATCAATAGGAGTTTTATATATGTAAATACTTCACTCCAGGTCTTACAATAGCATATGTACTTATGTTAAATTACAACATCGTCTACACCCTCATTACTCAAAGATTTCAACTGGCACTTGCAAAGGTATGCTACAATCCGCCTCTCCGCTTTCACACGATTAGTATCGTCCAAGCCTTCAAGGAGAACTTCAATCAGTTGTAGATGCGTTGTAATTGTTGCTGATGTCGCTACATCACTTCGATCTCTATCAAAATTGTATTGCTCCATTGCATCCATTGGTTCTTGTAGGGGATCATCGTCTAGCACCTCCTCTTCAATCATATTTTCTGCATCCATGCTACTCCACAGTACTGCGTGCTTCTGATGTTGACTTCGCTTGCCGAGTTTTCTAAAACATTACAAACCAATAATTTAAACATTGCACATAATTATTCCATTGAATTCATGCATTACCCGCAATTGTGGTACTTAATATGCTTTTCTAAGAACAGCAGTTTATCATATAATACCCAAAGGACGTTGTCTCTAGTAGATCTTGAACTAACCTGCAACTGCTTGTTCTTGGTTAGTTCTCTTCGAAATCTGTCTCTCAAAACCTTCCATCGTGAGATGCAATACGCCGCTGTATACAACATATAAAAGGCAACTTTTAACCGTCTACAGAAACTTACCTTCTGCGTCCATAGAAGCTGCAATGCTATTCCATAGCTCAATTTTTTTCTTCATGGACTCGTAAGGACTCGTACGGAAATCATTCGCATACAGTGCTGGATTGGCCCTAACTAGCTCAACCAACTTGGAATCAAATTCACTATTCACACTCGTCGTCATTTTAAAAACCTGGATACAAAAATGTATGCATGATATGGTAGTACAAACAATATAACGAATTTACCAATCTGTTTGTAAACTAGATCAAGCTTTTGACAGAAAAAAGTTTGAGAAAGGTACTTCTTCGCAACTAAATTAGTGTGGTTTATACCACAAATCTTAATAGTGAAATCTAAGAATTTATCGTGGGTATTCTTGGCAATACCTTAGCATACTATTGTACTATGTGCTAAACACAATATATTTGCACATAATATTCATACAGCAAAATGGGGAACAGGTGAGTATAGGTTTGACTTTTCATGACATTTTTCTACCGTTAGAAGCCGTTTTAGAAAAGCTTTTGCGGACGTCATATTGAAGTTAGAGGGTTCAAAAGGCAAAAAATTTATATTAATTAAAGTTAATTATCTCTTAGTGAGATCTCGGGACAAGACGGAGCACTTTAAAATACAGGAACCCCAAACAGAATATATATAGGTATAATATAGGTCCCTATAAAAACCCATATATTAATATATAAAATATGTTTTATTAACATGCACATACATTAGTGTAAAGTATATTAAAATAGTAAGTATTTGATATCTTATGTATATTGCATTATTATGTTTGTTCCTGTGGCCGTCCCAATCACGGAAATTCGACAATACGAACGCTCTGTGAATTGTTGTCATTTATACACAGGCCGTCAGCGCCTCTATGTTCACATTGAAGTAGTTCTGCACGCGAAATTTATGGATAAATTAAAAAAATTCTTCATTAAAAAATAAAATCGCCATTGAAAATTAAGCTCCGCAATCTAAATTGCACCTTTGTGATTGAGCTGGTGAGGCAGACCAATTTTTGTCTCAGAAGTGATAACAGAAAATAAGTAATTAAAAAACAAACTTACCCTTAACATTAAAATGTAGAGTATAATAAATGGGAAAAAGTAGAAATAATGTTATTTTTCGATCAAATTTGGTTTACGTGAATGCAAAATAGTTGAATGGTGTTTATTCAGGCATATTAAGTTAAATAAGTTATAAGAATTCAATAACAATAGCTATATAAATTACACGAATTTATCGTTAAACTCTAATATATATAAAATATCTTTAGCATTGCAGACATACTTCCTTACAATTCCAACAATATCAATAATATCTTTCTCTAAGAGATATAGCTCCGGAACTTTCAAACTGCATTTGGTTATGACTCGGAAACCAGACGATAACGGTTAATTTTTTTCACCATTCTCCGAATTCTCCGACAATTCTAAATGTCTGGTAAAAAAGCAAACATCAGGCAAAGTGGGCTATAGTTACATCTGAAATCGGAATCGAAATGAGGAAATCGAATAAAGATTATCTTTTACATTATTTGGAACTGATTCACTTCTTATGTTTCCGCTGAGCGTATGGTACACACCAACTCATAACTCATTACCAACAATACGGACCTCTACTAGAACCGAAAGAAGCTAGAACCGTCTCCGCCTCAGTTACTCACAATTATAATTACAAATTGTTTGCTTATATTCCCCCACACCTCTCCTCTGATTTCCCCCTCTTAATTAAACAAATCTCCGTGTTAAAGCGGTCATCAAAAAAGTTTTATTGAATTTAAATACTATAGATATGTAGACGACTGGTGTAAATTCCCTCTGTTGTGTTCTTTCCTTCATTGTGTTGTGTAGATTAATTTTGTTGTGGGGAACTAAGTGTAAATTTGTAAAAGCCCAGAACACAAATAATCTGCATTTCACGGTATTCAGGGTATCCTGATCCATGATGGGACGTGTCACTGGTCCGCTGAAGAGCAGAAAAATTTGCAGTTACACACAATCGATTATACAATCGCTGAGTGTGTTGCTGAAATATAAAAGAGTGGAAGGCCAATGACTGGCTAATATACATACATATATTATGTTAATATATATTATATGTAAATGAATTGTATGTAAAATGTTAAAATGTATTTATTATTTGAATACATTTTCATAAGAACTTAATAAGTAAATAGAACACGGTAAATATAACTCTTCAAGCCCAGCTTCAATTCGTTCTTCTATTCTTTCAAATATTTATGCCAAGAAAAGCAATAAAAATCTCAATACAATTGAAAGGACTGCCTGGCTTTTGTCCTGGCACTAATTGTCGTCAATGCGGAAGAGGAATGTGTTTGGCAAATGAAAAATGATAAAAGTCAAATAAACGCTCTGTATTGTAGCGAAACACTTGGGGATAGTGTATCCTGATATGTTTTCCGAAGGGTGGCTTTGCATCTCCTTTCCGAAAACTCTGTGCAAAATGGGGTGCAAAATGAAATGTGAAATTAAACGATAAAAGATTGTAAAGCCTGAGCTATGATAGCGTATGTGCGGCCGTCGGCTCATGCCTGAATGACAAGGAACACCTGCTTTATTAAAAAAGTAAATAACAGAGAGGTCACCGAAGTTGAAGGGGATGCTTGGTGGACTGTCAAGTGGTTGCTGCACGTCGTAATAATATAGGATATTTGATTCTAAGAGAGTTCTATCGCCAGGGCTACACCCTTCCTTCATATGCATGTGTATGTCTTGAATGGAAGTGAAATGAATTATCAACGCAAATAGAATTTAATTAAATTTTTAAACACTTCGCGCTTTTGGTACAAGTTTTATTGCATGCACCGTGTCTAAGAAGACAGCATTAAGATCATCCTAGGGCTCTCATGTACAATCCGGCGATTTATGACCCAGACATGCTGAATATTCGGAAATTAATGATGATGATAATGATACGATTAGTATGTAGTAATAATAGCAATTCATTTCGGATTTCGATGGAAATGATTTCGCTAATATTTAGCCTCATTTATTATAAGAGCATCCTTAAGAATTAAGAATTTTACCTTACGGATAAAAAACCTCGAGTTATATATTATATATGTACATACATACTATAAATCATATCTTGAAGCTAAATTTCATAAATTTTCAAACTCTCTTTAAGAGTTTTTCTTGAAGGCCTGTATCAACATTAAAAATATTTTATAAAATTTTAATGAAATGTACCATAAGATGAAATATATAGATACTGTTTATAATGTTTAAAGTTCGGCTGAAAGATGCTGGAACTGAAACCTTAAAAATTTGAAGAGAAACACTTCAGATTTACATTTAAGATTTTAAGAATATAGCAAATTGACAAGAATTGGTATTCAACAAGGAACCTAATGTGAAGATGAAATATTATGTATATTTTTGTAGTAGGGTATAAATACTCCTATCGCCAAAAGAGGAAAGGGTATATTAAATGTGTCCTTCCGTTTATAACGCTCAGAAGAACGCCCGGCAGGTATAGAAAAGTATATATGTATGTATATTCTTGAGCAGAGTTACCACCGTCACAGCGTGCAAGGTAAGAAATAGAGATATCTTAATGAAACTAAATTTAACACATGTTTTTTGGTAGGTAGCGCTGTTTGGGATTATAAGTGGGCGAAGTGGATTAACCGACACCCCAAATTTGTATACTAAACCGGACTGGAAGCTGGACTATCAAAGCTACAATGTAGATCCATTTGGGCAGCAATAACTTATTGTGAGATCCTATTGTGAGTTTAATCAATCCAATAAGGAAGAAAGAACCATCTGAGATCAATCAGGACTCAAAGACTCTGAAAAGAAACAGGGGAAGGCTCTAATTAACTTTAAATAAAACGGATCAAAGACTAAAACTAATAATCGATGGAATTATGACCAAGGAGATGTATAGAAGAATATTATAGGAATACGCCATGCCCTCAAACTTTCGTTTAATAAGCGAATTCATCTTGATGGAAGATATTAATTTGAAACCATTCTTCCAAGCCTTTCTAGGCAAAGCTGGACCATGAAAATACAAAAGGACACACCAATCGAGCGCAGACCCATAGACCGAACACAGACTGTGGTACGAACTTAATAGAGATATTTAATAACAGAGCCGAATATCGAATAAAGTTTTCTGGGAAGTTTTCAAGACCAGAAGCCTGGTTGTCCAGATTGACAACCAAAGTGGAGAAAGCCACAGGTGCGCTTCCGACGAAAAACGTGTCTAACTTCATAAATTTTGTTACAAAATTGATGAGTTTCATTAATATACGAGTATGTATACCATATACATATATTTGAGATGTTAATTTAAATAAACACAATATTTAGGAAGCTACCCTATGTATGTATATATGTACATATGTACATACATATATGTATGTATATTCTTACTAAAATTGTAAGAAGGTTTGAATGTATGTATAGGGTCCGCAATCTAACGTTTTTTTTTTTCAACTAGTGCTTATTTCGTGAATGGTGGCACTTAGCTCATGTCTGATTTGACAGATAATTAGGTTTATCCTTCCGCTGAACGAATATGGTTGTGTATACGCTTGAACAACGCTGGGAAATTATGCGACATTACTTTGAAAATCATCTTTTCAGATGAAGCTCATTTTGATCTTGGCGGGTATGTAAACAAGCAAAATTGTCGCATTTGAGGCACAGAAAACCCGCACGCATACATTGAAAAGCCGGTGCACCCAAAACGAGTCACTGTTTGGTGCGGGTTTTGGTCCAGAGGCATAATTGGGCCATTTTTCTTCGAAAATGAGCAAGGAGTGGCCGTTACAGTCAATGGCGATCGTTATCGGGCCAGTTATTTGGCGGACCCTACACTGAACCAAATCTGGTAGGTGAATATGAAGAAAAGGGGTGTTAACTTGAAGAAATGGTGATCAAAATACGGTCAACACCTCCTATCCGTCAACTTGAAGAACCTTTCATTATATTTGAATATATTTCATTATATTGAAGAAATTTCGTTATCATATTATTTTTACGAAATTTCTTCAATACAAAGAAAAATCATCATTCCAACGAAAAAAATTGACAAACTTTCTTCAATTCAACTAATCATATTCTTGAAATTAATAAAATTTTTCTTCAATTTGAAGGATCATTTCTTCAAATCGACAAAAATTATTGAATTTAACAAATTATTTTATTCACCTTCACAAAATGTTCTTCAATTTAAATAATTTGTTTCTTCAAAATGACAGAACATTCTTCAATTTAACAAATTATGTTCTTCAGTTTGACAAAAACTTCTTCAATTCCTTTTCTTCAAACTGACGAAATTTGTTTGATACAAACCAACGAAACTGTAGTTAAAATAAAATAAAAAGAGCTGTTTTTGCTTAACAATTTGTAATTAAATTTATTGAATATCAATATTATTGTATACTAATAATTAGAAATATTTAAATATATAAAATGTGTTTAATAATTGTTTTTTTACATACATTTTAGCTTCGCTATCAGTGTTTGGAGCCTTGGGCTCTGAATATCGAATTCGGTTTTTATTAAATAAAAATAAATTTGTATAAAATTCCAAACTAGATTGGATTCCACTGGATATGCCAAATTGAATAAATTAAATACTTTAAAGAATAAATCAATTGCTGATATTATTGTAAACTGTTGATATTTTATATTACAATATCAAAATAAATAACAATTTGTTTTGGTTCTAAAATAGAACCACTTACTAAAATAAGCGGCTGAATGTTGTTGCTCTTCGTTCGCCTTCGTAATAATTCTTCTTCGCACTCACTTACACTGGCCTCAAATATAAAAAAGCTGGACTGGGAGTCGGGGATCGAAAATCTTGTGTGGATTTTTTCTGATGTTGACTATTTTTGTGGTTGGGGCAAGAACACAATGCAGCAGATAGAAAATTGGGCGGCACATCGCCCATCTATTAATTAAATAAAATTTTTTTTATATTAATATGAAGAGGAATTTAACTAGTTTTATGTAATTTACTGTCAGAAATGCATGCCATCTCGTTCATATCGGTTAAAAGTATCTTATTACTTGGGTCCTTAATTTGCTCTTCATAGGTGGAAATGATTGCTTTTGCAAAAGCATCATAACCAAGTAGCAGACTACCGGCGTCGGAATATAGGTACTTTTGAAATCCATATCAATCTAAAACGAAAATTTTAATTATAACAGTGTACTACATATATGTGAATACATCAATATTTTACCAATTTATATCCGAACGGTCGTATATAATGTATCCATTTGGAAAGTATATCAGCCGTACACTCATTTGTCCAGTCTAAATCTTACCTCAGAATTAGATATTTGCGTAACGCTGAACTCTTTTAAATGCTTAGCGATGGGATCTAAAAACGTGTTAACAATTAAATCTTGTATAACTTTAATATCTTTTCTAGAAAAATTATTATTATTGTGTAAAGCAATACTAAATTTGACAGCAGCCTCATTGAAATATATCATTGGCAATGTGATCTCGATATCAGTACCTTTTCTTTGTGTATTCGGTGGAGCAGCTGAGTCAACAGAATCTAAAATGTCTTTGTTAGAAGATATTGTAGTAATACTATTGACTGAACTCGTTGTACATTGTGTAGGCTCGAATTTGCCCTCCTGGATTGAATTATTTGAACCACTATTAGTATTTAAATGCTTTCTTTTGACATGACGCCTGAAGGTATTGACATTGTTAAACATTTGCATACATAATTCTTCATTGCACTCATAAGTACTATAATTGGAAAGCGAATGGCACATTTTTAAATGCGTGATCAATATTTTTAATAAAGAAAATTTTTTTTTACTTTTAAAACAAATAATTTTTTATTTAAAGAATTATTAAGAGCAATTCTAATTTTAGAAATTAGACATATAACGCGTTAGTCAAGGCTGTAAGATTAATCTACTCTTATATATATATGTACATATAAATGCTTAATACTCACTTGTAAAGTTTGTCCAATTTAAAATTTCCAATTTCCAATATCAAATATCACTAGTACATATAACTACATATGTACATTTATTAAAACACACGTTTGATCAATGAGAACACGTTTTAGAATGATCCAGCATTCAACAAAGCTACGAAACTTGTGTAAAATTATTGGTTGTTGCTTTAGATGATGAAAATTTATCAAATTTGAAGAAATTTCTTCAATTAATGAACAATTTTATCCAATTGTGAAGAAGTTTTTATAAGTTGTGAAGAAATTTCTTCAATTAACGAACACGTGGTTACGATTTATGCATCTGTCAACTGGTTGTTGTTGTTAGATGATGAAAATTTGTCAAACTGAAGATATCTCTTCAAGCAATGAAAATTTTTTATTCAATAGTAAAGAAATTTCTTCATTTAATAAAGGATTTGTGAAGAAATTTCTTCAGAAATTTTATCAACTTTGATAAAAATTCTTCACATCAGATGCAATTCGATTTACAAATCAATTAATTTTTTCTTCGAATAAACAAACAAATTTCATTTAAATGAAGGTAATTATTTGAGAAATTTATTAATTGAAAAAGAGAATTTTGTGCAAAATAAGAAATAATGTATATATTTACTAGAAAAATACCTTTTATTAATGAAGAAAAATCGTCAATTCAATGAAATTTTGCCATTATTTTTGGCGCGAAAATATCATAGCCGCATAAAGAAATTTCTTCAAAATGATTGTAATTTTTTTCAATTTGACGATAATATTTTCTTGAAATTGAAGAAATTTCGTCAATGTATAAATTTATTCAATTTGAAGAAATTTTGTTCATTCAACATAATTTTTATTCAACTTGAATAAAAATTTTATGAAAATTTGTCAAATTGAATATTTATTTCATTAAAGATTAACAAAATATTTTCTTCAAATTCACCTACCAGATTTGGTTCAGTGTATAGATGGATTAAGAACAGTGTTTGTGAAAAATTAATTTGCTATATGATATAGATATCTGTTTGTTCCATATGTAAAGTAAAGGTAAAATTTAATTAAAAACTAATTATGCAACAATAATTATTTCCCATTTTTTTCTTTTCCAAAAAATGCCTGTTAAACTTTACAAGTATATGTACATGTATACATTTTTTACATATCTAGCATATGTATCTATTAGGAAATTATAGAAATATGTATTACTTTTAAATACATATTCACCATAAGTTTGAGTACACAGTTTTTGAATGTAAATTAGGTGCATTATTAAACTTAGATATGTATCAAAATTTTGGTGAAGATATTGAAATACCCACTTAAAAGCAGGATGATCAGGAAACTCGATTGACATGAATTTATTACCAGAGATATCCGAGTAAGGTCACGAATAACGAGGAGTTTTATGCTCGCGTGCAATACTAACAGTCATTTCAGTGCCATCACTAATGGGGCAAGAAAATCAATCCCCTAAATAGTTGTGTAATTAAAACATAAATTAAAAGAGTTGGCACTAGCCAACTGAGCGGATGATATAACTGGTGATGATGTCCAAAGAACGACTATTATTTAACTACTACAGGTATATATAAATAGAAATAGGAAATATTTAAGGATTTTTTACCAAAAGAACTTATAAATTAAGTAAATAAATAATAAATAAAAGAAAACAGAAAACAGCTCACTATAAACAAACACTAACCTGTTCAGTTAAAGTATTTGTGTGTGTACGAGGATCTATAACAAATCGAGGAAAGTTCATTGAGTCAAACCACAATAGAGAGCAGTGTAAATACAACAGATCCTCGGCAAAAAAGCACTTGAATACCACTTGAATGGCGTAAAGTCAGTCGGAAGAATCTTAAATGCATCATCACGTTTTGCAAGTATCCGGTTCCAATCCGGACCGCAGCGGCTTGAAGAACTGAAATTAATTTAAAATAATTTTGCGGTTGGTATTTCTAGCATTCTTCTTCTCTTATAATGTAGCCGCTTTTGTATGCGCAGACATATATGTACATATATGTACATACATGTGCATGTATTCTGCCAGCAGAGAATATTACGTCGCGATAGACACTATAATGACTAGATTTATATGTATATACATACATATATGATTTTACAGAGGCCAGTGTATTGTAAAGTAAATTAATAAACAGTGCTTCTGATGTTTAACCCTCTCTCCGCAGAGCTCCAGAACATGAGAAGACGGCCGTCGGGCTCACGTAAGTGAAATCGAAGGTAGGACAAAATATAATCTTGAAACACAGATCGCAAGTCTCCAAGTCACACAAATCGTTTATGTTATGCGAAAATATATCGTCTCCACGGATACGCTACACACCTTCTCTCTTTCCTCCGTTTTGAACGTCATCAACGTTGGGTGTTACAGCACTTTTGCCATTAGTCAACTTTTCGAGGACTTGCGATCGGTAAGTAAACATTTTTGGACTGCGATGAAATTTTCGACTTGCCGATTCTTTTTTTACTACAAATTCACTTGTCTGACAAGTTGTGGAAGAGAAGCAAGTATATAACAAGCAGTTGATTTACCAAGAAAAAACTTAAAAGCATTTTACAATCGAGCCGACTCCATCATGAAATCTGGCGTTGTGCTGCAGCGATTTGCGATTTTCTTGGGGCAATTTAACGCGCGGCTGCGTCTGAGTTGCCTCTCGATTTGTGATCTGTGAGAAAAACCACTTCGCAGTATGCTTACGTTTTTGCCGCTTCTGATAAAAACATTCCTGATTATTCAAAGAACATTTGTCTTCAAGCAGGTAGTATGTAGTTCATTATAATGTTAATATCAATATCTTTCTCTCTCTGAGCTGTTAAAAGATGCGAAAACGCGAAAGGCACTGCTATATATTGTATGTATAAACCATAACAATGAAAATCGGTTCACAGCTATTGGGTAATCGCTCCACACAGTTGTGAATACGAATCCTTTAACGCAATAAAGGAGCTCTTTAGCAAACACTAAATTTTACTTATGTACGTCCTATTAAAGTATGGAAATATTAAAATAATATACGCAGGAGCAATTTATAGTTATTCTCCCATAAGTACATAATATTAATTTATCGTTATTTATTAAAACGTTTTTATTTTTATTTAAAATCGCTTTCTACTATGCCGGCTTTAGATTTAATGCAAAAAACTGATTGTGAAACTTACATACAGATTTGAAGCTGCTTTCTTCGGCTAATTTCTTCATGACGTTTTCTTAATTTCTTTCGACAGTCTTTATTTCTTCTTTATCGTCGCAACAAAAGAGGGCCAATCTTCAAAGAAATGTTTGCAAATCGTTTTCATTACTGCAATTTGTCGTGGTTTATTTATGATGAATTCTTTCCGGTGGAGCATTTCCAAAATTGCTCAAAGCTATCTTTTACCTTTTAGTTCTGTACTGTTTCCATAACGATGCGGATTTTGCCGTCGTCGCACTTCCAGATTTGCGCTGTAAGTACGTCCTTTATTCGATATATGTATTTTAGAAGTTTTCCGCGATATTAAGAAAGAAATCTTGTTATACTCTACAATGTAGAGTCTACATCTCCCTATTTATGTAATGTATATATGAATGCATACCTAAATATTTATATATTTCACTATTCAGGAATTGTCGATAGATAACAATGATAAAATATAACATTATTATTATAAAGAAATTCATATTAATATATAAATGCGAAAGTCTGTCTTTTGTATGGAGATAGCCTGAGCCCTGTGGATGGGCATAGGATGTATATTTTATAAGAAGGCGACCTCTAAATAGGAACAAACGGGCGTGGCAATGTTTTAAATGTCCGAAATGAGGAAACTACAAGGCCTATAAATCAGAAAATGGACGAAGACGAAGACGAACACGAAGACGATGACGAATGTGAAGACGAAGACGATTTCGGTGATGATGATGAAGACAAGACGCAAGTAAAAGATTTCGGAGTTTCGGAAGCAGAAATCAGCAAAAAGCGAAAATCCTCAAAATGATTCTTAGACTGCTTTAATTCATTTTGTGATATGATTCGTGTTTTTGAAATTTGATAATGGTTAAAATGCTAATGAAGGATCTGGAAAATTACAGATGTCCTCTTGATGCGAAACCTTGCCACCCAGATTGTGTTGTATTTGTACACGTTTTAAAACTACACAATTGCGACGAAGCATTGTTAAGGCTATTATAAGTAGTGGCGCAGCTAAAGGAGAAAGTGTTTTGATTCCAGGAATCCCCATTATACCAACGGTTTTGCCTTTTCAGTTTAATAGATTGCAATTTCCAATCAAAATTGCTTTTGGAATGACAATAAATAAACCCCAAGGACAAACACTCGGAGTACCAGGTGTATATTTAGAACAGCCGTGCTTTTCACATGGGCAACTCTATGAAGTGTGCTCACGTGTGTCCAATCCACCAAATCTATATGGCTTCGCAAAAGATGGGAAGACGCAAAAATTGTATGTATACACCCAACTCTCGTTTTACACGGTAGATACGTTCCAGCGAGGAGCCGTGCAAAAAAATTCGTGTAAAAAAATATACATAGCTTATGGAAAAACAGGGGATTCGTTCCGCAAATAAAAAAATTCGTGTTGTTTCAAAAAATTGCTCAATTTTCTTATTATTATTTTTTTAGTTTAAATAGTCTTGATTTGAATCACTAGATATATTGAAAAGTTCAATTGACCTTGAATCGGGCCTTTTCAAAAAATTTGTAATAGGTTGCTGGCTTTTTAAGGTGCTTATACATTTCCTGATACCCGGCCATACACATCTGCGAATTACGTTGAAATTTGTGAGGATAGAGCGAGGCTAGGTTGGGATCATGGCTGACAAAATGTTCTTCCATACTTGAGCCAAATTTCAAACCGTCGCGAATTAATTCAGTTGTTAATTGTGGTATTTCGTCTTCGCTTCCGTGGTTTCCACCCTCATCACGAACTGACTGCCTCGATATGTCATTTAGATCATTGTCCTCTAAAGGCCTCTCAATTGATAATTTATCGATGTCCGACTGTTGCAAATTGCGAAAGGCTTTACCACCAGTTGATTGGGACACTATGGAGTTTTCAGTTTTGATGCATTCTGGCCATTCCGCGTAACTAACCACGTATAATCATTTGCTTCAGATTGCACAGAAAATGATTTATTCAAGGAAAATAAATAAAGAAAATACAGAAGCAACAAAGTCGTGAAACTTGTGTCATTTACATACATTCAAACACGCAAGAGTGGAAGTTGTGTAGAGTTTCAAAAGTAAACCTATTTTGAAAATCGTGTAGAAAAAATGAAATCGTGTAAAAAAAGAGGATCGGTTCCAGTTTTTTGACCGTGTTGTTTCGAAATCGTGTAAAAAAAATGCGTGTAAAACGAGAGTTGAGTGTATAGAACTGTATTAAGTTCAGATCTTACAATAAATAAAAGAAAGGTAATTGCTTCACGTTTTAATGAATGTACACTCATATTATGAGCCAGTATATCATAACTCAAATACATACATGTATCAAGACCTGGCTGAAATATTTTATTAGATTACTCATAAGGAGACGAAGAAAACTAAAGCAGTTATAAGTTATTATAGTTGTATGATGCATGTGCGTGGGCGTAGAACCCTTCCCATGGACCCTGGTTTACATCTATAATCGACCATGGACTACACAGTATAAATATTACATACTAATATTTCCGAAAAGCCGTTAGACGAAAGCATTTGTATGTGTAAATATACAAATGTAATGAAATTGTTTCTTATTGGAATATTGAATGTCGCATTTACAATATTATATGACGTGGGTAGTGTGTACTCACACCATGTACAAAGTAAAACAGAATCTTTATACATATATGTATATAAACAATATGTAATTATTTTCTTTAAACAAAATCCTTTTTAAAAATAATATCCCAAATACTTTTTAGTTCAAAGTTTATTCTCCTTCGATGTACAATACAATCTGTCTACTATTTGTTCGTTTGGATCTTTTATAGGTTTATGAACCTTATTTTTTAATGCAATAGTATCTCCTTATCATTTGTCCTTATTTGTTTTTCGACGAATTGCAATAGTTCAAAACGACATATGAAATTCGCTCGGGTTAACTGAAATGTTTATTTTCTGTAGTGTGCTGGACTATCTTCTATGCTGTCTTCCGTCCGTGTTATTGTTTGGTAAAATATTTTAGTGCACTGCTTCACTCTTTCAACCCAGTATGGATACGTTTAAAGCTCTGACTATACCTCCTACTTGAACCACAGCTAATATGATATAAAATTAAGAAAATCAAATCAAATTTTTTCCAAATTATTTGTGCTAAACTAAACTAAAACTGTCTAAAAGACTAAACATTAAAGACTTAATTTAAGCCGGTCAGTTTAAAATTCGATTGCAATTTAGCTTAATTTAATTTTTAATATTCGAGACATTGCCAAATTCTCTGCCATTTTGAAAAAAATTGAGGAGTAGTAAAGTGGGGAAAAATAGATAGATAATGAAAGGAGAACACACACACACACAAACTGAACACACAATTGGGGGAGGAGCTCTGTAAAAAGGGGATGGACAAAATTGGTTTGCTTGCGTGGTTTTATTTTTCGCACAAAAGTATGCAATAAGAAATATTTATTTATTTGGTTTGAAATTCCATCTGTTTACGACAAATTCATCAAACTGAAAGGCATTGTTTAAGTAAAAAAGCACATAATATATTCAAATTTGTAATTGTCTATGACCTTTTCAAGTTTTCAAAGGTAAAGAGCAAATTATTTTGCACTATTCACGCTCGTATGCAACAAATTCAAAAACATTCCTTGAATAAAAACTGTACATAATATATTTAATATTTTATCTGTTATGATCAATCATATGATGATCAAATGTTATGATATATCAAAAATGAAAGCCTTTGCACACACACACATACAATATAAGTAAGTGCATTCCACATACTATATGAGAAAATGTTTTCATTCAGCCTGGGACATTTCAATAGATATTTGTAATCCCTTTTTTTTTGTAATTCTTCTTTTATATCGTTTTTGTATCTTTTCTTTGTAATTTTCTACACGTAACTGATGGCGGCTCGAAGAGGGTTTTAGAAGTTGCTTTCTTGTGGATGAATGGTTTTGGACGTCATAGTTTCTTAGATCCATACACAAATATTACTCTAACAGAAGTCCAGGTCTTTTTAATATAAAAGTTATTCAGAGAATCAGTTAATTTCGTTAATTATTAATCAGTTAATTAATAATCAGGATTTCAATTGCGAATTTCGATTTAGTTCTTCGGATCACAAGAAGTCTGCGGGTAACTAGGACCGGGCACTTGCAAACAAAATTATCGAGAGACTCCGTTGGGATATCCGCAAGTGCGACGGAATGGCTTAAAGGAGATATCCATCTTCCGGGCATGACTGCAAAGGTCTGTGGGTCTGCTGGAGTTGTATGATCCAGTCAGGTAATCCTTGATATAGCACACTCCTGAGTTTCCTTCCATCCTATCTTCACAATTTAGACGTTTGAGATTCCTTGATGCACTAATTAATGTCGAATGACTTCGTTTCAGTAAATGAAGATACGCTATCTTCGATATCCAGTCAATTCTTCGATACACAGGCAATCTTTATTTCCAAGAAGAAGGAGATACGCCACTCAAGACCATGACGAAATATATTGGAAATGAAATTTAAATTATAGAAATAAATTAAACGAGCCAGTGTGCCAAAATGTCATCGACGTTTTGATTATTGAACTGATGCAAACGTGGTCGTAGTGGTCATTTGGCAGATAACTTTTTCCACTCATAATTGTCATAGATAATATGTACCTGATATATTGAAAATCCAATAAAATTAAAAGAATGTTTTTCACTTAAAAAGACTTCTATTTATGTATATGTATATGTACTTTAGTTTTCTGGCTCGTTACACTCTTCTTCACGCTCCTCTTCCTTAACTAAACAGTGTGGAGTGCGTTCTTTGACTCACGCTCTTCGCATGACAGTCTTCTGGCGAATAAATACTCGCATAAGTTGACCTTATGACCTTAAGTTAGATGCAATTGAGTTTCAGTATCCAGTATCGTGCAATTGAACCAAATTTTAAGAACCAGCGCAGATAATAACTCTGTTACATTCAATTATTTCCTTAAAGATGTGCTTTTGTAGGAAAAATATAAATACAATAAATTTTTTCTTACGGCTATTAAATTAACTTGAAATAACAAAGAAAAAATGTGGATTATTCAAAATTGTTAAAAGCAGAACACAAAATGTTTTGGGATGAATTTAAGTGAGTTTCCGTGTCCGTTGCGAAGATATTTTGTCGAGCCTTTCGCTATAAACACTCCGACGAAGCATCTTTTTCTAACCAACCTCCCAGTTGCAAGTTTATCGTCTTCAATTACTTTCTCATTATGAACAAATTAAGTTCATTTGGTTCCTTAGAAACTGCTTGGGCAGAATCAACCCGAAATTTAACCATAAATGGTCGTTGCAAATTTACTTAAAAGCAATACTGCAGGAGCGACTCATCGGACAAATATTCTAGAAGCCAGACAGACAGACACTGAAATAGGTAGATGGAGGTGTACTGAAGACACGTTGTGAAGAAAATTCATTTGGGTTTGCTTGGCTGGGAGCGAATAGGATGAATCAAAGAAGACGGTTATAAATTGTTTTGGGAGAAACTTCTTTAGGAAACTCGTTCAAAAGTACCCAACAAATGAAAAGTAATTTTGGTAAAAACAAGCGAACACCGTAAATATTGTATGAAATTCTTCTCAAGCAGACTTCTCAGCGCGTTTATGATATGAGACCATAAAAAGTGTTCAATATGTGTTTGTGACTCAGTGAAGCGGATGCAAATGCTTATGTCAATGATCCTCAATGGAAATTAACAAAATCAATTCCCATTAAGAAAATAAAACATATTTTGGCCACATGTTGTTATGCAAACGAGCCGCTTCAGCTTCTGTATATTGAACTTTGTCAAAGGAGGTGTTCTGCTCCTTTGAGTTTCATTATGAATGAACTCATGACTTATGACTTCGTGTTTTCCCAACATTTAATTTTGGGACCCGTACAGTGCTATGATTTATTTGTCTGTTTCTGCGGTTACAGAGCACATGGCACAGTGGATCCGCTTTGCTGTATTCTAGTCAAATATTTCGCATCCAAATTGTTCTCTAAAATGAAAAAACACACACGAAATCCCTTACCTGTCCCAAAGAACTTTAACGATTTTATCTGTGACTATTTGGCCAAAATTCCTCCTGTTTCGAGACGCATAAAGGCCCTAAACTGAATTTCGATCATTATAATGTTTTCTATCACAAACTAGATTGATTGCACACAAACTAATTGAAAGCTTCACCCTGAGCACGGACCCTACAAGTCCTAAGGCATAGAGTCCGTCTGGATTAAATCTAAAAACCTACATTTTCGGTCAATTTAAGACTCTAAATCGATAATTTACTAGTTTAGGGTGTTTTCACAGAGTTGTGCAGCGTACCCTACACTGGAGGAAATGGTCATACTTTGGTAGAACCTCCGTATGGCCGGTAGATTTCCTAGACAAGTTGCCGAAATACGGAATATCTTGAATATTGTAGAACCCAAAGTTCCTTGAAACATATACATCGGAGCGACCAGATTCGCTAAAGTGAACATCGATTATAGTAAAATCATAGTAATTCCTTAATTATTCGCTTGGGTTTTACTTAAATATTAAAATAGGTCTGATAATGGCAGCCATTTTGCAATTTATATCACACCATAACGCCTAGTTAAACGTATAGTTAGACTGCTCGAGTGTTCAACGGCAAATATTTATGTCCGCTGTGAAAGCAACAAACACTCATAAATATGTATGTATGTAGCTTCATACACGTAACATCTGCCTCCTGTAAAGCGGCCACCAGTCAAGTTCGATAAGCAAAATTATTAAAAAGCCATAAACCCATTCATTTACGAAACGGTGAACACCTTTAAGACAAGTACAAAAGCTAACTGGCGACATACAAAACTCCAGGTCGTCCGGCAAAGGCCGCTGCCAAAAACTGCATTTTATGCTAATGTTAGGTTTCCGGTTTGGCAAGATCCTACACTTCAAAGCAATGGGTAGTGCAGTAGCGCGGGAGGTGAGGAGGTTGAGGAGGTTCGGAGGTAGCACATAACTATCTTGAACGCAGCAGCCATATACACCCGAGCAGTTGGTACGTAGTTGTGAAGTTGAACCGCAAATCGATGGTTGGCAACACAAATCGATTTGGTCGCTTCCCCCTTCACCTTTCGCAATAGGGAGGACTGATCGTGAAATTCTAAAATACGCACTTCATTTGCTTCACTCTCTTTATTATTTTATTAGCGGAGACACACGGCGTTTATATCCACCTCCCTCGCTACTTCTACCAAGTAATAAATACAGCATGAGAGCATGACAGCTTGATGTTTAATTCATGAAGAGGTGACCAAATGTTCACTGTTTGCTTCTGAATTGTGTACAAGCCAGGTGACATGTTTTCGTATGATTTGAAATATGCTCTCTCATAAAAATTCGAATTCACGTTCTTGTGTAACACCAAGTAAGATAAACCATATCAAATCCCCCTGAACACTTGTACGCTTGGTTTAACCATCATTGTATTTCAAAGATATACATACACATGTATGTAAGTATAAGCGGTCACTTTTGTTTTTTTTACAATGATGGTTAGCAGTCCTCAGTGATGAAATGTTAATACACCAATCGTTGAGCCAGTTAAGTTAGCTAGTAAAATAACACTATGTAGGTAACTAAGTCTAAGTAAATCTTCTGCAGACTCCAAGTTCGCTCATCTGTCGTAGAGGATCATGAAATCCTTTCCTCTACCAAATGATCAACCAATCTGTGTAGATGCCGTTTTCGTATTGATATGTAGGTCAGGTTTTAAGAGACACAGGGGTATTTTTAAATAAAAATCCTATGTTTGGCGACTTTTTATATACATATGTATGTGGGAGTAGATGTAGTCCGTCTCTGATCTTCGACTCTAACCAAGCAAAAAAGAAGAAGCAGCATGACGAAGCCAGAGTGTGCGCTAAGACGTGTTTTGAGCAGACGTGAATTGCACGCGAATTCCTACATTTATATATTGAAGATTATAAAACGAATCGGAATTAAGTTAAAGTGTTCCTTCAACAATAAGTGAATAACAAATCAATCGAATTTACTATCACGTATATTTCAAAGATTTGCGAATTCCCACATTTATGTACAACTATGGCACTTGTTTCTTAATTGTTGTATGTATAAGAAAAACGAAACCTATCAGTGACATAATTTATTGGATAATATAAATTTAATTTAATTACATACTTATTTAACACCTAACAGCCTGAGATAAACTTAAATAAAAGAAAGCATACATCGTTTCAAAATAAAAGGTAATTGGAATACATATAAAGAAAGTGGTTCAATTCGTGACTGTAATTGTACTTTGATCGCATAAATATTAGTCCTACATTAAACTATATATGTTTTTTATTGCTGCGTTTAGATATAAAATAAGGGAGACTACCTGGTCTCTAACTATAAGTAAATTTTAATTCATACAGAGATATACACATATCAAGTATCTAATTATAATTTTTTAGTATTAAAAAATATACATATATTGCTGCCAGTCAAGAGATAATTTTACATCACTGGAAACACCCACTTCCAAGAGAGGTGGAAAATGGCTAGAACCAGTAGAGATCTTTCGATGATTCCTGCACTTGTGCTTCTAAGCCTGTAAAAGACAGAAACAGAAACGAAATGTGTTATTTTTCAAATAAAATTCACATTGTGTATAGTTTAGAACTGACCTGCCATCGTGGGATAACTGGAATACGCTGCCGCACTTTCCAGAGCATGGGCAGTTTGCTGGTCGTGATGAAGTCTACGAACAGATGCGGTAAACAAAAACTCATTAGCTCAGAGGGAAACTACCCTTATCTAAATATATACCTAGAACCGTGACCGTACTGCTGGGGAAGTCGCAATAGACTTCCGTACTGCGCCATGTTATGATGATAGGCATGCGCATGTGCTGCATGGGCGTGAGCAGCATGGGCATACGAGCCGTAGTGGGCAGCGTGAGGAACCCAAGGATCTGCCGCGTAACTACCGTCAGATGCATATAGATCGCTAACCTGTAAAACCAAAGCTTGCATTAAGTGTGTTACTTTAACTTTAGGCATTCATTAACATTTACAGCTTCGGTCAAATTAACAAGAAATGTGTTTTACCTGAGGATGTGCAGGAGCGGGTACAGGATGAACGTAATTGCTATTCCAAAACGATGGAGGGAAATTCCTATCCGACATGGGGTTGCAAGGTTCTAGAAATAAAACCATATCCGAAAATTATAAAAACACTAGCCAAGAATAGATCTTTGGATTGGTCAAGGGATAAATATGTATGTTCTATAATCAGTATTTATTGAAACAGTTCTGTGAAATCGCGCTGTAGGTCACACGAAGCTATGGAAGCGTAGGTGAAACCAATTTCTCTCAAACCTTAGATTACTCCAGATGCTCAAGATATTTCTCATATTCTTATTATCTATTTTAGTGGAAGAGGTTTTAGTGGAAGCTACTCTTTGGAACAAGGAAGCAAGTTCCGTCGACTTATTTCCTTACGACAACTCCAATACTTACCGGAGAAAATATACCTACATTACAAAGACTGAAGGCAGGGAGATTAAGAAGCTCGTTAATAGATTTACAGACGGTACAAAAAAGTTGTATGACTAGAAATAGTTAGAATAGCTGCTACAAAGCATGTCAAATATTTGGGCATGATCTTTGAAGTTGGTTGAAGTTCCAGCTTCGTACTATATAAGCAGGGCCAGGAAAGTTACTACAATAATCTGAGCGCTCTTTCCTCTCCCCGAATTGCTCACTGGCTCTACGCATAAGTATCGTAATACGTTCCGTTTCGCAGTCAAATTAAGATCATGAGGAGAAAAAATTATATGTGTTGTATGCGTAAAGAAGGCGGCTTATTGTAAATAAATATGTAATGCAATGTAATATAAAAGTTATTTATGCAAAGGTGTAAACTATTTATTTTAAATAATGAAAGTTATACTTTTATTGCAATACACTTTCTTTGTTTTTATTGCAAAATTGATTTTGGTCACGCTCTCAGCGAAAGAAACGTCATTTTCCTACTTTAAACTCTGCCATGATCCGCTACTCATAGTAACCATAATGGAAATAAGACGGAAATAAGTTTATGTTTGAAAACTGTAAATGTCACAGTATACACGAATACGAACAGTAAAGAAATCGCTATCTTCAACTAAACCTGAGGCCATACATAAATTGAACTATTTATGTATGTTGAGCATATATGTATGTATGTACATGTAAGCATGTAAAATGTCAATAAACCGATAAATTATACATGTAAGTATTTATGTATAGACATATGTACATACATGTATGCACATATATATTTCTGCATTTAATCGTGTATTTGCTGTGCACTTGACTCACATCCTCCCGTGCAATAGTCCTAGAATCACCAGCCTGAACATCCCACAAGGATGTTTGATGTGCGAGCGCTGATACGTTTACAGTTTTAGTTCATAAGAACACACTTCCGAAAATAGCAAGAGGCATCCGAGTACTTTATCAGTGCACCGCCGAAGAATGCGTCTTGGGTAAGAGACATAAGTTTCTTTTCATTCGTTTCCATTGAACGCAGCATTCCAATCTCGATTCTTGAAAACGTATCTTATAAATTAATGCTGATGGTTTCTGCTTGGATGTTGCAAATGAAGTGATGCTCGTTGAATTGGTGATGCGCCTCTTTTCGCTTAAATGCCGCGTGTCATGCCGTCGTAAAAGTAGTGTTTGAAAATGGCAAAAGAACAACAAAAGAAAATATGGCAACGAGACACTTTCTGTATTTTTGGAAGGAATTCAAACCAAAATGTAAAGTCGCAGCACGCAGCACGTAAACACACAGCGGGACGTGCACATTTTTATTTGATCGGCATTGTAACAATTTGAGGCATTTAATACCCGTTTAATATTAGAATCGAACGGTTTTCTTAATTAACCACGGATACAGGCGAATGGACTTTGAATAGTAAAACAAAAAAGGAGCAGGAACATGAAGAAGAGTACAAACAAACATACGCAGAAATACCTGCACCTTTCTTCCTATTCGTATCTATACAATAGCTGAGGCTTTACTGGGTAGAGAATGACGAGGAATTATGTAATCGTGGGTTTGGTTGTAATTTATGTTAAATCCACTAATGAATTGACCTTAACTAGTAGCCCACACGTAAGCGCGTTCCTTATTCATAACAGTTTACGCTATCGTCGTCATAAATTCTTCTTCCATGCAAGTACCCAACATATGAAATCAATAAAAATTTCATTTACATTCTTTGCACATTATTGACCTGTTGAAACTGCAGCTACCTGAGCAGATGTTAAGGACAACCATGAGCAAATCAAGATGCAAATAATAGATACTGAAGCCAGCGCTAGTTGGCGACCACATTTCTACATTCTCAAAGCATCTTCTGCACATTCCACAGCAGAGCATCTTATCAACCTGAAATTTAAAGAGTAATTGAAGGCTATAAATTCATGCTTGTCCAACTGCTGAGCCCTCTTTTCTGTTGGCGTGTTTAACGTTGGTGTGGATGGCGAAATGTGAAGCATGTTTTGAATACAAAACAGCGGAATTTAAGAAGCGTATGTTTTTGAGCAAAAATACACAGAATAATGATTATTCCAACAGCTTAGAAAATGTATTTATTGCAAATTCCTACTGAGCAATTTTTAATAGATTATTTAATTTCATTATTTAACGCCTACCTTATGTAATGCCCACATATAGTTTCACGTATGTATGTAATCATAATCTTGTTATGATAATACTTTTAATTAAGAGCTAAACGAACATTTGCATGAAATATTTTTGCACATAAAAAGGAGACATGAGATGACAAGAACATGACATTACACGTTTCTTACAAACTTCAGAGGAATTGCGTCTTTCTTCAAAGAGTATTTGCCAGAAAACAAAGTGCTAAGTTGACAGTTTTAGTCCCATAAGAAATATTTTTTTCGATTAAGATATTACGTTTACATTACATTTACATTATTTTACAGAGATATGTGTGTGTACATATGTACATGCATTAGCCTCAAATTAATATTCAGGTTCTCAAAAACTCAAAAAAGTTATCTTGAATGCAACTTTGGAAATATTCCCACAAAATAGAATTAAATACATATGTATATTGATGTAGATATATCAATTATACAATAAACATGTATACAGGGTGTGACGCATAAGATGTTACAAAAACCTAGTACATTCCTGGATATTTTTGCACCAGTAATATTAGGTATGAAATCTCCAATTTTGAAACAAAAGTTTAGTTTTTTATATCTCAAATAAGAAACAATGTGATTAATCCAAATACGCGCCTAAGCTATCCATTGTGTTTCGCCACTTTAATGGTAACCTTTTAATGCCTGCAGCGAAGAAGCCTGAAGGACGAGAGACAATGAAATCCGTAAGGCATCCCTCGCAGCTTCTTGGGAATGGAAGGATTTTCCTTGTAACTGGTAGATTGCCTGGAATAAGTATGGTAGTCCGTCGGTGTAAGGCCTGCTGAATACGGTGGGTGACAGAGAGTATCCAAGTCTAGCTGCTTTAATTTGAGTAGCGTTGTTCGAGCGACATGTGGTCCCGCGTTGTAAGAGGATTGGCCGGTCTCTACTGACCAATCTAGGCTGTTTAATGGTCTCTCATCATCTCGTCCACTAGATTGTAGCAGACATCTGCTGTTATGGATTAACCAGGTCTCATAAAGCTCTAATGGATAATTCCTAAAAGTTAAGTGTCGGAGTTACGCGTATCAACGGTCAAACTCAGCGTTTAGGGACAAGTAGCCAAAAATTTGGTATTTTAAAGGACACTATGCTTCCTAATTTTCACATTTCTAGGAAATTACAGAAATTAGGACTTTAGGGTTTGAGGGATTTTTTCCGTAGGGTGATTAGAGAATTTTGTTATCGGAAAAAAATTTATCGTAATTTTTAAAAGAAATTAAGACCAAACATTCCTTTTTATAATTTGTTCAAAACCTATTTGACCAAATAAAAGGAGGAATCAGAGCAACCAAACTCAAAAAGGAGGTTAAGGACAAAATATTTGGCTTTTTTTATAAATTGGCATATGAAAAAAAAAAAATTTCGTTTTAAAATCAAAACCGATCGGAACCATCTACTAACTCTGTTTGCCTGTGCTTTAGCTTTTGACCTTTGAACTTACTGTAACGAACTAGTTTCATAATTTGATTGTACGAGTATGTGATATACCTTTAGTTTCTTTGTTACTGAAATTTAATGCTCTCGAGAAGTGTTCGTCAACAACACTGGCCGTGTCACCCGAATAGTTTGTAAAGACGACGCAGGATGCCGATAAGTACTGAGCTCTTCCCTGATTATTCACACTCACAGTGTCCATAGGATGAACCTTTGCTTGAGTGCTTGGAAGTGTGTGCTGTGGTGATTCGGGCGCTGAAGAGCAGGAGGAATCATTATGATGTGATGCTACTAGCCGCGCTGAAATAAAAATTTCACTTTTATAAGTCTTAACTTACATAAACTAAAAGGAGGCTTTAATTCTATGAAAAGCAATTATCAGTCCGGAAGGGTACTAGGGTATAAGGGTACATAAATAAAACCAGAATAACCACCTTCGGCCTGGCCGAAGCCTAGATACACTACGCCCCCAGGACCTCTGGTAAAAAAAGCCTTGATTGAAAGCTTTTAGAAATAAATGCTTCACGGGATCTTTAAATATGTATTATTACATTGATAGACCTTATGATCAAAAAGTACACCAAACGATAGCTTGTTTACAAAGCTATTCCGCACAAACTATCAAATCGATTACGCTTAAAAGTGACATGTAAACAGCTAACAGATGCACTAACTTAGACAAAATTTGACAATATCCCAAGCGTGGTTCGTTTAAATAATAAATTACCGGATGCCTTTTGATCATAAGGTTGGTACAATACTAATACTACAAACAAATAAACAAATTCTTTTATAAAGCAAAGAATGCCGATGGTTTCTTTCGCCTTCGTAGCGCATGCTATGTATTAAACGTAAGACTTTTGTACAACTTATGTATCACAGTGGTACTTAAAACTGAGTACAGAGTGGTAAAAGTATATATTACCGCTTATTATTCTAGTACTCCAGATTAACCCTATTGTCATCCCCAACTAGTAGAATGTATAAGTGTTAATGTAGATGTGGGCAGATCACGTTTTAACATTGATCAAATAATATTGATTATGCGACAGTTTCAAAAAAAGGGTAGAGTTTCTACGCCCTCTGCACTTTTTGGATAAACAGGGCGAGTCTTTTAATTGATTTCATTTGCAATCTTAAATACATAGCAGTACATAACAAAGAATATCGTGTATTCTTTTGCTCCCATTCGTGAGTTCCACAGAAACAAACACAGACGGACGAACAGAGGGCCGTAAAATGAATAATTATTTAAAAAATATTTGAACAATCCAAGAGGAAAAATGTTAATAACGACGTGTACCTGCTTTCGCTCAAAATCTTATAATTGAATTCCGCTTGAATAATTGCTTCAACTCTTGTATTTCTGAGGCCATCGTGGTTAATTTTAAACCATAAGCAACAAAATAATAATAATGTACAACAGTATTGTCAAACATATCTGTTTATATGTACATATATGAGCATTATGTCATGGACGAATACTCTTTAATTTTATGCATCATCTTACATACACATGCATGAACTTAGCACATCTTTATCATAATCTTTGAAAGGTATCTTTAAATGCAACTACACTAAAGTTAAGTTTTAGTGCAGGCATCCATTTAAAAACACCATATGAAAGGTTCTGAGAGTATACTAGGAGGTCACTATTGGTGACCTTTTCAAATTTTAAGCAGTGAAAAACACAAAAACTGAATATTTGTTGGCAAAGTCTACGTTTATCTTTACTTACCATCGGCTTCATTTCGTACGTTGCCGAGGTCCTCTTCTTTGGTATGAGCTCTGCTTTGTAGCGTGTTGTCGGTGCTGCTACCAATGACTGCTCCACCTCCGTTCATCGGCAGCGTTGTGGATGTAGCAGCGTTCGATGCCTGATTAGCGGCCTGTACTGCTACCGCAGCAGCAGCTGCCGTGTTCTGAGCAGCTGCCGCAACCACCGCAGCCGCATTGGCACTCACCGTCGGCGGCAGTATCGGACTGCATGGAGAATGTGAGCTTCCCGATGCACTGGATGAAGCCAATTGCACTCCCGATGAAGAATATAAATCTTGGTTGAACTAAAAATACAGATACGATTTTAGACTACACACGAGAAAATCGAAATGACACGTCTTTAATTTATGAAAATTGATTTTCAGCTCTGATCACTTTGTGGCCTCTGTCAGAACTAAAGTTATTGTCACCAAGGCGTGTGCTTTGGTTTGTTCCAGAGCGCAGAGCGTCGAACGTGATAGGGTCACATCGAAGTCGTAGTTCTACTACCACTGATAGCACTGTGCTAATGGTGCGCCTTTTTAATGATTTACGAGTTTTAAGTGTGACATTTGCTGCGTCAAATTAACACAAACCAAAGTAAACTGTTTACTAAATACAAGGGCAACGCTCATAATCTGCCGTCTTCAAACTACATCAGTTGACGAGGTCTAAGTTTAGCGATTCAGATATTAAAGTCAGAAAAGGCAATGATTATGAGGTTTCTGTCCCAGAAGTTCAATGTTAGAAGTCGTGACATTCTCTTTCGGTTCGACGGGTATCTATGGAATACTGATTGTTGTTACCTTTTTCAAAAACGAAGTGACAAAATATTATTAATGATCATTTAATATATATGTATGTAGGTAACAAATGATCTGCATTGAACTTTCTATTTTCTTTGACCGTATTTGAATAATATGAATGATAGTTTTATTTTAATTTGCTTACAATGTATAAATATTAAATCGTTACATTTTAAAAATAAAAGTGAAACTTTCAGATTGGCAAATTTGATTGTATAACTATTTAGTTTTTAAAAAAAAAAATTAAATAGAAAAAGTTTTTATGCTCATACATACACTGATAGAAAAAACATGGTTGATGCAAGTTTGCAGCAACCATTTTATGGTTACTCTCATTATATTTGCAAGTAAATGTTTGTAGTAATTATTGATATATTCATATGAATCATATTATGAATACCACCACTATATGGCATGTTTAATCCAATCATAAAAAGTGGATTCATGATATTTGCATAACAAATAGTTCGCTGTATCATAAAACTGCGATTACACCTAACATTATGTACGGTTGCTGGTAACATAATGTGGTGAAATCTAAACATGTGCTCGTACCCAAAAAGATGTATGATTACTAGAAAAATAGTATGATTAAATCTAACCATAGCATGTTTGCTGGGATCATAATGTGGTGAAATCTATCCGTTACATGTGCTCTTTTGGTTCTTTTTGACATTTGTAGTACTACCTTCATTCAGTGCAGACGAATTAAAAGTTATTAATAAAAGTTATATTAAATAAATCTTAAAAGTGCTAAACAATATTAATTTTCTAGTTTTGGAAATTGGGTAAGTACCACTGTTATTTATATATGTATATGAATGCTTTAATGTTTAAAAAAGTAAAGATTATATTTTTAATTTTATACAGTCACAATGCTTTCAGGAAAAAGTTAAGGAATTTGGGGATTCAGTGGACATATTATACTTGCCCCTTTTCATATATTTCGATGGTTTTGAAGTGAACAATCCTTTGGGCTGGTGTTCGAAAAATTGGAGGGACCTATGTTCAAATGCCTTGCTTATCTACAAGATGAGGGTACATTCCATTCAATTATACTTGAAGTTACCACTATATAATGTACTATTTTTACAGGTAAAACAATTTATGTTTGCTGCAACAAAACAATGATTGCGAATAACAAAATTTTTGATTTATATAATCATGGTTCTAATTGCCTCCATCAAAAGATTTTTTGTGGGAAACATACAACATATTTGCTGCAATATAAAAATAATACCAATAAATATAATTTTGTTCTATCCACCATGAATTTTTGTTGTGTTACCCAAAATTATTTCTTTCGCAACTATAATTATTGTGGATCTAAAAATGTTACATATTTGAATTAACCATCAAATCCAACCATAGTATTGTTCTCTAAAATTATGATTATGAGAACCATATTTTTTCTTTGAGTGTATATGTACATGACATTAACTACAAACAATTTTTCTGTTTTAAAAGCTAGTTACAACTCTGAAACAATCTCTTCGTATGTATTTCGCTGAAGTTTTGTTGTGGTAGAACATAATGTCAATGAATAATGAAAATTTTACGTGATTTTCGAAGTCTGTGTCGAATCCTGTGTCGAATCGAAACTATAATTCTTTTGAAAACTTTCACTTAAATAAACTTTAATTAGCTTAAAGCAATACAAATTCTTTTCCATACCTTAAGCACATTTGCTGCATATCTACAACGACAATTTTTTTAAAAATAAATCTTTGAGAAAAAATCCCCACAAGAAACGTAAAACAAAGGTTTTTTATTGTCTAATTCAATATTGGAAAATTCGATGCTCTTTCACCAAAATCGATGCTCTTGGGTTACGAATACTGGGTTAATTGATTACTTTTGTCATAAAATAAAGTACATATGAGCAAAATTTGAATACAGTATCTCTTGCCAATATTTATCTTTGGCACAACACTAATTCAAATATTTCTATCATTTCTGTATACAATTTCTAATTCAATCGCTTCATGATCCTGCCAAACTACTTTCGTACCCGTACGTTGATATTCGAAAGGAAGTAAATCTGTTGCAAAATGCACTGTTTTATACAGAAGCCACCGCCACAATTTTAAGATGCGTACTTATTTCTATATGGGCATGGACAGTTTTAGAAATCGCGATCAGAGTGACTCCGAAGTCACTATCAAATTAACAGCCTCTTGTTCTCTCTATGTACATAAAAGGCCAATTTTGTTTAAGCCGCGGCCTTGTATAATTGGGCTTGAAGACAGTTGGAATTCCTTTGAGTTGCACCGACAGCGAGTTTTTCTGCGCGTCCCAACTTAGCAAAAAAAAGAGCGCTACAGTAGGAACACAGTTTATCAGTATTTCTTATAAGGTCCAGGCTTCGATTATACTGCGGTATTCAAGTTTCTTGTATAAATAAAATTATTGTTAGATGAAAAATATCTGTTGGCTGCAGACCATTTTGAGCGTGGGAAACTAAACCTTTTAAGTTTTGCAGTCGGTACCTGCTTACTTCTTGCTTCTATTCAACTGAACCCACATCCTTGACAATGGTGTTGGTGTTGACAATCCCTGGCTTACATTCTAGGCGCTGATATGAAAAAAAGAGGCAAAACAAGTCTATTCGAGAGCCTTAAACACATTATTACAATTTGAATTAAGCAAGGATCAAGTAGCGAAGTTGAACACTTTAGGAAAAAGTGCGAAGAGAGGTACAAAAGTAAACATAACTATAATGGAAAACTATCATTTTTATTTATTTTTTCTTATTATTTAATATTGTAAACACTTCCGTAAGTAGCAGCAGGGGCTGTCTATTGGCTAGAAGGCATTCAAATAGGATCAGAGCCTTGGCAACAGACGTATAATATAATGGATACATATTTAACACACATTTGTGTGTGTTCAATATACTTATTAATTTCCTCAACATTTTACTCCAACACTATGGCACAATTCAACTTCAGAAGACGCAATTTTGTGATTTCAGACTGATGTATTCATTGAATGAAGAGAGACTAAAACCGTTTTCGGCATCAGTTTACAACAAGCAAAGTTTACAAACTCTTATTTTGTTGTGAAGAGTTTTAATACATAAACTCGAAAATTAAACATTTTGAGTTGTGGCGCTTTTTTGAATTGAGTGCGATACATTTAATAAATTAATAAACACATTTCTTATATGTAATACGAAAGGAGTAGTTCAGTGTGAACGTTTCCGTTTCAGACGTAGAAGTAATTCGACAAATATAATTGTCGATTGGTCACAACTGTGAATAGATCTTGTACCGCATACTTTATAAATGGTTAATTAACTCCAACACGTCGAAGAATTCGCTCACTGAAGATAGTGTTGTCGCTGAAAACAAAAGTGCAGAAGCAGATCCAAGTTGATCGATAGGCACATTGGAATGCTTTCCACAGAGATCATGTATGTATATCTTATCAGTACAAGATCGAAATGTTAAGGTCGCGACACAAGAACAAGTTGAATTGGTTCTTATGGAAGCGTATGTGATGTGGAACCGTTTGTGCTATTGTGATAGTGTTCCTATCAAATGGAATGTCGATATATGTACATACATATAAACTATTAATAAAGCAAACATTTTCTACGAAAATAAATATACATAAGTACACTTAATTCTGTTTTAACGCTAGATAGATAGGTTCCATATAAAATAATCCATATAAAATAAGGTAACTGGTTCCTCGTTTCAAGAATCAGCGCAAAAAGGGTAAATAAAATATTGGAATTCATAGTTTTTAAATTAATATTTATTGAATATTTGCTCTGAAATTCATTTCTCAATAAACTATTTCCGAATTCATAAAAAGAAATTGAAAAATTCATAATACGAGTACGAGAAGAAATACCATACTAATACTATATAAAAGAAATACTATATATAAAAAAAATTATAAATCGGAATTTTTTTAGTCGAAAAATCGCGTTAAATAAAGTTTGGTCGCGTAAAAACAAAATCAAAAATTTTAAAAATTCGCGTTATTTCAAATCCGCGTTAAAATAATTCGCGTATAAACAGAATGAAGTGTACATATATGTATGTATAATAAAATATTCAATTTATATTTATAAGAAATTTCAATACAAATTTAATATTATTATTCGTTATTCATTAGCATCCGATATACGTACTTATATTGTATTGTAATATATTTTATTTTTATGGACAATTTTCTAAATGCACAACACTTCTTCCACTAAATGTTTGATTGAATAGATTTTATAACAATTTTTAAAAAACTCAAAATTTGGAGGGACAAAACAAATGCACCTTATAATATATACAGTAATAAATAAATTGTTTTTCTACTATTTTGTAGGGAAGTCGTACTTTTTGATAACTTCCCTAAACCGCTGTGACATCGATTCAATCAAATTGGTAATTGTGGACATTGGTATTCCATACCACGCCTTCTCCAATGCCTCAAACAAATTACCTGCTTTTCTTTAAGTAATCTTTTGAAGGGCCTTTTAACGATCTCCCAAAGATTTTCCAAATGATCAGGCGATTTCGCTGGCCACCATTACCTCTCCTTTCTAAACCACAACTTTGCCAGCTTCGAAGTGTGCATGGATTGTTGTCCTGCTGACAGATACAAGTCTGAGGCATTTCCAACTCAGGAAACGGAAGCATAACATTTTGAAGTATGTATGTCTCTATAAACGTATTGGTTCATAATGCCACTCACTCTATAAATCGGACCGATTCCAGTACCAGAAAAGCATCTCCAGACCATCAAAGTGCCAGACTATTTTTGCAGGGGTATTCGTGTTTGGGATGTCTGACATATAACAATATGTTAAGCTTAGACCCGTCACTAAAAAGAACGGACTTCCACGTTTATACCGACCAGTTTAAGTGATAATCACGAAAAGAGGCATTAGCCAAGCGTCTACGAAAAGTTCTGGATCAAATCGATACCTGAAGATCTCTAACAAGTTGTGAGGGTGTAGTAAACATTAACATTTGACAAAAAATGTTAATATTTTTAAGAACAAACTGAATCGATCTACATACCAGAAAATACCTCTTCAAGAAAATAATCACTTTAAGGCCTACTAGTACAACTTTGAATTACAATTAAACAACAAAAGTACCCTCACAGCGGCGAAATTTGATTTTTTCTGCATGAGTTACATTTGTTTTGTCCAGCAGATTTTGAGTTCTTTCTTAAAAATTTTTATTAAATCCAATCAATCGAACTTTTAGTGGAAAAAATGTTGTGCCTTATGAACCCCCCGTATAAGCCCCCGTTATAAACCCCATTCTAATCGCTGTTTTTTCAAAAAAAAGTAAGATGCAACATTTTAAATGACCACTAGGCGAACATACTGAAAATTACATAAATGGTACTGACTGAGATATCCCAAAATTGGATATTATATTACTTACTCTTTCATATTGATAAAAAGAACGACTGGGTCCAGCGCGGCCATACAAATATGGATAATAAGCACCGTACATTACTTCAGGGCAGGATACTGCCATCGTCGGTTATAATTTGAATGCAAGTCGAATATTCGGAGTGAATATCCAATGATTTCAAAACACTGATTATCTGTTAATTATCTCTGAACCATGAATCCAGGAATATCACTTCGATTGGTGGTTGCTAAACATTTTCACTTGTTAATTCTTCTGAACAAAGATGTGTTTGATGTATACGGAACTAATTCTTTGTAACCGTAACTCAGTATTCCACTTCGAGACATTTTTGAAAAGGAGACACTGAACTACGTATCCACAGTTACTGCAAAGAAAAACAATTCATGGTTCAAAATAGGTTTCATTCCGGAAAGGATTTCTTAAACACGTATGCTAACAATCTATGTAAGTCAAGACCTAATCTACCCAACAGATTATTTAATTTGAAAGTGGTTATTCATATTTCCCAGATATATTCATTTGCAAAATAGTTGTCCATTACACACCCAATCGTTATCCTCCTGAGTGTGCCATTGCGTGAACTTGGAAAATATATTTATTTTCGATTAAGATTTCGATTTAAGTAGTTTTAAAAAACGTCAGTGACCACTATTTTTATTTTAATTAACAAAGGTTTCATGGTCTGTTCTTAGGTTAATCGCTTAACCGAAATCGAAATTATAATTTCAAAATCTGCCCATTTAAAAACCAATTGAATTAAGATAAGAATCAAATGTGAACTTTATTTTATTAAAAAAGAAAAAACCAAAATTTCCTTGTTTCATAAAATGCGTATTTAGTAAATAACAAGGAGTATAATCATTTGCAATTTGGAAAGATAAGATTTCAAAAAATTTATACAAAGTCTATCACAAACGCCTTTCCCCACAACTCAAAGCACTTGAACCGGATTAGTAAGTAAGTTATGTGAACTTTCAATAGTGAAATAATTAAAATCTCATGTTTTACGAATATTTTTCTTTGTATATAAATAGGTTCTCTTTAGTATTAAAAAATATATGTATGCCCACAATATATATGTAAATGTCTTATGTTTATGTTATGTCTTATGTATGTTTATTTCTATTTTCTTTCCAAATTTTAAAGTACATAATTCAAAATTGAGGTTGCTTTTCATTTCCAATAGTTAGAGTACATACATACATATGTATATAAATAACAATTATATAACTTATAGTTCATACACATACATAGGCAACGAAAAAGCAAAAATTATTCTTACCAATTCATTCACAGGTTAAATTTCGTTATTGTAATCCAAAATAATTGAACATTAAAACGGCATTGTAATTAATGTTGAATTCCATCACAATACGATTGATAATAGATGAGAAATTATAATTTTTTATTTATTGAAAAGGTTCACTTCACTGCGATTTGTGGCCGCCCACAAACAATTGATGGTAAACAATTGTTTTCACATTTTTTCACTGGAACAAAAACACGAATTTGTTCTTTTTTTTTCTTAATTGAAATCGTAATTTTAATTCCGTCGATCTGTTAAAAACCGAAAACGTAACTCAACAATCACGAAGGACTCGAACACGAACTAATACCGTCCCAAAGAGAGACGTGCGCACCGACAACGTCAAGAAAACGAACTGTTGACGAATGAACTAAATTTTCCGTCATTTGTTGAAAACGTTCAAACAAAACAAAACAAAACAAAACACGCACGTTCAAATCAACTTTAAATAAAAAACACATTGGCGAAAGAGAGACCAATACAGTGCGTTCAACCACCACGTTCAAGCCTCCAACTAGTCAAGAGCTTACGATTGGCTGAAATTCATTGAATTATTACTGGTTCATTTTTCGAAGAATTACAAATGGTGTCTCTCTCTCGAATTTGAAAAAAGTTCCACTCCTATTCCCAGGTCGGTTCTGTACAGCTCTCGCATACCCTATATTTTAGGGTAGTAATCTTCACTAAAATACTGTTTCTAAGGAAATACTAAATTTCAATATACCGAAAAGTAGTTTAAAAGAACCGTGGAGAAATATCCTTCTACCCCTCCTTTACATATATGTATGTTACTTAAGATTAGGATATTCGATGATTAATTTTAGATTAAGTCTATATCATAGTATTAAAGAGAACAGTTATTTCATTTCAAAAATTCCTGTAAATTTAAGTGTGAAAAAACGATTATTAATCAATTATTATAACAATATACAATATCAAGTTTTGCGCATTTCTATTTCCAAAGTTATGCGACACAACGAAATAACTTATCAACAAACTGTCATTAATAGGGAAACTTTTCGATTATAGGTCTTCTCGAGCTTCTATGGGCCGAAATAAATTCTGGTCTTATACCTCACATCAGTCTACAGCAGCTATATTAGATTCCAAACGGCAAAAAATATTCTTCATCCGGGTATCTTGACAGACCACAGTGATGACCAAATATTCGGGATCAATGTAAGAGAATGTATTTTAACCTATGTAAATTAGGCATAGCTTCTTGATTTAGTCGATAGCGAAAGTGGCGACGTCTGTGATCAGATCACTGATCAGATTTCGGACGATCAGGCACCATACCAGACACCATACAACGAGTGGCTTATGCATTCACCAAACATATCGAGATCTTCAAGCTAGCTACACAACCTGCTACAATATTTAGTATACATATTTACATCTCTAGTATACAGATGTCTCAGGTGTTTACCGTGAGTGCCTGCCTTAAATAGGCTTCCACCACACATGTAGTTAATACAGGTGTCGACCAGCTCAACATCGATTTGGACAAACCAAACCTCAGGCATCTAACATTTTGAAGGCATGTATAAGGGGCATGACTTCCACTTTCATGAAGGTTGAGAGTCAGGCTCTATCCGCAATTTTGGTGTAAACAAGGGTACTCCCATAGTGTGTGTGGGTCTGAAGTTGGTGAACATGAGAGTTGTTCGGTATACATTGTCTCTTGTCCAAACAAGCAAGTGAGAGTCATTTACATACTTTTATGCCTGACGCGAAAATATTGATATATGATCCACAGTAGTTGGCCAAATCCCCAGCCAAATACTATAACCCCTCGTTACTTTCGACAGACCGCCTTGCTTCCAACACCCTCCACAGCGACCAACTGTAAGTTTTACCTCATATACATATGTACATATTTTCGGGCCCGCCTTCACCTTGCGCAGTATTGCAGAGTCTTGTCTTGATCTTCTTCTTGGAAATAATTCTTTCCCATTGTCGTCCATACAATTGCTCTCCTAGTCTGGTTACATTCAGCCTAAGTCCAGTCCTGTCCTACCCCATGATACACACCTAATTCGCAACGTCTTGATCTGTCCGATACTGCCCTAAGCCGCCCAACACCCTCCGTCCTGTCCCATTCATTTATATAAATGTAATTTTTTTATATTAAAAAACTATAAAAAAGGCTGTTTCGAAGAATTATTAATTTATTTTTATTGACGATGACCGGTAGATAGAAATTTTATTAAATTTACTTCCTAATTTTACGCCGTTTCACTACGCTTAACTCTACCTGGTATAAGCTTTTTTATTTATCGTATATACATATATATTTTATATATATAAGTATACATACATATATACATATGTACATTATTTAATACATGTCCATATATGTAGGTATACATATACAATAATTTATTCTTCGAATGTATGTATGTACATACATATGTATAATATGTATTTTTTTTTATTTAAAAAGAAGAGCTAAGCCTATTTATGTATGTATATATTTATTTATACATACTCGTATATATGTACATATGTATTTATATAAATATATATGTATATATTTTACATACATATATATATATGTATATTTATGTATATAATAAATGATTACATGAACAAGCTTTACAATCGCACTCATTCCCAAAAATGGCACAACTCAAAATTTGTCATTTTCGATTTTATGTATTAAAACGGTTCACAATGCACGTATCTACCAACAAACAAAAGCTCAATTTATGTTCTTGTTGTTACTCATGCCAAAAACGGTTTTAGTCTCTGTTCATCCTATGAAGATACACTACATACATATATATAAATACAAACAGTTATTTCTAATGCATAATTATGCTTCATGACTGGAAGAAAGGGTAATTGAAGTATACGCGATTTACCAAAGGCTATCATTTGCACAATATGTAGGTCCCAAGTTGTACCTTTTTTCCAAGTTGGCCGCGATTCCCCTAATTTACAGCTGTTGCAGCTCCAATCGAAGTTGGAGCAATTAATATAGTCTTCGACTTAATGAGCTGGCAAATGATTTTGCAACTTCCTATTTAAAGTCTCTACATAAGGAAGAAGGAACACAAAGTGGAATTCGTGTTAAATTTCATTCCTGAAATTGGAGAACCTACACAAAGATAGGTAAATATGGTCTGCTCTTCGTATTTCTGATTATCCTTCTTCTGTTTTTGCTATATTCGCTTGCCGACTAATTACGAATGTGAAGACCGAAATTATAACATTTTCAGGGGAGTGAGTTACGAAATGAAATATGTATGTAGGTTGGATGCGAAATTCTAAGTATGTAATTGTTCTATGAGAAAGGCGTAGTAAAGGCGTGAAGTATGCAGAAGTAAAGAACGGGCAGAAACAGCTAAAAAATGTACAATTCTCTGATTCTGTAATTCTTATAAATTCTTGCTGCGTTATAAAAACTTTAGCTTTAGCGAAATACAAGTGTTCATAAGCTTAACAAACCCTGAGTGGTAAGGCAGCTCCTTTGGTAGTAGTGATGCTCTGCTCAATTTAGTACTGTTACATACATAACTATTATAAATAAATTTACATTAATTCTGCGAAATATTTCTAGAAATTATGCTTGATGCTCCCAGTAGTCCGTATTTTGAGGTAAATGTAAAATGCAAATGTCCGTATTTTGAATAGTGCATGAGTGCATGTATGTGTAGTGTTGAATCATTATTTGGTATTTCAGTATTATGATTGCACTTATCCGCAATCATAATGCACTTTCAGTATTATGATTGCACTTATTCAATATTAGGCAACCCATAACACGATTAATTCATAGCACGTTGTATAGAAACAACTTCCTCTTAGAAATACAATAGAAGAAATAAAATATATGAAAGTCAGAAAGCTTGATAATGTTTTTGTTCGTGTTTTGTTAAATTGAAGGAAATGACTTAATAAATAAAGCTGTATTAAAATTTTTTTTTTTAAATTTTTGCTACACATTACCTTTTTTTATCAATAAAGTTTTGACCAAGTGCTGTACGAAGACTTTAGTGGAACACTGTATACATAAACATAAGTTTTATTATTATATATTAAATAGTCTGGGATTAGTCTCTACTCTTTAGTAATTTATTTTCAAAATGTTAAAACTTAAAATATATGTAATTAATTGTTTGCATATCAGGACGTTTATTAAGATATCCGACTAGAGGCAAAACTTGCTCAAAAAATAAAATTTGCAATTGATTATTTGTTGTTATACCCTACACCTTAAGGTTAAGGGTATATTCACTTTGTCACGAAACGTGTAACGCATAGAAATAGACCGATTGGTATAGAGAAGTACATATATATATTCTTGATCAGCGTGATCTCCTGAGTCGATTTAGTGATGGAATTTTGTAGATATATTTTTTTTTTGGGGTGTGCAGGTTGGTATTGAAAATGGGCAAAATCGGTCCACGAGCACGCCAATTTTTTATTAAAAATGTGATATCAGCGTGAGTTATAACAACAAAATTTCTGAGTATAGAGTAGCATTATCCGTTAATATGCCAAATATGGGCGTGATCCGCCCACGTTTAGTTTACACAGGCAAAAGAGGGCCTTAAATGGTTACATATATTGTTAAATATATATTATGTATAAATTTCCTGAATAAAACTTTATATAACAACTTATTTTCCAATAAAACATTATAACACCAAAACTAGGCGCGGTGCGCCCACTTTTACACTACTTATACAGTATAACTTATGAAAACAAATTTATTACCACGGAAATAAGGTTTAAATTTGAACTCAATAATAAAACTACTAAACTAGTTATTTTGTTTTGAAAACAGGTAACACCCACGCCCACTATTTATGCGGTTAATCAACTTGCAGCCCCAAAAATTCCTAGAATTCAATAAGTCAATAGACCCAATTCTGTTTTTACACGGAAATTGGTTACAGGAAAACCCGTGTACAAAAAAACCGTGTAAAAAAAGATATTTTTCGTATGCAAAATAGGTGATTGGTTCCTTATCTCTAAAACCTATTGAAATTAGTGAAAAACAAGGACTTTTTAGGAACAACTATTCAGGTTTATTTTAATAAATCACATATATAATGTGTTTTAACACAAGCATAGTTATTAAAGAAACAAAACATAGTTCAGAAAATAAAGGGTTTTCCAATAAGAGGTGTAATTTTGATATTCAAAGAAAAATGCCATTTTTTGAGATAAATTATCGCATGTTTAATTCGTAATAAAGAGGAAGGTATGCCGTTAATAATGAAAAACAACATCAGCCAAATGGCCACCACGACCACGCTTGCAGGACCATAGCTATTCAAAATTACACCTCTTATTGGAAAACCCTTTATTAACACATTCTAGTTGCTGTCACAAATAAATTTTATTGTATGCACTAAAAGGGAATTCCCCTAAATTAATTTAATTAATTTAATTAATTAAACTGCCAAAACTGCCGCCCCCGAAAATGTGCCCCGGGCGGACCACACCCTAGCTACGCCACTGTATTTATACCCGCCTGTGATTAAATTTGATTATAAGGTAGCTTTCCTTATAACCACATATTCCCTCTACTTTCAGTTTGTATTTCACTCTATAATGCTACTGTTCTGCAATGAGAAATCTAAAAAAATTAAAAATTTAAATAAATAAATTTTAATAATTAATTAATATAATTAATGACGAGATAATTTTTCAAAACTTTTAGGTGTAGCGTTTATAAGATTCGGCCAGGCCGAATATAGCACTCTTATTGGTTTTTATTCTTGTTAATTTCCTCATAAATGTAATAATTTTTGTTTATATTTAGTATATAATTTCTAAACAATAAAGTTATATCCCCCGCGTATTATTTGTTTAGATTATAAGCGAAGTAATTCAATCCTAATTTTTAGTATCTTGCAATTCTTAGACACAACTTCAAAAGTTACCACAATAAAATTGTATTAAATATTCGCGTATATACATATACAATATGTATATCTATCAGCGAATACGAGTATATGAAATATTGATATGCAGTTAAAAAGAAATTAAATAATAACAATAATTATCAATTTTTAATTTTCCTTGGAAAATAAACTTTTTCGATAAAATATTGTTTTACATAAATGAAACATATTTCTAATACCTTTCCAGCGATACAAGTCGTTATCATGTACAGTTTAGGAGGTATAGACCGAACACCCTAAAATCGGTGGTGTGGCACTATGCCACAACATGTCACAATATGCTAATACTTTCCGTATTGTTATTTAATAAGGAAGCAGAATAGAACTGTTTTAAATAGTTTTCATTAAAAATTCTACAATATCTTAAAAATATCCACACAACTTTAATTTATGCCCACATTGGAAAACGAAACTTCGTAGGGTGGCAACAGTTTGGAAAAAAGTTTGTTGAATCCGACCGCTTTAAGATAAACCGTCGCTTGCTATCTCTTTTTGGCTGCAAAGGAAATGCAACAAAATTCACAAGTGCATACAGAATTTCCAGGGGCAATTAGCAGCTCTGTCTGCCACTCAGCTTGTAGCTGTCGCTATAGAAAATGCCATTAAAAGTGCTGGAAGTTATTGTAGCCGGTGGTGTGGAATCAATGTCTAATGTACATTAGTACCTGAAAAGAGGAAAGTTCAATAAGTTAAGTTAAAATAAATTCAGTTAAATTCATAAATTCAGACAATTTAATACTGTTTCAGAAGGAAAATGTCACAATCACTGCCGGCAACGCTTCCACCCTCAATGATGGTGTTTCTGATGACCACTAAATCTGCAGGAGATTACAAATGTAAACATCTGGCTAGCATATTGAGCTAGCAATATTGAGGGGAATATATTTATTTTTGGAAAAATATATTATAAACAAACAAACATAGTCAGAAATTTCTTTTCTCCAATATGCAAAATTCCCGAAATTGGAATGTCATAACAAAACTTCGCTTACGCCATCTTACGGAAAGTAGTTCAAGTTGTTGCTGTTGTTTTTATTGCATCCGTCATATGGTGAATGGTGGAAATCTATAATAGGTTTCGATTATTTTCCTGTTGCTTTCCAACTGTATGGTGGATGGTGGAAAACCTAAATAGATTCTGATCATTACTACTGATAATTTATACTTTCTTGTGGAGAAGCGCCATCTTATGGAAACTAGAATTTAGTTGTTCTAATTGCATCCGCCATGTGGTTGATGGTGGAAATCTGAAATAGGCTTCGATTGCTAGTTGTACTTACTTTTCTGTTGCTTTTCAACTGTATGGTGGATGGTGGAAAACCTAAAATAGATTCAAACTTTTCTGCGCCAATCAGCGTATTCTTGTTTTTGCTGCCATTTTGTTGATCCGGATTTTATCGAATTAATATTCTTTGTCATTCGTGTCATTGATTGAGATTTTTGCGAAATATTTATTCCAGGTTTATTATTGTGTGGTTGCGTCGGCTTTTTAGAATTTTTATTACTTTTATTATGCCGTCTTTGTTAAGGAGGATCCAGTTACGTTTTTAATTTATTCAAGAAGTCATAAAAACAACATTTTTGTAGGTGCGTGCTGGTCATGTTCGTTTTTTTACTTCTGAAATTAACGAAGTAGTAGTAATAGCGTCAGCTGTACGTACACCCAATGGTGGGTGTCACATTGGACATCTTGAGGCCGCCTCAGAAAAAGCTGTTTACGTTGCATCCTGTCACACTACAAAAAATTGTGCGCATCCTCAAACTCGTGTACGTGCAAGCGGTTGAGATGTGTTTGTAAGCGCTTTCATTTCAACGAAAGCACGGTACGGAATGATTGATTTGACGTGTCAGTAGCAGCAGCAGCGTTGTCGTTTCGGGGAATTGTGCAATAGTACAAATGCAAAACAGTTGGCAGTACTTTTTGCATATAGTAGTACGCAAAGAATATGAAATAAATATCTAATATTCCTTTGTAAAAACCCCTTTATTCATTTGTACCACGTTAATTAAAGATAGCAAAGTTTTAGACGATGAGATACGTACGGTTAAAGAACTAAATAAAGTCAATATAAAATAATAGTACTGCCTTTAAGAAAGCAATAAATGCTCTCTGCATCTTGTTTTTTATTTGTAATTCTAAGAAATGTATCCTTTCTTTCCAAAATATTCTTTTGGATATTGATAAATATTTGGAGTAATTTTTTTAAAATAAGAATGGGCAATATTTTCAGATTTAAGAAATAAGTTGCTAGAACTAATAATAATAATAAAAATTACATAATACAATGAAATTCTAAAACCAGTAAGAAAGCTATATTCGGCCTGGCCGAATCTTAGATACCCTACACCTAAAAGTTTTGAAAAAAGTGCCGAAGCTAGGGTATGGCGGCCGTGGCGGTCCACTCTGGGCGGCACAATGTCGGGGGCGGCAGTTGTGGAAATCAAGTATTGACTTATTGAATTCTAGGAATTTTTCGGGCTACAAGTTGATTAACCGTCCCGGGCTCCATGAAACCTAGCTACGACTCTGTATAAATAGTAGGCGTGGTCATTACCTTTTTCAAAACAAAATAATTAGCTTAGTTGTTATATAATTGTGTTCATTTAAACTTTATTTCCGTGGTAATAAACTTGTTCTCATACTGCTATACTGTATATGTAGTGTAAAAGTGGGCGGACCGCACCGAGTTTTCATGTAATAATGTTTTTTTGTAAAACAAGTTGTTATCTAAAGTTTTATTCAGGAAGTTTATATATTTAACAATATAACCCTCTTTTGCCTGTGTAACCTAAAAGTGGGCGGATCACGCCCATATTTGGCATATTAACGGATAATGCTACTCTATACCCAGGAATGAAATTTTGTTGTAATAGCTCAAAAACGAACGCTGATATCACATTTTTAATAAAAAATAGGCGTGGTCGTGGACCGATTTTGCCCATTTTCAATATCAACCTGCACACCACAAGAAACAATGTTTATGCAAAATTTCATCACGATATCTTCACCGGTTCTCCTGTGATCGTGATTTCAACAGACAGACAGACAGACGGACAGACAGACGGACGGACATGGCTAAATCGACTCAGGAGGTCACGCTGATCAAGAATATATATACTTTTCTATACCTATCGTCTCTATTTCTATGCGTTACACATTTCGTTACAAAGTGAATATACCCTTACCTTAAGGTGTAGGATATAAAAAAACAGTACAGTAAGAAAAAACACATAATCAGCCGGTTTTTCCATTCCATACATTTTTTCTTTTTACCGGCATGCATGTTTTCTTAAGCCCTTGCTGTGGCTGCTACGCATAACAAAACAGAAATGAGAAGGCAACAGATAAGAAAAAGTTTCTTACCGTGCTTCGAGTTTGTATACATGTGTTAGTGTTTGACGCTCGTGAGGCAGCCAAAATTTTAGCGCTAACATTGAGGCGAACGTGGATCGAAAGCTGTTCCACTTTTTGCAATCAACCAATCAGAGCGTGTGAGTCTGGCGCATAGATGCCCAGTGTGACACCCACCAATGGTAGTTTCTAGGGGCAATTAGCAGCTCTGTCTGCCACTCAACTTGTAGCTGTCGCTATAGAAAATGCCATTCAAAGTGCTGGAAGTTATTGTAGCCGGTGGTGTGGAATCAATGTCTAATGTACATTAGTACCTGAAAAGAGGAAAGTTCAATAAGTTAAGTTAAAATAAATTCAGTTAAATTCATAAATTCAGACAATTTAATACTGTTTCAGAAGGAAAATGTCACAATCACTGCCGGCAACGCTTCCACCCTCAATGATGGTGTTTCTGATGACCACTAAATCTGCAGGAGATTACAAATGTAAACATCTGGCTAGCATATTGAGCTAGCAATATTGAGGGGAATATATTTATTTTTGGAAAAATATATTATAAACAAACAAACATAGTCAGAAATTTCTTTTCTCCAATATGCAAAATTCCCGAAATTGGAATGTCATAACAAAACTTCGCTTACGCCATCTTACGGAAAGTAGTTCAAGTTGTTGCTGTTGTTTTTATTGCATCCGTCATATGGTGAATGGTGGAAATCTATAATAGGTTTCGATTATTTTCCTGTTGCTTTCCAACTGTATGGTGGATGGTGGAAAACCTAAATAGATTCTGATCATTACTACTGATAATTTATACTTTCTTGTGGAGAAGCGCCATCTTATGGAAACTAGAATTTAGTTGTTCTAATTGCATCCGCCATGTGGTTGATGGTGGAAATCTGAAATAGGCTTCGATTGCTAGTTGTACTTACTTTTCTGTTGCTTTTCAACTGTATGGTGGATGGTGGAAAACCTAAAATAGATTCAAACTTTTCTGCGCCAATCAGCGTATTCTTGTTTTTGCTGCCATTTTGTTGATCCGGATTTTATCGAATTAATATTCTTTGTCATTCGTGTCATTGATTGAGATTTTTGCGAAATATTTATTCCAGGTTTATTATTGTGTGGTTGCGTCGGCTTTTTAGAATTTTTATTACTTTTATTATGCCGTCTTTGTTAAGGAGGATCCAGTTACGTTTTTAATTTATTCAAGAAGTCATAAAAACAACATTTTTGTAGGTGCGTGCTGGTCATGTTCGTTTTTTTACTTCTGAAATTAACGAAGTAGTAGTAATAGCGTCAGCTGTACGTACACCTAATGGTGGGTGTCACATTGGACATCTTGAGGCCGCCTCAGAAAAAGCTGTTTACGTTGCATCCTGTCACACTACAAAAAATTGTGCGCATCCTCAAACTCGTGTACGTGCAAGCGGTTGAGATGTGTTTGTAAGCGCTTTCATTTCAACGAAAGCACGGTACGGAATGATTGATTTGACGTGTCAGTAGCAGCAGCAGCGTTGTCGTTTCGGGGAATTGTGCAATAGTACAAATGCAAAACAGTTGGCAGTACTTTTTGCATATAGTAGTACGCAAAGAATATGAAATAAATATCTAATATTCCTTTGTAAAAACCCCTTTATTCATTTGTACCACGTTAATTAAAGATAGCAAAGTTTTAGACGATGAGATACGTACGGTTAAAGAACTAAATAAAGTCAATATAAAATAATAGTACTGCCTTTAAGAAAGCAATAAATGCTCTCTGCATCTTGTTTTTTATTTGTAATTCTAAGAAATGTATCCTTTCTTTCCAAAATATTCTTTTGGATATTGATAAATATTTGGAGTAATTTTTTTAAAATAAGAATGGGCAATATTTTCAGATTTAAGAAATAAGTTGCTAGAACTAATAATAATAATAAAAATTACATAATACAATGAAATTCTAAAACCAGTAAGAAAGCTATATTCGGCCTGGCCGAATCTTAGATACCCTACACCTAAAAGTTTTGAAAAAAGTGCCGAAGCTAGGGTATGGCGGCCGTGGCGGTCCACTCTGGGCGGCACAATGTCGGGGGCGGCAGTTGTGGAAATCAAGTATTGACTTATTGAATTCTAGGAATTTTTCGGGCTACAAGTTGATTAACCGTCCCGGGCTCCATGAAACCTAGCTACGACTCTGTATAAATAGTAGGCGTGGTCATTACCTTTTTCAAAACAAAATAATTAGCTTAGTTGTTATATAATTGTGTTCATTTAAACTTTATTTCCGTGGTAATAAACTTGTTCTCATACTGCTATACTGTATATGTAGTGTAAAAGTGGGCGGACCGCACCCAGTTTTCATGTAATAATGTTTTTTTGTAAAACAAGTTGTTATCTAAAGTTTTATTCAGGAAGTTTATATATTTAACAATATAACCCTCTTTTGCCTGTGTAACCTAAAAGTGGGCGGATCACGCCCATATTTGGCATATTAACGGATAATGCTACTCTATACCCAGGAATGAAATTTTGTTGTAATAGCTCAAAAACGAACGCTGATATCACATTTTTAATAAAAAATAGGCGTGGTCGTGGACCGATTTTGCCCATTTTCAATACCAACCTGCACACCACAAGAAACAATGTTTATGCAAAATTTCATCACGATATCTTCACCGGTTCTCCTGTGATCGTGATTTCAACAGACAGACAGACGGACAGACAGACGGACGGACATGGCTAAATCGACTCAGGAGGTCACGCTGATCAAGAATATATATACTTTTCTATACCTATCGTCTCTATTTCTATGCGTTACACATTTCGTTACAAAGTGAATATACCCTTACCTTAAGGTATAGGATATAAAAAAACAGTACAGTAAGAAAAAACACATAATCAGCCGGTTTTTCCATTCCATACATTTTTTCTTTTTACCGGCATGCATGTTTTCTTAAGCCCTTGCTGTGGCTGCTACGCATAACAAAACAGAAATGAGAAGGCAACAGATAAGAAAAAGTTTCTTACCGTGCTTCGAGTTTGTATACATGTGTTAGTGTTTGACGCTCGTGAGGCAGCCAAAATTTTAGCGCTAACATTGAGGCGAACGTGGATCGAAAGCTGTTCCACTTTTTGCAATCAACCAATCAGAGCGTGTGAGTCTGGCGCATAGATGCCCAGTGTGACACCCACCAATGGTAGTTTCTAGGGGCAATTAGCAGCTCTGTCTGCCACTCAACTTGTAGCTGTCGCTATAGAAAATGCCATTCAAAGTGCTGGAAGTTATTGTAGCCGGTGGTGTGGAATCAATGTCTAATGTACATTAGTACCTGAAAAGAGGAAAGTTCAATAAGTTAAGTTAAAATAAATTCAGTTAAATTCATAAATTCAGACAATTTAATACTGTTTCAGAAGGAAAATGTCACAATCACTGCCGGCAACGCTTCCACCCTCAATGATGGTGTTTCTGATGACCACTAAATCTGCAGGAGATTACAAATGTAAACATCTGGCTAGCATATTGAGCTAGCAATATTGAGGGGAATATATTTATTTTTGGAAAAATATATTATAAACAAACAAACATAGTCAGAAATTTCTTTTCTCCAATATGCAAAATTCCCGAAATTGGAATGTCATAACAAAACTTCGCTTACGCCATCTTACGGAAAGTAGTTCAAGTTGTTGCTGTTGTTTTTATTGCATCCGTCATATGGTGAATGGTGGAAATCTATAATAGGTTTCGATTATTTTCCTGTTGCTTTCCAACTGTATGGTGGATGGTGGAAAACCTAAATAGATTCTGATCATTACTACTGATAATTTATACTTTCTTGTGGAGAAGCGCCATCTTATGGAAACTAGAATTTAGTTGTTCTAATTGCATCCGCCATGTGGTTGATGGTGGAAATCTGAAATAGGCTTCGATTGCTAGTTGTACTTACTTTTCTGTTGCTTTTCAACTGTATGGTGGATGGTGGAAAACCTAAAATAGATTCAAACTTTTCTGCGCCAATCAGCGTATTCTTGTTTTTGCTGCCATTTTGTTGATCCGGATTTTATCGAATTAATATTCTTTGTCATTCGTGTCATTGATTGAGATTTTTGCGAAATATTTATTCCAGGTTTATTATTGTGTGGTTGCGTCGGCTTTTTAGAATTTTTATTACTTTTATTATGCCGTCTTTGTTAAGGAGGATCCAGTTACGTTTTTAATTTATTCAAGAAGTCATAAAAACAACATTTTTGTAGGTGCGTGCTGGTCATGTTCGTTTTTTTACTTCTGAAATTAACGAAGTAGTAGTAATAGCGTCAGCTGTACGTACACCTAATGGTGGGTGTCACATTGGACATCTTGAGGCCGCCTCAGAAAAAGCTGTTTACGTTGCATCCTGTCACACTACAAAAAATTGTGCGCATCCTCAAACTCGTGTACGTGCAAGCGGTTGAGATGTGTTTGTAAGCGCTTTCATTTCAACGAAAGCACGGTACGGAATGATTGATTTGACGTGTCAGTAGCAGCAGCAGCGTTGTCGTTTCGGGGAATTGTGCAATAGTACAAATGCAAAACAGTTGGCAGTACTTTTTGCATATAGTAGTACGCAAAGAATATGAAATAAATATCTAATATTCCTTTGTAAAAACCCCTTTATTCATTTGTACCACGTTAATTAAAGATAGCAAAGTTTTAGACGATGAGATACGTACGGTTAAAGAACTAAATAAAGTCAATATAAAATAATAGTACTGCCTTTAAGAAAGCAATAAATGCTCTCTGCATCTTGTTTTTTATTTGTAATTCTAAGAAATGTATCCTTTCTTTCCAAAATATTCTTTTGGATATTGATAAATATTTGGAGTAATTTTTTTAAAATAAGAATGGGCAATATTTTCAGATTTAAGAAATAAGTTGCTAGAACTAATAATAATAATAAAAATTACATAATACAATGAAATTCTAAAACCAGTAAGAAAGCTATATTCGGCCTGGCCGAATCTTAGATACCCTACACCTAAAAGTTTTGAAAAAAGTGCCGAAGCTAGGGTATGGCGGCCGTGGCGGTCCACTCTGGGCGGCACAATGTCGGGGGCGGCAGTTGTGGAAATCAAGTATTGACTTATTGAATTCTAGGAATTTTTCGGGCTACAAGTTGATTAACCGTCCCGGGCTCCATGAAACCTAGCTACGACTCTGTATAAATAGTAGGCGTGGTCATTACCTTTTTCAAAACAAAATAATTAGCTTAGTTGTTATATAATTGTGTTCATTTAAACTTTATTTCCGTGGTAATAAACTTGTTCTCATACTGCTATACTGTATATGTAGTGTAAAAGTGGGCGGACCGCACCCAGTTTTCATGTAATAATGTTTTTTTGTAAAACAAGTTGTTATCTAAAGTTTTATTCAGGAAGTTTATATATTTAACAATATAACCCTCTTTTGCCTGTGTAACCTAAAAGTGGGCGGATCACGCCCATATTTGGCATATTAACGGATAATGCTACTCTATACCCAGGAATGAAATTTTGTTGTAATAGCTCAAAAACGAACGCTGATATCACATTTTTAATAAAAAATAGGCGTGGTCGTGGACCGATTTTGCCCATTTTCAATACCAACCTGCACACCACAAGAAACAATGTTTATGCAAAATTTCATCACGATATCTTCACCGGTTCTCCTGTGATCGTGATTTCAACAGACAGACAGACGGACAGACAGACGGACGGACATGGCTAAATCGACTCAGGAGGTCACGCTGATCAAGAATATATATACTTTTCTATACCTATCGTCTCTATTTCTATGCGTTACACATTTCGTTACAAAGTGAATATACCCTTACCTTAAGGTGTAGGATATAAAAAAACAGTACAGTAAGAAAAAACACATAATCAGCCGGTTTTTCCATTCCATACATTTTTTCTTTTTACCGGCATGCATGTTTTCTTAAGCCCTTGCTGTGGCTGCTACGCATAACAAAACAGAAATGAGAAGGCAACAGATAAGAAAAAGTTTCTTACCGTGCTTCGAGTTTGTATACATGTGTTAGTGTTTGACGCTCGTGAGGCAGCCAAAATTTTAGCGCTAACATTGAGGCGAACGTGGATCGAAAGCTGTTCCACTTTTTGCAATCAACCAATCAGAGCGTGTGAGTCTGGCGCATAGATGCCCAGTGTGACACCCACCAATGGTAGTTTCTAGGGGCAATTAGCAGCTCTGTCTGCCACTCAACTTGTAGCTGTCGCTATAGAAAATGCCATTCAAAGTGCTGGAAGTTATTGTAGCCGGTGGTGTGGAATCAATGTCTAATGTACATTAGTACCTGAAAAGAGGAAAGTTCAATAAGTTAAGTTAAAATAAATTCAGTTAAATTCATAAATTCAGACAATTTAATACTGTTTCAGAAGGAAAATGTCACAATCACTGCCGGCAACGCTTCCACCCTCAATGATGGTGTTTCTGATGACCACTAAATCTGCAGGAGATTACAAATGTAAACATCTGGCTAGCATATTGAGCTAGCAATATTGAGGGGAATATATTTATTTTTGGAAAAATATATTATAAACAAACAAACATAGTCAGAAATTTCTTTTCTCCAATATGCAAAATTCCCGAAATTGGAATGTCATAACAAAACTTCGCTTACGCCATCTTACGGAAAGTAGTTCAAGTTGTTGCTGTTGTTTTTATTGCATCCGTCATATGGTGAATGGTGGAAATCTATAATAGGTTTCGATTATTTTCCTGTTGCTTTCCAACTGTATGGTGGATGGTGGAAAACCTAAATAGATTCTGATCATTACTACTGATAATTTATACTTTCTTGTGGAGAAGCGCCATCTTATGGAAACTAGAATTTAGTTGTTCTAATTGCATCCGCCATGTGGTTGATGGTGGAAATCTGAAATAGGCTTCGATTGCTAGTTGTACTTACTTTTCTGTTGCTTTTCAACTGTATGGTGGATGGTGGAAAACCTAAAATAGATTCAAACTTTTCTGCGCCAATCAGCGTATTCTTGTTTTTGCTGCCATTTTGTTGATCCGGATTTTATCGAATTAATATTCTTTGTCATTCGTGTCATTGATTGAGATTTTTGCGAAATATTTATTCCAGGTTTATTATTGTGTGGTTGCGTCGGCTTTTTAGAATTTTTATTATACCCTACACCTTAAGGTTAAGGGTATATTCACTTTGTCACGAAATGTGTAACGCATAGAAATAGAGACGATAGGTATAGAAAAGTATATATATTCTTGATCAGCGTGACCTCCTGAGTCGATTTAGCCATGTCCGTCCGTCTGTCTGTCTGTCTGTCTGTCTGTCTGTCTGTCTGTCTGTCTGTCTGTTGAAATCACGATCACAGGAGAACCGGTAAAGATATCGTAATGAAATTTTGCAGAAATATTGTTTCTTGTGGTGTGCAGGTTGGTATTGAAAATGGGCAAAATCGGTCCACGACCACGCCTATTTTTTAGTAAAAATGTGATATCAGCGTTCGTTTTTGAGTTATGACAACAAAATTTCATTCCTGAGTATAGAGTAGCAGTATCCGTTAATAACCCAAATATGGGCGTGATCCGCCCACTTTTAGGTTACACAGGCAAAAGAGGGTTATATTGTTAAATATATGAACTTCCTGAATAAAACTTTAGATAACAACTTGTTTACCAAAAAAACATTATTACATCAAAACTGGGTGCGGTCCGCCCACTTTTACACTACTTATGAATACAGAATAGCTCATGAAAACAAGTTTATTACCACGAACACAATAATAAAATTACTAAACTAGTTATTTTGTTTTGAAAAAGGTAATGACCACGCCTACTATTAATACAGAGGCGTAGCTAGGTCTCATGGAGCCCGCGACGGTCAATCAACTTGCAGCCCCAAAAATTCCTAGAATTCAATAAGTCACTACTTGAATTCCACAACTGCCACCCCCGACATCGTGCCGCCCAGAATGGACAGCCACGCCCGCCCCCCTTACTACGCCCCCCTTTTAAATTTTTTTCAAAACTTTTCGGTGTAGGGTATCTAAGATTCGGCCAGGCCGAATATAGCTTTCTTACTGGTTACTTTTATTATGCCGTCTTTGTTAAGGAGGATCCAGTTACGTTTTTAATTTATTCAAGAAGTCATAAAAACAACATTTTTGTAGGTGCGTGCTGGTCATGTTCGTTTTTTTACTTCTGAAATTAACGAAGTAGTAGTAATAGCGTCAGCTGTACGTACACCTAATGGTGGGTGTCACATTGGACATCTTGAGGCCGCCTCAGAAAAAGCTGTTTACGTTGCATCCTGTCACACTACAAAAAATTGTGCGCATCCTCAAACTCGTGTACGTGCAAGCGGTTGAGATGTGTTTGTAAGCGCTTTCATTTCAACGAAAGCACGGTACGGAATGATTGATTTGACGTGTCAGTAGCAGCAGCAGCGTTGTCGTTTCGGGGAATTGTGCAATAGTACAAATGCAAAACAGTTGGCAGTACTTTTTGCATATAGTAGTACGCAAAGAATATGAAATAAATATCTAATATTCCTTTGTAAAAACCCCTTTATTCATTTGTACCACGTTAATTAAAGATAGCAAAGTTTTAGACGATGAGATACGTACGGTTAAAGAACTAAATAAAGTCAATATAAAATAATAGTACTGCCTTTAAGAAAGCAATAAATGCTCTCTGCATCTTGTTTTTTATTTGTAATTCTAAGAAATGTATCCTTTCTTTCCAAAATATTCTTTTGGATATTGATAAATATTTGGAGTAATTTTTTTAAAATAAGAATGGGCAATATTTTCAGATTTAAGAAATAAGTTGCTAGAACTAATAATAATAATAAAAATTACATAATACAATGAAATTCTAAAACCAGTAAGAAAGCTATATTCGGCCTGGCCGAATCTTAGATACCCTACACCTAAAAGTTTTGAAAAAAGTGCCGAAGCTAGGGTATGGCGGCCGTGGCGGTCCACTCTGGGCGGCACAATGTCGGGGGCGGCAGTTGTGGAAATCAAGTATTGACTTATTGAATTCTAGGAATTTTTCGGGCTACAAGTTGATTAACCGTCCCGGGCTCCATGAAACCTAGCTACGACTCTGTATAAATAGTAGGCGTGGTCATTACCTTTTTCAAAACAAAATAATTAGCTTAGTTGTTATATAAAATGTGTTCATTTAAACTTTATTTCCGTGGTAATAAACTTGTTCTCATACTGCTATACTGTATATGTAGTGTAAAAGTGGGCGGACCGCACCCAGTTTTCATGTAATAATGTTTTTTTGTAAAACAAGTTGTTATCTAAAGTTTTATTCAGGAAGTTTATATATTTAACAATATAACCCTCTTTTGCCTGTGTAACCTAAAAGTGGGCGGATCACGCCCATATTTGGCATATTAACGGATAATGCTACTCTATACCCAGGAATGAAATTTTGTTGTAATAGCTCAAAAACGAACGCTGATATCACATTTTTAATAAAAAATAGGCGTGGTCGTGGACCGATTTTGCCCATTTTCAATACCAACCTGCACACCACAAGAAACAATGTTTATGCAAAATTTCATCACGATATCTTCACCGGTTCTCCTGTGATCGTGATTTCAACAGACAGACAGACGGACAGACAGACGGACGGACATGGCTAAATCGACTCAGGAGGTCACGCTGATCAAGAATATATATACTTTTCTATACCTATCGTCTCTATTTCTATGCGTTACACATTTCGTTACAAAGTGAATATACCCTTACCTTAAGGTGTAGGATATAAAAAAACAGTACAGTAAGAAAAAACACATAATCAGCCGGTTTTTCCATTCCATACATTTTTTCTTTTTACCGGCATGCATGTTTTCTTAAGCCCTTGCTGTGGCTGCTACGCATAACAAAACAGAAATGAGAAGGCAACAGATAAGAAAAAGTTTCTTACCGTGCTTCGAGTTTGTATACATGTGTTAGTGTTTGACGCTCGTGAGGCAGCCAAAATTTTAGCGCTAACATTGAGGCGAACGTGGATCGAAAGCTGTTCCACTTTTTGCAATCAACCAATCAGAGCGTGTGAGTCTGGCGCATAGATGCCCAGTGTGACACCCACCAATGGTAGTTTCTAGGGGCAATTAGCAGCTCTGTCTGCCACTCAACTTGTAGCTGTCGCTATAGAAAATGCCATTCAAAGTGCTGGAAGTTATTGTAGCCGGTGGTGTGGAATCAATGTCTAATGTACATTAGTACCTGAAAAGAGGAAAGTTCAATAAGTTAAGTTAAAATAAATTCAGTTAAATTCATAAATTCAGACAATTTAATACTGTTTCAGAAGGAAAATGTCACAATCACTGCCGGCAACGCTTCCACCCTCAATGATGGTGTTTCTGATGACCACTAAATCTGCAGGAGATTACAAATGTAAACATCTGGCTAGCATATTGAGCTAGCAATATTGAGGGGAATATATTTATTTTTGGAAAAATATATTATAAACAAACAAACATAGTCAGAAATTTCTTTTCTCCAATATGCAAAATTCCCGAAATTGGAATGTCATAACAAAACTTCGCTTACGCCATCTTACGGAAAGTAGTTCAAGTTGTTGCTGTTGTTTTTATTGCATCCGTCATATGGTGAATGGTGGAAATCTATAATAGGTTTCGATTATTTTCCTGTTGCTTTCCAACTGTATGGTGGATGGTGGAAAACCTAAATAGATTCTGATCATTACTACTGATAATTTATACTTTCTTGTGGAGAAGCGCCATCTTATGGAAACTAGAATTTAGTTGTTCTAATTGCATCCGCCATGTGGTTGATGGTGGAAATCTGAAATAGGCTTCGATTGCTAGTTGTACTTACTTTTCTGTTGCTTTTCAACTGTATGGTGGATGGTGGAAAACCTAAAATAGATTCAAACTTTTCTGCGCCAATCAGCGTATTCTTGTTTTTGCTGCCATTTTGTTGATCCGGATTTTATCGAATTAATATTCTTTGTCATTCGTGTCATTGATTGAGATTTTTGCGAAATATTTATTCCAGGTTTATTATTGTGTGGTTGCGTCGGCTTTTTAGAATTTTTATTACTTTTATTATGCCGTCTTTGTTAAGGAGGATCCAGTTACGTTTTTAATTTATTCAAGAAGTCATAAAAACAACATTTTTGTAGGTGCGTGCTGGTCATGTTCGTTTTTTTACTTCTGAAATTAACGAAGTAGTAGTAATAGCGTCAGCTGTACGTACACCTAATGGTGGGTGTCACATTGGACATCTTGAGGCCGCCTCAGAAAAAGCTGTTTACGTTGCATCCTGTCACACTACAAAAAATTGTGCGCATCCTCAAACTCGTGTACGTGCAAGCGGTTGAGATGTGTTTGTAAGCGCTTTCATTTCAACGAAAGCACGGTACGGAATGATTGATTTGACGTGTCAGTAGCAGCAGCAGCGTTGTCGTTTCGGGGAATTGTGCAATAGTACAAATGCAAAACAGTTGGCAGTACTTTTTGCATATAGTAGTACGCAAAGAATATGAAATAAATATCTAATATTCCTTTGTAAAAACCCCTTTATTCATTTGTACCACGTTAATTAAAGATAGCAAAGTTTTAGACGATGAGATACGTACGGTTAAAGAACTAAATAAAGTCAATATAAAATAATAGTACTGCCTTTAAGAAAGCAATAAATGCTCTCTGCATCTTGTTTTTTATTTGTAATTCTAAGAAATGTATCCTTTCTTTCCAAAATATTCTTTTGGATATTGATAAATATTTGGAGTAATTTTTTTAAAATAAGAATGGGCAATATTTTCAGATTTAAGAAATAAGTTGCTAGAACTAATAATAATAATAAAAATTACATAATACAATGAAATTCTAAAACCAGTAAGAAAGCTATATTCGGCCTGGCCGAATCTTAGATACCCTACACCTAAAAGTTTTGAAAAAAGTGCCGAAGCTAGGGTATGGCGGCCGTGGCGGTCCACTCTGGGCGGCACAATGTCGGGGGCGGCAGTTGTGGAAATCAAGTATTGACTTATTGAATTCTAGGAATTTTTCGGGCTACAAGTTGATTAACCGTCCCGGGCTCCATGAAACCTAGCTACGACTCTGTATAAATAGTAGGCGTGGTCATTACCTTTTTCAAAACAAAATAATTAGCTTAGTTGTTATATAATTGTGTTCATTTAAACTTTATTTCCGTGGTAATAAACTTGTTCTCATACTGCTATACTGTATATGTAGTGTAAAAGTGGGCGGACCGCACCCAGTTTTCATGTAATAATGTTTTTTTGTAAAACAAGTTGTTATCTAAAGTTTTATTCAGGAAGTTTATATATTTAACAATATAACCCTCTTTTGCCTGTGTAACCTAAAAGTGGGCGGATCACGCCCATATTTGGCATATTAACGGATAATGCTACTCTATACCCAGGAATGAAATTTTGTTGTAATAGCTCAAAAACGAACGCTGATATCACATTTTTAATAAAAAATAGGCGTGGTCGTGGACCGATTTTGCCCATTTTCAATACCAACCTGCACACCACAAGAAACAATGTTTATGCAAAATTTCATCACGATATCTTCACCGGTTCTCCTGTGATCGTGATTTCAACAGACAGACAGACGGACAGACAGACGGACGGACATGGCTAAATCGACTCAGGAGGTCACGCTGATCAAGAATATATATACTTTTCTATACCTATCGTCTCTATTTCTATGCGTTACACATTTCGTTACAAAGTGAATATACCCTTACCTTAAGGTGTAGGATATAAAAAAACAGTACAGTAAGAAAAAACACATAATCAGCCGGTTTTTCCATTCCATACATTTTTTCTTTTTACCGGCATGCATGTTTTCTTAAGCCCTTGCTGTGGCTGCTACGCATAACAAAACAGAAATGAGAAGGCAACAGATAAGAAAAAGTTTCTTACCGTGCTTCGAGTTTGTATACATGTGTTAGTGTTTGACGCTCGTGAGGCAGCCAAAATTTTAGCGCTAACATTGAGGCGAACGTGGATCGAAAGCTGTTCCACTTTTTGCAATCAACCAATCAGAGCGTGTGAGTCTGGCGCATAGATGCCCAGTGTGACACCCACCAATGGTAGTTTCTAGGGGCAATTAGCAGCTCTGTCTGCCACTCAACTTGTAGCTGTCGCTATAGAAAATGCCATTCAAAGTGCTGGAAGTTATTGTAGCCGGTGGTGTGGAATCAATGTCTAATGTACATTAGTACCTGAAAAGAGGAAAGTTCAATAAGTTAAGTTAAAATAAATTCAGTTAAATTCATAAATTCAGACAATTTAATACTGTTTCAGAAGGAAAATGTCACAATCACTGCCGGCAACGCTTCCACCCTCAATGATGGTGTTTCTGATGACCACTAAATCTGCAGGAGATTACAAATGTAAACATCTGGCTAGCATATTGAGCTAGCAATATTGAGGGGAATATATTTATTTTTGGAAAAATATATTATAAACAAACAAACATAGTCAGAAATTTCTTTTCTCCAATATGCAAAATTCCCGAAATTGGAATGTCATAACAAAACTTCGCTTACGCCATCTTACGGAAAGTAGTTCAAGTTGTTGCTGTTGTTTTTATTGCATCCGTCATATGGTGAATGGTGGAAATCTATAATAGGTTTCGATTATTTTCCTGTTGCTTTCCAACTGTATGGTGGATGGTGGAAAACCTAAATAGATTCTGATCATTACTACTGATAATTTATACTTTCTTGTGGAGAAGCGCCATCTTATGGAAACTAGAATTTAGTTGTTCTAATTGCATCCGCCATGTGGTTGATGGTGGAAATCTGAAATAGGCTTCGATTGCTAGTTGTACTTACTTTTCTGTTGCTTTTCAACTGTATGGTGGATGGTGGAAAACCTAAAATAGATTCAAACTTTTCTGCGCCAATCAGCGTATTCTTGTTTTTGCTGCCATTTTGTTGATCCGGATTTTATCGAATTAATATTCTTTGTCATTCGTGTCATTGATTGAGATTTTTGCGAAATATTTATTCCAGGTTTATTATTGTGTGGTTGCGTCGGCTTTTTAGAATTTTTATTACTTTTATTATGCCGTCTTTGTTAAGGAGGATCCAGTTACGTTTTTAATTTATTCAAGAAGTCATAAAAACAACATTTTTGTAGGTGCGTGCTGGTCATGTTCGTTTTTTTACTTCTGAAATTAACGAAGTAGTAGTAATAGCGTCAGCTGTACGTACACCTAATGGTGGGTGTCACATTGGACATCTTGAGGCCGCCTCAGAAAAAGCTGTTTACGTTGCATCCTGTCACACTACAAAAAATTGTGCGCATCCTCAAACTCGTGTACGTGCAAGCGGTTGAGATGTGTTTGTAAGCGCTTTCATTTCAACGAAAGCACGGTACGGAATGATTGATTTGACGTGTCAGTAGCAGCAGCAGCGTTGTCGTTTCGGGGAATTGTGCAATAGTACAAATGCAAAACAGTTGGCAGTACTTTTTGCATATAGTAGTACGCAAAGAATATGAAATAAATATCTAATATTCCTTTGTAAAAACCCCTTTATTCATTTGTACCACGTTAATTAAAGATAGCAAAGTTTTAGACGATGAGATACGTACGGTTAAAGAACTAAATAAAGTCAATATAAAATAATAGTACTGCCTTTAAGAAAGCAATAAATGCTCTCTGCATCTTGTTTTTTATTTGTAATTCTAAGAAATGTATCCTTTCTTTCCAAAATATTCTTTTGGATATTGATAAATATTTGGAGTAATTTTTTTAAAATAAGAATGGGCAATATTTTCAGATTTAAGAAATAAGTTGCTAGAACTAATAATAATAATAAAAATTACATAATACAATGAAATTCTAAAACCAGTAAGAAAGCTATATTCGGCTTGGCCGAATCTTAGATACCCTACACCTAAAAGTTTTGAAAAAAGTGCCGAAGCTAGGGTATGGCGGCCGTGGCGGTCCACTCTGGGCGGCACAATGTCGGGGGCGGCAGTTGTGGAAATCAAGTATTGACTTATTGAATTCTAGGAATTTTTCGGGCTACAAGTTGATTAACCGTCCCGGGCTCCATGAAACCTAGCTACGACTCTGTATAAATAGTAGGCGTGGTCATTACCTTTTTCAAAACAAAATAATTAGCTTAGTTGTTATATAATTGTGTTCATTTAAACTTTATTTCCGTGGTAATAAACTTGTTCTCATACTGCTATACTGTATATGTAGTGTAAAAGTGGGCGGACCGCACCCAGTTTTCATGTAATAATGTTTTTTTGTAAAACAAGTTGTTATCTAAAGTTTTATTCAGGAAGTTTATATATTTAACAATATAACCCTCTTTTGCCTGTGTAACCTAAAAGTGGGCGGATCACGCCCATATTTGGCATATTAACGGATAATGCTACTCTATACCCAGGAATGAAATTTTGTTGTAATAGCTCAAAAACGAACGCTGATATCACATTTTTAATAAAAAATAGGCGTGGTCGTGGACCGATTTTGCCCATTTTCAATACCAACCTGCACACCACAAGAAACAATGTTCATGCAAAATTTCATCACGATATCTTCACCGGTTCTCCTGTGATCGTGATTTCAACAGACAGACAGACAGACAGACAGACGGACGGACATGGCTAAATCGACTCAGGAGGTCACGCTGATCAAGAATATATATACTTTTCTATACCTACCGTCTCTATTTCTATGCGTTACACATTTCGTTACAAAGTGAATATACCCTTACTTTAAGGTGTAGGGTATAAAAAAACAGTACAGTAAGAAAAAACACATAATCAGCCGGTTTTTCCATTCCATACATTTTTTCTTTTTACCGGCATGCATGTTTTATTAAGCCCTTGCTGTGGCTGCTACGCATAACAAAACAGAAATGAGAAGGCAACAGATAAGAAAAAGTTTCTTACCGTGCTTCGAGTTTGTATACATGTGTTAGTGTTTGACGCTCGTGAGGCAGCCAAAATTTCAGCGCTAACATTGAGGCGAACATGGATCGAAAGCTGTTCCACTTTTTGCAATCAACCAATCAGAGCGTGTGAGTCTGGCGCATAGATGCCCAGTGTGACACCCACCAATGGTAGTTTCTAGGGGCAATTAGCAGCTCTGTCTGCCACTCAGCTTGTAGCTGTCGCTATAGAAAATGCCATTCAAAGTGCTGGAAGTTATTGTAGCCGGTGGTGTGGAATCAATGTCTAATGTACATTAGTACCTGAAAAGAGGAAAGTTAAATAAGTTAAGTTAAAATAAATTCAGTTAAATTCATAAATTCAGACAATTTAATACTGTTTCAGAAGGAAAATGTCACAATCACTGCCGGCAACGCTTCCACCCTCAATGATGGTGTTTCTGATGACCACTAAATCTGCAGGAGATTACAAATGTAAACATCTGGCTAGCATATTGAGCTAGCAATATTGAGGGGAATATATTTATTTTTGGAAAAATATATTATAAATAAACAAACATAGTCAGAAATTTCTTTTCTCCAATATGCAAAATTCCCGAAATTGGAATGTCATAACAAAACTTCGCTTACGCCATCTTACGGAAAGTAGTTCAAGTTGTTGCTGTTGTTTTTATTGCATCCGTCATATGGTGAATGGTGGAAATCTATAATAGGTTTCGATTATTTTCCTGTTGCTTTCCAACTGTATGGTGGATGGTGGAAAACCTAAATAGATTCTGATCATTACTACTGATAATTTATACTTTCTTGTGGAGAAGCGCCATCTTATGGAAACTAGAATTTAGTTGTTCTAATTGCATCCGCCATGTGGTTGATGGTGGAAATCTGAAATAGGCTTCGATTGCTAGTTGTACTTACTTTTCTGTTGCTTTTCAACTGTATGGTGGATGGTGGAAAACCTAAAATAGATTCAAACTTTTCTGCGCCAATCAGCGTATTCTTGTTTTTGCTGCCATTTTGTTGATCCGGATTTTATCGAATTAATATTCTTTGTCATTCGTGTCATTGATTGAGATTTTTGCGAAATATTTATTCCAGGTTTATTATTGTGTGGTTGCGTCGGCTTTTTAGAATTTTTATTACTTTTATTATGCCGTCTTTGTTAAGGAGGATCCAGTTACGTTTTTAATTTATTCAAGAAGTCATAAAAACAACATTTTTGTAGGTGCGTGCTGGTCATGTTCGTTTTTTTACTTCTGAAATTAACGAAGTAGTAGTAATAGCGTCAGCTGTACGTACACCTAATGGTGGGTGTCACATTGGACATCTTGAGGCCGCCTCAGAAAAAGCTGTTTACGTTGCATCCTGTCACACTACAAAAAATTGTGCGCATCCTCAAACTCGTGTACGTGCAAGCGGTTGAGATGTGTTTGTAAGCGCTTTCATTTCAACGAAAGCACGGTACGGAATGATTGATTTGACGTGTCAGTAGCAGCAGCAGCGTTGTCGTTTCGGGGAATTGTGCAATAGTACAAATGCAAAACAGTTGGCAGTACTTTTTGCATATAGTAGTACGCAAAGAATATGAAATAAATATCTAATATTCCTTTGTAAAAACCCCTTTATTCATTTGTACCACGTTAATTAAAGATAGCAAAGTTTTAGACGATGAGATACGTACGGTTAAAGAACTAAATAAAGTCAATATAAAATAATAGTACTGCCTTTAAGAAAGCAATAAATGCTCTCTGCATCTTGTTTTTTATTTGTAATTCTAAGAAATGTATCCTTTCTTTCCAAAATATTCTTTTGGATATTGATAAATATTTGGAGTAATTTTTTTAAAATAAGAATGGGCAATATTTTCAGATTTAAGAAATAAGTTGCTAGAACTAATAATAATAATAAAAATTACATAATACAATGAAATTCTAAAACCAGTAAGAAAGCTATATTCGGCCTGGCCGAATCTTAGATACCCTACACCTAAAAGTTTTGAAAAAAGTGCCGAAGCTAGGGTATGGCGGCCGTGGCGGTCCACTCTGGGCGGCACAATGTCGGGGGCGGCAGTTGTGGAAATCAAGTATTGACTTATTGAATTCTAGGAATTTTTCGGGCTACAAGTTGATTAACCGTCCCGGGCTCCATGAAACCTAGCTACGACTCTGTATAAATAGTAGGCGTGGTCATTACCTTTTTCAAAACAAAATAATTAGCTTAGTTGTTATATAATTGTGTTCATTTAAACTTTATTTCCGTGGTAATAAACTTGTTCTCATACTGCTATACTGTATATGTAGTGTAAAAGTGGGCGGACCGCACCCAGTTTTCATGTAATAATGTTTTTTTGTAAAACAAGTTGTTATCTAAAGTTTTATTCAGGAAGTTTATATATTTAACAATATAACCCTCTTTTGCCTGTGTAACCTAAAAGTGGGCGGATCACGCCCATATTTGGCATATTAACGGATAATGCTACTCTATACCCAGGAATGAAATTTTGTTGTAATAGCTCAAAAACGAACGCTGATATCACATTTTTAATAAAAAATAGGCGTGGTCGTGGACCGATTTTGCCCATTTTCAATACCAACCTGCACACCACAAGAAACAATGTTTATGCAAAATTTCATCACGATATCTTCACCGGTTCTCCTGTGATCGTGATTTCAACAGACAGACAGACGGACAGACAGACGGACGGACATGGCTAAATCGACTCAGGAGGTCACGCTGATCAAGAATATATATACTTTTCTATACCTATCGTCTCTATTTCTATGCGTTACACATTTCGTTACAAAGTGAATATACCCTTACCTTAAGGTGTAGGATATAAAAAAACAGTACAGTAAGAAAAAACACATAATCAGCCGGTTTTTCCATTCCATACATTTTTTCTTTTTACCGGCATGCATGTTTTCTTAAGCCCTTGCTGTGGCTGCTACGCATAACAAAACAGAAATGAGAAGGCAACAGATAAGAAAAAGTTTCTTACCGTGCTTCGAGTTTGTATACATGTGTTAGTGTTTGACGCTCGTGAGGCAGCCAAAATTTTAGCGCTAACATTGAGGCGAACGTGGATCGAAAGCTGTTCCACTTTTTGCAATCAACCAATCAGAGCGTGTGAGTCTGGCGCATAGATGCCCAGTGTGACACCCACCAATGGTAGTTTCTAGGGGCAATTAGCAGCTCTGTCTGCCACTCAACTTGTAGCTGTCGTTATAGAAAATGCCATTCAAAGTGCTGGAAGTTATTGTAGCCGGTGGTGTGGAATCAATGTCTAATGTACATTAGTACCTGAAAAGAGGAAAGTTCAATAAGTTAAGTTAAAATAAATTCAGTTAAATTCATAAATTCAGACAATTTAATACTGTTTCAGAAGGAAAATGTCACAATCACTGCCGGCAACGCTTCCACCCTCAATGATGGTGTTTCTGATGACCACTAAATCTGCAGGAGATTACAAATGTAAACATCTGGCTAGCATATTGAGCTAGCAATATTGAGGGGAATATATTTATTTTTGGAAAAATATATTATAAACAAACAAACATAGTCAGAAATTTCTTTTCTCCAATATGCAAAATTCCCGAAATTGGAATGTCATAACAAAACTTCGCTTACGCCATCTTACGGAAAGTAGTTCAAGTTGTTGCTGTTGTTTTTATTGCATCCGTCATATGGTGAATGGTGGAAATCTATAATAGGTTTCGATTATTTTCCTGTTGCTTTCCAACTGTATGGTGGATGGTGGAAAACCTAAATAGATTCTGATCATTACTACTGATAATTTATACTTTCTTGTGGAGAAGCGCCATCTTATGGAAACTAGAATTTAGTTGTTCTAATTGCATCCGCCATGTGGTTGATGGTGGAAATCTGAAATAGGCTTCGATTGCTAGTTGTACTTACTTTTCTGTTGCTTTTCAACTGTATGGTGGATGGTGGAAAACCTAAAATAGATTCAAACTTTTCTGCGCCAATCAGCGTATTCTTGTTTTTGCTGCCATTTTGTTGATCCGGATTTTATCGAATTAATATTCTTTGTCATTCGTGTCATTGATTGAGATTTTTGCGAAATATTTATTCCAGGTTTATTATTGTGTGGTTGCGTCGGCTTTTTAGAATTTTTATTACTTTTATTATGCCGTCTTTGTTAAGGAGGATCCAGTTACGTTTTTAATTTATTCAAGAAGTCATAAAAACAACATTTTTGTAGGTGCGTGCTGGTCATGTTCGTTTTTTTACTTCTGAAATTAACGAAGTAGTAGTAATAGCGTCAGCTGTACGTACACCTAATGGTGGGTGTCACATTGGACATCTTGAGGCCGCCTCAGAAAAAGCTGTTTACGTTGCATCCTGTCACACTACAAAAAATTGTGCGCATCCTCAAACTCGTGTACGTGCAAGCGGTTGAGATGTGTTTGTAAGCGCTTTCATTTCAACGAAAGCACGGTACGGAATGATTGATTTGACGTGTCAGTAGCAGCAGCAGCGTTGTCGTTTCGGGGAATTGTGCAATAGTACAAATGCAAAACAGTTGGCAGTACTTTTTGCATATAGTAGTACGCAAAGAATATGAAATAAATATCTAATATTCCTTTGTAAAAACCCCTTTATTCATTTGTACCACGTTAATTAAAGATAGCAAAGTTTTAGACGATGAGATACGTACGGTTAAAGAACTAAATAAAGTCAATATAAAATAATAGTACTGCCTTTAAGAAAGCAATAAATGCTCTCTGCATCTTGTTTTTTATTTGTAATTCTAAGAAATGTATCCTTTCTTTCCAAAATATTCTTTTGGATATTGATAAATATTTGGAGTAATTTTTTTAAAATAAGAATGGGCAATATTTTCAGATTTAAGAAATAAGTTGCTAGAACTAATAATAATAATAAAAATTACATAATACAATGAAATTCTAAAACCAGTAAGAAAGCTATATTCGGCCTGGCCGAATCTTAGATACCCTACACCTAAAAGTTTTGAAAAAAGTGCCGAAGCTAGGGTATGGCGGCCGTGGAGGTCCACTCTGGGCGGCACAATGTCGGGGGCGGCAGTTGTGGAAATCAAGTATTGACTTATTGAATTCTAGGAATTTTTCGGGCTACAAGTTGATTAACCGTCCCGGGCTCCATGAAACCTAGCTACGACTCTGTATAAATAGTAGGCGTGGTCATTACCTTTTTCAAAACAAAATAATTAGCTTAGTTGTTATATAATTGTGTTCATTTAAACTTTATTTCCGTGGTAATAAACTTGTTCTCATACTGCTATACTGTATATGTAGTGTAAAAGTGGGCGGACCGCACCCAGTTTTCATGTAATAATGTTTTTTTGTAAAACAAGTTGTTATCTAAAGTTTTATTCAGGAAGTTTATATATTTAACAATATAACCCTCTTTTGCCTGTGTAACCTAAAAGTGGGCGGATCACGCCCATATTTGGCATATTAACGGATAATGCTACTCTATACCCAGGAATGAAATTTTGTTGTAATAGCTCAAAAACGAACGCTGATATCACATTTTTAATAAAAAATAGGCGTGGTCGTGGACCGATTTTGCCCATTTTCAATACCAACCTGCACACCACAAGAAACAATGTTTATGCAAAATTTCATCACGATATCTTCACCGGTTCTCCTGTGATCGTGATTTCAACAGACAGACAGACGGACAGACAGACGGACGGACATGGCTAAATCGACTCAGGAGGTCACGCTGATCAAGAATATATATACTTTTCTATACCTATCGTCTCTATTTCTATGCGTTACACATTTCGTTACAAAGTGAATATACCCTTACCTTAAGGTGTAGGATATAAAAAAACAGTACAGTAAGAAAAAACACATAATCAGCCGGTTTTTCCATTCCATACATTTTTTCTTTTTACCGGCATGCATGTTTTCTTAAGCCCTTGCTGTGGCTGCTACGCATAACAAAACAGAAATGAGAAGGCAACAGATAAGAAAAAGTTTCTTACCGTGCTTCGAGTTTGTATACATGTGTTAGTGTTTGACGCTCGTGAGGCAGCCAAAATTTTAGCGCTAACATTGAGGCGAACGTGGATCGAAAGCTGTTCCACTTTTTGCAATCAACCAATCAGAGCGTGTGAGTCTGGCGCATAGATGCCCAGTGTGACACCCACCAATGGTAGTTTCTAGGGGCAATTAGCAGCTCTGTCTGCCACTCAACTTGTAGCTGTCGCTATAGAAAATGCCATTCAAAGTGCTGGAAGTTATTGTAGCCGGTGGTGTGGAATCAATGTCTAATGTACATTAGTACCTGAAAAGAGGAAAGTTCAATAAGTTAAGTTAAAATAAATTCAGTTAAATTCATAAATTCAGACAATTTAATACTGTTTCAGAAGGAAAATGTCACAATCACTGCCGGCAACGCTTCCACCCTCAATGATGGTGTTTCTGATGACCACTAAATCTGCAGGAGATTACAAATGTAAACATCTGGCTAGCATATTGAGCTAGCAATATTGAGGGGAATATATTTATTTTTGGAAAAATATATTATAAACAAACAAACATAGTCAGAAATTTCTTTTCTCCAATATGCAAAATTCCCGAAATTGGAATGTCATAACAAAACTTCGCTTACGCCATCTTACGGAAAGTAGTTCAAGTTGTTGCTGTTGTTTTTATTGCATCCGTCATATGGTGAATGGTGGAAATCTATAATAGGTTTCGATTATTTTCCTGTTGCTTTCCAACTGTATGGTGGATGGTGGAAAACCTAAATAGATTCTGATCATTACTACTGATAATTTATACTTTCTTGTGGAGAAGCGCCATCTTATGGAAACTAGAATTTAGTTGTTCTAATTGCATCCGCCATGTGGTTGATGGTGGAAATCTGAAATAGGCTTCGATTGCTAGTTGTACTTACTTTTCTGTTGCTTTTCAACTGTATGGTGGATGGTGGAAAACCTAAAATAGATTCAAACTTTTCTGCGCCAATCAGCGTATTCTTGTTTTTGCTGCCATTTTGTTGATCCGGATTTTATCGAATTAATATTCTTTGTCATTCGTGTCATTGATTGAGATTTTTGCGAAATATTTATTCCAGGTTTATTATTGTGTGGTTGCGTCGGCTTTTTAGAATTTTTATTACTTTTATTATGCCGTCTTTGTTAAGGAGGATCCAGTTACGTTTTTAATTTATTCAAGAAGTCATAAAAACAACATTTTTGTAGGTGCGTGCTGGTCATGTTCGTTTTTTTACTTCTGAAATTAACGAAGTAGTAGTAATAGCGTCAGCTGTACGTACACCTAATGGTGGGTGTCACATTGGACATCTTGAGGCCGCCTCAGAAAAAGCTGTTTACGTTGCATCCTGTCACACTACAAAAAATTGTGCGCATCCTCAAACTCGTGTACGTGCAAGCGGTTGAGATGTGTTTGTAAGCGCTTTCATTTCAACGAAAGCACGGTACGGAATGATTGATTTGACGTGTCAGTAGCAGCAGCAGCGTTGTCGTTTCGGGGAATTGTGCAATAGTACAAATGCAAAACAGTTGGCAGTACTTTTTGCATATAGTAGTACGCAAAGAATATGAAATAAATATCTAATATTCCTTTGTAAAAACCCCTTTATTCATTTGTACCACGTTAATTAAAGATAGCAAAGTTTTAGACGATGAGATACGTACGGTTAAAGAACTAAATAAAGTCAATATAAAATAATAGTACTGCCTTTAAGAAAGCAATAAATGCTCTCTGCATCTTGTTTTTTATTTGTAATTCTAAGAAATGTATCCTTTCTTTCCAAAATATTCTTTTGGATATTGATAAATATTTGGAGTAATTTTTTTAAAATAAGAATGGGCAATATTTTCAGATTTAAGAAATAAGTTGCTAGAACTAATAATAATAATAAAAATTACATAATACAATGAAATTCTAAAACCAGTAAGAAAGCTATATTCGGCCTGGCCGAATCTTAGATACCCTACACCTAAAAGTTTTGAAAAAAGTGCCGAAGCTAGGGTATGGCGGCCGTGGAGGTCCACTCTGGGCGGCACAATGTCGGGGGCGGCAGTTGTGGAAATCAAGTATTGACTTATTGAATTCTAGGAATTTTTCGGGCTACAAGTTGATTAACCGTCCCGGGCTCCATGAAACCTAGCTACGACTCTGTATAAATAGTAGGCGTGGTCATTACCTTTTTCAAAACAAAATAATTAGCTTAGTTGTTATATAATTGTGTTCATTTAAACTTTATTTCCGTGGTAATAAACTTGTTCTCATACTGCTATACTGTATATGTAGTGTAAAAGTGGGCGGACCGCACCCAGTTTTCATGTAATAATGTTTTTTTGTAAAACAAGTTGTTATCTAAAGTTTTATTCAGGAAGTTTATATATTTAACAATATAACCCTCTTTTGCCTGTGTAACCTAAAAGTGGGCGGATCACGCCCATATTTGGCATATTAACGGATAATGCTACTCTATACCCAGGAATGAAATTTTGTTGTAATAGCTCAAAAACGAACGCTGATATCACATTTTTAATAAAAAATAGGCGTGGTCGTGGACCGATTTTGCCCATTTTCAATACCAACCTGCACACCACAAGAAACAATGTTTATGCAAAATTTCATCACGATATCTTCACCGGTTCTCCTGTGATCGTGATTTCAACAGACAGACAGACGGACAGACAGACGGACGGACATGGCTAAATCGACTCAGGAGGTCACGCTGATCAAGAATATATATACTTTTCTATACCTATCGTCTCTATTTCTATGCGTTACACATTTCGTTACAAAGTGAATATACCCTTACCTTAAGGTGTAGGATATAAAAAAACAGTACAGTAAGAAAAAACACATAATCAGCCGGTTTTTCCATTCCATACATTTTTTCTTTTTACCGGCATGCATGTTTTCTTAAGCCCTTGCTGTGGCTGCTACGCATAACAAAACAGAAATGAGAAGGCAACAGATAAGAAAAAGTTTCTTACCGTGCTTCGAGTTTGTATACATGTGTTAGTGTTTGACGCTCGTGAGGCAGCCAAAATTTTAGCGCTAACATTGAGGCGAACGTGGATCGAAAGCTGTTCCACTTTTTGCAATCAACCAATCAGAGCGTGTGAGTCTGGCGCATAGATGCCCAGTGTGACACCCACCAATGGTAGTTTCTAGGGGCAATTAGCAGCTCTGTCTGCCACTCAACTTGTAGCTGTCGCTATAGAAAATGCCATTCAAAGTGCTGGAAGTTATTGTAGCCGGTGGTGTGGAATCAATGTCTAATGTACATTAGTACCTGAAAAGAGGAAAGTTCAATAAGTTAAGTTAAAATAAATTCAGTTAAATTCATAAATTCAGACAATTTAATACTGTTTCAGAAGGAAAATGTCACAATCACTGCCGGCAACGCTTCCACCCTCAATGATGGTGTTTCTGATGACCACTAAATCTGCAGGAGATTACAAATGTAAACATCTGGCTAGCATATTGAGCTAGCAATATTGAGGGGAATATATTTATTTTTGGAAAAATATATTATAAACAAACAAACATAGTCAGAAATTTCTTTTCTCCAATATGCAAAATTCCCGAAATTGGAATGTCATAACAAAACTTCGCTTACGCCATCTTACGGAAAGTAGTTCAAGTTGTTGCTGTTGTTTTTATTGCATCCGTCATATGGTGAATGGTGGAAATCTATAATAGGTTTCGATTATTTTCCTGTTGCTTTCCAACTGTATGGTGGATGGTGGAAAACCTAAATAGATTCTGATCATTACTACTGATAATTTATACTTTCTTGTGGAGAAGCGCCATCTTATGGAAACTAGAATTTAGTTGTTCTAATTGCATCCGCCATGTGGTTGATGGTGGAAATCTGAAATAGGCTTCGATTGCTAGTTGTACTTACTTTTCTGTTGCTTTTCAACTGTATGGTGGATGGTGGAAAACCTAAAATAGATTCAAACTTTTCTGCGCCAATCAGCGTATTCTTGTTTTTGCTGCCATTTTGTTGATCCGGATTTTATCGAATTAATATTCTTTGTCATTCGTGTCATTGATTGAGATTTTTGCGAAATATTTATTCCAGGTTTATTATTGTGTGGTTGCGTCGGCTTTTTAGAATTTTTATTACTTTTATTATGCCGTCTTTGTTAAGGAGGATCCAGTTACGTTTTTAATTTATTCAAGAAGTCATAAAAACAACATTTTTGTAGGTGCGTGCTGGTCATGTTCGTTTTTTTACTTCTGAAATTAACGAAGTAGTAGTAATAGCGTCAGCTGTACGTACACCTAATGGTGGGTGTCACATTGGACATCTTGAGGCCGCCTCAGAAAAAGCTGTTTACGTTGCATCCTGTCACACTACAAAAAATTGTGCGCATCCTCAAACTCGTGTACGTGCAAGCGGTTGAGATGTGTTTGTAAGCGCTTTCATTTCAACGAAAGCACGGTACGGAATGATTGATTTGACGTGTCAGTAGCAGCAGCAGCGTTGTCGTTTCGGGGAATTGTGCAATAGTACAAATGCAAAACAGTTGGCAGTACTTTTTGCATATAGTAGTACGCAAAGAATATGAAATAAATATCTAATATTCCTTTGTAAAAACCCCTTTATTCATTTGTACCACGTTAATTAAAGATAGCAAAGTTTTAGACGATGAGATACGTACGGTTAAAGAACTAAATAAAGTCAATATAAAATAATAGTACTGCCTTTAAGAAAGCAATAAATGCTCTCTGCATCTTGTTTTTTATTTGTAATTCTAAGAAATGTATCCTTTCTTTCCAAAATATTCTTTTGGATATTGATAAATATTTGGAGTAATTTTTTTAAAATAAGAATGGGCAATATTTTCAGATTTAAGAAATAAGTTGCTAGAACTAATAATAATAATAAAAATTACATAATACAATGAAATTCTAAAACCAGTAAGAAAGCTATATTCGGCCTGGCCGAATCTTAGATACCCTACACCTAAAAGTTTTGAAAAAAGTGCCGAAGCTAGGGTATGGCGGCCGTGGAGGTCCACTCTGGGCGGCACAATGTCGGGGGCGGCAGTTGTGGAAATCAAGTATTGACTTATTGAATTCTAGGAATTTTTCGGGCTACAAGTTGATTAACCGTCCCGGGCTCCATGAAACCTAGCTACGACTCTGTATAAATAGTAGGCGTGGTCATTACCTTTTTCAAAACAAAATAATTAGCTTAGTTGTTATATAATTGTGTTCATTTAAACTTTATTTCCGTGGTAATAAACTTGTTCTCATACTGCTATACTGTATATGTAGTGTAAAAGTGGGCGGACCGCACCCAGTTTTCATGTAATAATGTTTTTTTGTAAAACAAGTTGTTATCTAAAGTTTTATTCAGGAAGTTTATATATTTAACAATATAACCCTCTTTTGCCTGTGTAACCTAAAAGTGGGCGGATCACGCCCATATTTGGCATATTAACGGATAATGCTACTCTATACCCAGGAATGAAATTTTGTTGTAATAGCTCAAAAACGAACGCTGATATCACATTTTTAATAAAAAATAGGCGTGGTCGTGGACCGATTTTGCCCATTTTCAATACCAACCTGCACACCACAAGAAACAATGTTTATGCAAAATTTCATCACGATATCTTCACCGGTTCTCCTGTGATCGTGATTTCAACAGACAGACAGACGGACAGACAGACGGACAGACAGACGGACGGACATGGCTAAATCGACTCAGGAGGTCACGCTGATCAAGAATATATATACTTTTCTATACCTATCGTCTCTATTTCTATGCGTTACACATTTCGTTACAAAGTGAATATACCCTTACCTTAAGGTGTAGGATATAAAAAAACAGTACAGTAAGAAAAAACACATAATCAGCCGGTTTTTCCATTCCATACATTTTTTCTTTTTACCGGCATGCATGTTTTCTTAAGCCCTTGCTGTGGCTGCTACGCATAACAAAACAGAAATGAGAAGGCAACAGATAAGAAAAAGTTTCTTACCGTGCTTCGAGTTTGTATACATGTGTTAGTGTTTGACGCTCGTGAGGCAGCCAAAATTTTAGCGCTAACATTGAGGCGAACGTGGATCGAAAGCTGTTCCACTTTTTGCAATCAACCAATCAGAGCGTGTGAGTCTGGCGCATAGATGCCCAGTGTGACACCCACCAATGGTAGTTTCTAGGGGCAATTAGCAGCTCTGTCTGCCACTCAACTTGTAGCTGTCGCTATAGAAAATGCCATTCAAAGTGCTGGAAGTTATTGTAGCCGGTGGTGTGGAATCAATGTCTAATGTACATTAGTACCTGAAAAGAGGAAAGTTCAATAAGTTAAGTTAAAATAAATTCAGTTAAATTCATAAATTCAGACAATTTAATACTGTTTCAGAAGGAAAATGTCACAATCACTGCCGGCAACGCTTCCACCCTCAATGATGGTGTTTCTGATGACCACTAAATCTGCAGGAGATTACAAATGTAAACATCTGGCTAGCATATTGAGCTAGCAATATTGAGGGGAATATATTTATTTTTGGAAAAATATATTATAAACAAACAAACATAGTCAGAAATTTCTTTTCTCCAATATGCAAAATTCCCGAAATTGGAATGTCATAACAAAACTTCGCTTACGCCATCTTACGGAAAGTAGTTCAAGTTGTTGCTGTTGTTTTTATTGCATCCGTCATATGGTGAATGGTGGAAATCTATAATAGGTTTCGATTATTTTCCTGTTGCTTTCCAACTGTATGGTGGATGGTGGAAAACCTAAATAGATTCTGATCATTACTACTGATAATTTATACTTTCTTGTGGAGAAGCGCCATCTTATGGAAACTAGAATTTAGTTGTTCTAATTGCATCCGCCATGTGGTTGATGGTGGAAATCTGAAATAGGCTTCGATTGCTAGTTGTACTTACTTTTCTGTTGCTTTTCAACTGTATGGTGGATGGTGGAAAACCTAAAATAGATTCAAACTTTTCTGCGCCAATCAGCGTATTCTTGTTTTTGCTGCCATTTTGTTGATCCGGATTTTATCGAATTAATATTCTTTGTCATTCGTGTCATTGATTGAGATTTTTGCGAAATATTTATTCCAGGTTTATTATTGTGTGGTTGCGTCGGCTTTTTAGAATTTTTATTACTTTTATTATGCCGTCTTTGTTAAGGAGGATCCAGTTACGTTTTTAATTTATTCAAGAAGTCATAAAAACAACATTTTTGTAGGTGCGTGCTGGTCATGTTCGTTTTTTTACTTCTGAAATTAACGAAGTAGTAGTAATAGCGTCAGCTGTACGTACACCTAATGGTGGGTGTCACATTGGACATCTTGAGGCCGCCTCAGAAAAAGCTGTTTACGTTGCATCCTGTCACACTACAAAAAATTGTGCGCATCCTCAAACTCGTGTACGTGCAAGCGGTTGAGATGTGTTTGTAAGCGCTTTCATTTCAACGAAAGCACGGTACGGAATGATTGATTTGACGTGTCAGTAGCAGCAGCAGCGTTGTCGTTTCGGGGAATTGTGCAATAGTACAAATGCAAAACAGTTGGCAGTACTTTTTGCATATAGTAGTACGCAAAGAATATGAAATAAATATCTAATATTCCTTTGTAAAAACCCCTTTATTCATTTGTACCACGTTAATTAAAGATAGCAAAGTTTTAGACGATGAGATACGTACGGTTAAAGAACTAAATAAAGTCAATATAAAATAATAGTACTGCCTTTAAGAAAGCAATAAATGCTCTCTGCATCTTGTTTTTTATTTGTAATTCTAAGAAATGTATCCTTTCTTTCCAAAATATTCTTTTGGATATTGATAAATATTTGGAGTAATTTTTTTAAAATAAGAATGGGCAATATTTTCAGATTTAAGAAATAAGTTGCTAGAACTAATAATAATAATAAAAATTACATAATACAATGAAATTCTAAAACCAGTAAGAAAGCTATATTCGGCCTGGCCGAATCTTAGATACCCTACACCTAAAAGTTTTGAAAAAAGTGCCGAAGCTAGGGTATGGCGGCCGTGGCGGTCCACTCTGGGCGGCACAATGTCGGGGGCGGCAGTTGTGGAAATCAAGTATTGACTTATTGAATTCTAGGAATTTTTCGGGCTACAAGTTGATTAACCGTCCCGGGCTCCATGAAACCTAGCTACGACTCTGTATAAATAGTAGGCGTGGTCATTACCTTTTTCAAAACAAAATAATTAGCTTAGTTGTTATATAATTGTGTTCATTTAAACTTTATTTCCGTGGTAATAAACTTGTTCTCATACTGCTATACTGTATATGTAGTGTAAAAGTGGGCGGACCGCACCCAGTTTTCATGTAATAATGTTTTTTTGTAAAACAAGTTGTTATCTAAAGTTTTTAAGTTTTTTCCTGCCTGGTTACCTATGTTTCTGCTATACAATCATTTGCCATCACCTCATGATTGTGCCTAACCTAACCATTTTAGATTAATTTTAAATTAATCTAAAAATCTTAAATATATTTAAGATTTTTGGACAATTGTTAACCAACAAATGTGGCGGACCGACAATTCTCTGGAGGATTGGAATCTTCAGAGATTTTGAAAAAGTGGAAAGAATGTGAAATCTTCTCCTTCTGTAACCATCGGAAATGATCTGAGTTGGACTCAGAGATAGGTCATTTGACACCTATCTGGTTACAGCCTGTACTAGCTAGGCTAACTATTACAATGAAATTACATTAACTGACTGGTTCCTAATTCCCTATCACATGGTTATTTTTCACCGATGTGTGTTTGCTATATCTTATCTAACCTGTGCTACTGCCTACACTATCATGAATGACCTGTCTGGTCCTCGTCACGTATTTTTAGACTCGGGGATATCACCGTAACTTGGTGTATCCTGGCCGGTCTTTTGTAGGATTATTGAGTGGTAAACACTCGGAAAACCGTGCCTAAGTAGCAGTCAACGAGAGAATTGGACACAAAAATGGACTGGTACGTAAAGCGGACAAGACGGTCAGATAAACCCCTAACTTAACTAATGGGTAAATACTACTACATGTCCAATCTAGCCTAGCTGACAACCTAGAGTCTATTCCATTAATTATACAACATGCAATATATACAATATATAAATATATAAATAAAGTATACATGCAAGTATACAATGTATACAAAATAAATGAGAAATTAAAAACAAAACAAAAATGAAAAACATTGAAACAAAAAACACAAAAACAAACAAAAACCGAGAAACAAGCAAAAATTGCTATGGAAGTGTCATAAGAGACACTCCCATAACAACTATGAGTAGGCATTTTTTGCCTAGAACTACTTTACAGGCACGCCCAGAAACGTTTTTCGTCCCTGGCCTGAAAGGGACTCATCAGTGGGCTTTTATATATATAAGCGCTTACACACATAACTAGTATGTGTGCAATCACCCATATATACACAGAAATTTGGCCAAGAATGGCTAAAAGATAAAAATTCATTGTTTAAAATTGCCTTAAGAGGCGACAAGCATTAATAAATAATATATTAAATAACAACCATCAATCAATAAATTAATTAACAATTGTTAGATAATAATAATATAATATAATATATAACAATATAATATAATATATAATAATATAATATAATATATGAGAAAAATCAAAAAGCACTTACCATTCCTCAGGAAGACAGCGACCACACGCGACGAGAGTTGAACACATACTAACTGTGTTCACCTCAATTGCATACTCCAATAACATGGGTGATGCAATTTTCGAAATTTAGGGATGGGTCGATGTCAACCGGAACAACGGCAAGTCAGAGGGGGAGGGGTATGAAAAATTAATGGAATAAGGAAGGGGGAAGGTGGGAAATTAAGGGGGTGGGGATGTAATAAATAAATAATGAATACTAAATAATTTAATTTAATAAATTAGTATATAAGTTTGAATATGGTAATTAGGGAAGGGTTTACAAAATTGGGATGTTCTATAATGATACAGACCTAGATATTGAGCTAACACAGCCCCCATACTGCCAGGGCTACACGGCGTCCGGGCTCACCCAGATCTTAAACCGTATACATCCTATTAGCGGTAAACCGGTCATTCAACATTTACATTGAATCTGCTTATGTTTTTTTATATACATATACTTTTCCTATCAATATAAATACAATATAATAATAATAATTGGATAGGGTTGACAAAGTTGGGATGTTTTTAATATGATATACTAGAGACCTAGATATTGAGCTAACACAGCCCCCATACTACCAGGGCTACACGGCGTCTGGGCTCACCCAGATCTTAAACCATGCACAACCTGACAGCGGTAAACCGGTCATTCAATATTTACATTGAATCTACCTATGTTTTTTATATATACATATACTTTTATATATAAATATACAAATGCAATATATATAATATATATATACTGCATAAATACATACAATATAATAATAATAATAATTGGGTAGGGTTGACAAAATGGGATATTTCCAATATGATATGATAGATTAAAGACCTAGATATTGATCTAACACAGCCCCCATACTACCAAGGCTACACGGCGTCTGGGCACACCCAGATCTTAAACCTTGCACAACCTGACAGCGGAAAACCGGTTATTCAATATTTACAGCTAGTCTACTTATGTTTTATATATAAAAATAATTTAATTATATAAATATATAATATATGTAAAATATATATAATAAATATAAATGAAAAAATATGATAAATTTTAGAATCCTTGATTGTCCCTAAAATACTAATACTATACGTCAAAAAAATGAGCTATGATACACTAAATGTCAGGAGTAAGCAGGGCTAGACCCCTTCCGCAGAGAACGGTGGTTGAGCATGACCCCAAAACTTATTAAAACCGTACCCGCTAAGAGACGGAATAGCACCTGTAAACCCCCCACATGTACATCGAATCTACACAACAATACCATGTGACCTAACTTAGCCGATAAGTACACCACAGGAGAGACAAAATTGCAGCACAATGTGCCGCCACTCCTGTTGGTGACTGTCATACAGTCCGGAGAGAAGCCCCGACAGGCAACCGAGGCAGGGGTGGATCGGGTGGAGGAGAGCCTTAACCTTCACTACGGATAGACGATTCCAAATCATATCCAAGGCTGAGCCGCACACAAACGGTCTAATCAGCGGACGGTGAAATGGAACCACCGTTTTTATGAAGGGGGGGAACCAACATCCGTGTCACCACATACGATCGGCGACCGGGCAGCGCCCCAAACCAGCCATATGCCCTTTTGGAACTACCCTTACCACCACACCTGTGAGCAAACCCACTTCGGATAGGTGCAGAGAAGTTCCAATGAGACTGGGTCCTAAGATATTGGGAATCTACTGCTAATCCCTTCTATACAATATGTATAGCCCGACTTGTTTAAACCAATTAATTAAGTGATTCTACAATATACACTGGCTAACAATTAACCCGCAAACGCATGAAAAAATATATATGCGTAACTATCTACCTATTTAACCCCATCAAAAAATCTGAAGGAATGCCTATCATGTTCTACCCTAACATCCCTGTCATGCCCGTTATTGTGCCTACCTCTAACGGAGGAATGTAAGATACTTACGGTGAACTAGCTAACTACTCCCTTACATCACAAACCCTAGTGCTACCTGTTCTAGCTGTCCAATGATATATGTTTAATACATTAATAAATTAATAAATTAATAATATAATAATTATAATAGAAGTGATACTAAGAGTACCACATAGCAAGAAACAACAAATTAAGTGATTCTACAATATAAACTGGCTAACAATTAACCCGCAAACGCATGAAAAAATATATATGCGTAACTATCTACCTATTTAACCCCATCGAAAAATCTGAAGGAATGCCTATCATATTCTACCCTAACATCCCTGTCATGCCCGTTATTGTGCCTACCTCTAACGGAGGAATGTAAGATACTTACGGTGAACTAGCTAGCTACTCCCTTACATCACAAACCCTAGTGCTACCTGTTCTAGCTGTCCAATAATATATGTTTAATAAATTAATAAATTAATAATATAATAATTATAATAGAAGTGATACTAGGAGTACCATATAACAAGAAACAACAAAAATGAGAAAGAACAAACAAAACAAAAACGAGAACCATTAAACAAAAAACACAAAACCAACAAAAACCGAAAAACAACAAGCAAAAAACCAGTTATGAAAGCTTCCAAAAAGGAAACTCCCATAACGGTCAGGAATTGGCCTTTGTGCCTAAACTACTCTACAGGCTCGATTACATATGTTTTTGTCCCTATCTGTTGTGTGTAACGCCATTGATGGAAAAATATTTTCCTTCTTTGGTGCAGAATATCTGCAAATGTTTTTTTATTGAGAAAATTAATGCGAAGTTAGATGCATACAACTGGAAGAGTATGGAAGGTGCGGAATGTCTGCTTGTGTTGAATTAGTGATATTAATGCGAAATTAGATGCATAAGAACTGGACGAATGTCAGGACACGTATATATTAGTTACACACTGGCGTAGATGGACCCTAATGTGCAGAGCTGAAAATCAATTATTGTGACGGTTGGCAGGTGAGCAGCCTTCTCCTCTCCCCCGCACTCATGATTGTCTGTACCAGAATCTGACTACTTACAGCTTTGTGAAAAATGTGTTTGTTGTGGTAAAAAGTGATGACTCGTTTTATGTTCGTATTGTGTTTGGTTCGTGGAGTGAACCGATCGTCTCATTGCCCTGTTTTTTGTGTATGTTGTGGTGGGATTATTATTATTGTCATTATTATTATTGTGTTTATTATTATTACTATTATTGTTATTATTTTTAGTTTAATAAATAAATTATTATTATCATATATTGTTTAATATTGTTGTCATCATTACTATTATTGTTATTTTGCGGTGCGGTGAAACTACACAAATACACTAACTAATGAATTACCCCACTTCCAAAAATTTTTCCTAAAGCTGCTAGCCTAGACACTATTTCCCAGTAATTATATAAATATAGACAAAAAATATATATAAAAATAAGGTATACATAAGGTATACGATATATATAAGAATATGTTGAGAATTTAAAAACAAAACAAAAATGAAAAACATTGACACAAAAAACACAAAAACAAACAAAAACCGGGAAACAAACAAAAATTGTTATAGAAGTGTCAATAAAAGACCCTCCCATAACAATCATAAGTAGGTCTTTTTGCCTAAAACTACGTTACAGGCACGCCCAGAAACGTTTTTCGTCCCTGGCCTGAAAGGGACTCATCAGTGGGCTTTTTGCATATATAAGCGCTTGCAAACATAACTAGTATGTGTGCAATCACCTATACATACACAGAAAATGGCCAATAATGGCTAAAGGAGACAATTAATTCTTTAAAATTGCCTCAAAAGGCGACAGACATTAATGAGTATTATATTAAATAATAATTAATTAATATAATAATTATTAGATGATAATAATATATTAATTGCTAGATGATAATAATATAATGTAATGTATAATGATATAATATAATATAAATTAATAGGCGAAAAATTAAAAACCACTTACCATTCCTCAGGAAGACAGCGACCACACGCGACGAGAGTTGAACACATACTAACTGATGTGTTCACCTCTATTGCATACCCATAACTACGGGTGATGCGTATTTTTTATATAGGGGAGGGTCGATCTCAAATCCTGAAAAATGGCAATTCTGGAGGCTTTTTAGCAATTATTGGGATGGGGAGGGGAAAAATTGTAAAATTTAAAGAACTTGAATCCCTATAGTTAAAATTTAAATCTTCAAGATGGAACCTATAATTACACTAAATTAAATTTTTTCCTGCCTGGTTACCTTTGTTTCTGCTATACAATCATTTGCCATCACCTCATGATTGTGCCTAACCTAACCATTTAGATTAATTTTAAATTAATCTGAAAATCTTAAATATATATTTAAGATTTTGGACAATTGTTAACCAACAAATGTGGCGGACCGACAATTCTCTGAAGGATTGGGATCTTCAGAGATTTTTGAAAAAGTGGAAAGAAATGTGGAATTTTCTCTTTCTGTAACCATCGGAAATGATCTGAGCTGGACTCAGAGATAGGTCATTTGACACCTATCTGGTTACAGCCTGTATTAGCTAGGCTAACTATTACAATGAGATTACATTAACTAACTGTTTCCTAAGTCCCTATCACATGGTTCTTTTTCACCGATGTGTGTTCGCTATATCTTATCTAATCTAACGCTACTGCCTACACTATCATGAATGACCTGTCTGGTCCTCGTCACGTTTAGACTCGGAGGCTAGCACCGTAACTTGGTGTATCCTAGCCGGCCTTTTGTAGGATTATTGAGTGATAAACACTCGGAAAAACCGTGCCTAAGTAACAGTCAACGAGAGAATTGTACACGAAAATGGACTGGTACGTAAAGCGGACAAGACAGTCGGATAAACCCCTAACTTAACTAATGGATAATTACTACTACATGTCCAAACTAGCCTATGCTGACAACCTAGAGTCTATTTCAATATATATACAATTATATACAAATATATAAGAATTAATTGAGAATTTAAAAACAAAACAAAAATGAAAAGCATTGAAACAAAAAACACAAAAACAAACAAAAACCGAAAAAAGCAAGCAAAAATTGTTATAAAAGTCTCATAATAGACACTCCTATAACAACCATTAGAGGCCTTTTGGCCTAAAACTACTTTACAGGCACGCCCAGAAACGTTTTTCGTCCCTGGCCTGAAGGGGACTCATCAGTGGGCTTTTTACATATATAAGCGCTTACACACACAACTAGTATGTGTGCAATCACCCATATATATACAGAAAAAATTGGCCAAAAATGGCTAAGGCAGAAAATTAATTTTTAAGTTGACTCATAGAGGCAACAACATTATTAAAATTTTTAATAAATAATAATTCATTAATAATAATATATATAGTAATATAATATAATATAATATAAATAATGAACGAAAAAACGAAAAAACACTTACCATTCCTCCGGGAGACAGCGACCACACGCGACGAGAGTTGAACACATACTAACTGATGTGTTCACCTCAATTGCATACTCCAAATAACAAGAGAGATGCAATTTCGAATTTTTGGGGTGGGTCGATGTCATCGGAAAACGGCGAGTCAGAGGGAGGGTATGAACAAATAAGGGGATAGGGGAGGGGAGGTTGGAAATTAAAGGGGTGGGGAAGAGATATAATAAATGATTAGAATGTTATATAATAATTTTGGGAGGGGTTGACAGAGTTAGGATGTTTATAATGATAAACTAAAAACCTAGATATTGATTTGGCACAGCCCCCATACTACCAAGGCTACACGGCGTCTGGGCACACCCAGATCTTAAACCATGCACAACCTGACAGCGGTAAACCGGTCATTCAATATTTACATTGAATCTACCTATGTTTTTTGATACATATACTTTTATATATAAATATACAAATGCAACATATATATATATAAATATATATATATATTGCATAAATATGTATAATATAGTAATGATATACAATATAATAATAATAATAATTAGGTAGGGTTGACAAAATGGGATATTTTCAATATGATATGATAAATTAAAGACCTAGATATTGATCTAACACAGCCCCCATACTACCAAGGCTACACGGCGTCTGGGCACACCCAGATCTTAAACCATGCACAACCTGACAGCGGTAAACCGGTCATTCAATATTTACATTGAATCTACCTATGTTTTTTATATACATACATATACAACTATATATAAATATACAAATGCAATATATATATATATAAGTATATATATACATTGCTTAAATATGTATAATAATGATATACAATATAATAATAATAATAATTAGGTAGGGTTGACAAAATGGGATATTTCCAATATGATATGATAAATTAAGGACCTAGATATTGATCTAACACAGCCCCCATACTACCAAGGCTACACGGCGTCTGGGCACACCCAGATCTTAAACCATGCACAACCTGACAGCGGAAAACCGGTTATTCAATATTTACAACTAGTCTGCTTATGTTTTTTTATATAAATATAATTATGTTAAATACAATAAATAAATGCTGAAATTAATAAAATAAATATGATAAATAAATAAATAGGTATAATAAATAATATGATAAATTTTAGAACCCTAGATTGTCCCTAAAATACTAATACTATACGTCAAAAAAATGAACTACGATAAACTAAATGTCAGGAGTAAGCAGGGCTAGACCCCTTCCGCAGAGAACGGTGGTTGAGCATGACCCCAAAACTTATTAAAACCGTACCCGCTAAGAGACGGAATAGCACCTGGTAACTCCCCACATGTACATCGAATCTACACAACAATACCATGTGACCTAACTTAGCCGATAAGTACACCACAGGAGAGACAAAATTGCAGCACAATGTGCCGCCACTCCTGTTGGTGACTGTCATACAGTCCGGAGAGAAGCCCTGACAGGCAACCGAGGTAGGGGTGGATCGGGTGGAGGAGAGCCTTAACCTTCACTACGGATAGTCGATTCCAAATCATATCCAAGGCTGAGCCGCACACAAACGGTCTATCAGCGGACGGTGAAATGGAACCACCGTTTTTATGAAGGGGGGGAACCAACATCCGTGTCACCACATACGATCGGCGACCGGGCAGCGCCCCAAACCAGCCATATGCCCTTTTGGAACTACCCTTACCACCACACCTGTGAGCAAACCCACTTCGGATAGGTGCAGAGAAGTTCCAATAGACTGGGTCCTAAGATATTGGGAATCTACTACTAATCCCTTCTATACAATATGTATAGCCCGACTTGTTTAAACCTAATCCACTAGATAGGGTGGTCCCTCTGAGGGTCCTAGGCCAAAACTTAAGTTTTCCTCCTCTCCCCATATGGTCATTCGCACCTAACGAAGGAAAATTTCTAGCTCGCTGATGGCGACAAGATACAATTTCCTAATCAATAGCAAATTAAATTTTTTCCTGCCTGGTTACCTTTGTTTCTGCTATACAATCATTTGCCATCACCTCATGATTGTGCCTAACCTAACCATTTAGATTAATTTTAAATTAATCTGAAAATCTTAAATATATATTTAAGATTTTGGACAATTGTTAACCAACAAATGTGGCGGACCGACAATTCTCTGAAGGATTGGGATCTTCAGAGATTTTTGAAAAAGTGGAAAGAAATGTGGAATTTTCTCTTTCTGTAACCATCGGAAATGATCTGAGCTGGACTCAGAGATAGGTCATTTGACACCTATCTGGTTACAGCCTGTACTAGCTAGGCTAACTATTACAATGAGATTACATTAACTAACTGTTTCCTAAGTCCCTATCACATGGTTCTTTTTCACCGATGTGTGTTCGCTATATCTTATCTAATCTAACGCTACTGCCTACACTATCATGAATGACCTGTCTGGTCCTCGTCACGTTTAGACTCGGAGGCTAGCACCGTAACTTGGTGTATCCTAGCCGGCCTTTTGTAGGATTATTGAGTGATAAACACTCGGAAAAACCGTGCCTAAGTAACAGTCAACGAGAGAATTGTACACGAAAATGGACTGGTACGTAAAGCGGACAAGACAGTCGGATAAACCCCTAACTTAACTAATGGATAATTACTACTACATGTCCAAACTAGCCTATGCTGACAACCTAGAGTCTATTTCAATATATATACAATTATATACAAATATATAAGAATTAATTGAGAATTTAAAAACAAAACAAAAATGAAAAGCATTGAAACAAAAAACACAAAAACAAACAAAAACCGAAAAAAGCAAGCAAAAATTGTTATAAAAGTCTCATAATAGACACTCCTATAACAACCATTAGAGGCCTTTTGGCCTAAAACTACTTTACAGGCACGCCCAGAAACGTTTTTCGTCCCTGGCCTGAAGGGGACTCATCAGTGGGCTTTTTACATATATAAGCGCTTACACACACAACTAGTATGTGTGCAATCACCCATATATATACAGAAAAAATTGGCCAAAAATGGCTAAGGCAGAAAATTAATTTTTAAGTTGACTCATAGAGGCAACAACATTATTAAAATTTTTAAATAAATAATAATTCATTAATAATAATATATATAGTAATATAATATAATATAATATAAATAATGAACGAAAAAACGAAAAAACACTTACCATTCCTCCGGGAGACAGCGACCACACGCGACGAGAGTTGAACACATACTAACTGATGTGTTCACCTCAATTGCATACTCCAAATAACAAGAGAGATGCAATTTCGAATTTTTGGGGTGGGTCGATGTCATCGGAAAACGGCGAGTCAGAGGGAGGGTATGAACAAATAAGGGGATAGGGGAGGGGAGGTTGGAAATTAAAGGGGTGGGGAAGAGATATAATAAATGATTAGAATGTTATATAATAATTTTGGGAGGGGTTGACAGAGTTAGGATGTTTATAATGATAAACTAAAAACCTAGATATTGATTTGGCACAGCCCCCATACTACCAAGGCTACACGGCGTCTGGGCACACCCAGATCTTAAACCATGCACAACCTGACAGCGGTAAACCGGTCATTCAATATTTACATTGAATCTACCTATGTTTTTTGATACATATACTTTTATATATAAATATACAAATGCAACATATATATATATAAATATATATATATATTGCATAAATATGTATAATATAGTAATGATATACAATATAATAATAATAATAATTAGGTAGGGTTGACAAAATGGGATATTTTCAATATGATATGATAAATTAAAGACCTAGATATTGATCTAACACAGCCCCCATACTACCAAGGCTACACGGCGTCTGGGCACACCCAGATCTTAAACCATGCACAACCTGACAGCGGTAAACCGGTCATTCAATATTTACATTGAATCTACCTATGTTTTTTATATACATACATATACAACTATATATAAATATACAAATGCAATATATATATATATAAGTATATATATACATTGCTTAAATATGTATAATAATGATATACAATATAATAATAATAATAATTAGGTAGGGTTGACAAAATGGGATATTTCCAATATGATATGATAAATTAAGGACCTAGATATTGATCTAACACAGCCCCCATACTACCAAGGCTACACGGCGTCTGGGCACACCCAGATCTTAAACCATGCACAACCTGACAGCGGAAAACCGGTTATTCAATATTTACAACTAGTCTGCTTATGTTTTTTTATATAAATATAATTATGTTAAATACAATAAATAAATGCTGAAATTAATAAAATAAATATGATAAATAAATAAATAGGTATAATAAATAATATGATAAATTTTAGAACCCTAGATTGTCCCTAAAATACTAATACTATACGTCAAAAAAATGAACTACGATAAACTAAATGTCAGGAGTAAGCAGGGCTAGACCCCTTCCGCAGAGAACGGTGGTTGAGCATGACCCCAAAACTTATTAAAACCGTACCCGCTAAGAGACGGAATAGCACCTGGTAACTCCCCACATGTACATCGAATCTACACAACAATACCATGTGACCTAACTTAGCCGATAAGTACACCACAGGAGAGACAAAATTGCAGCACAATGTGCCGCCACTCCTGTTGGTGACTGTCATACAGTCCGGAGAGAAGCCCTGACAGGCAACCGAGGTAGGGGTGGATCGGGTGGAGGAGAGCCTTAACCTTCACTACGGATAGTCGATTCCAAATCATATCCAAGGCTGAGCCGCACACAAACGGTCTATCAGCGGACGGTGAAATGGAACCACCGTTTTTATGAAGGGGGGGAACCAACATCCGTGTCACCACATACGATCGGCGACCGGGCAGCGCCCCAAACCAGCCATATGCCCTTTTGGAACTACCCTTACCACCACACCTGTGAGCAAACCCACTTCGGATAGGTGCAGAGAAGTTCCAATAGACTGGGTCCTAAGATATTGGGAATCTACTACTAATCCCTTCTATACAATATGTATAGCCCGACTTGTTTAAACCTAATCCACTAGATAGGGTGGTCCCTCTGAGGGTCCTAGGCCAAAACTTAAGTTTTCCTCCTCTCCCCATATGGTCATTCGCACCTAACGGAGGAAAATTTCTAGCTCGCTGATGGCGACAAGATACAATTTCCTAATCAATAGCAAATTAAATTTTTTCCTGCCTGGTTACCTTTGTTTCTGCTATACAATCATTTGCCATCACCTCATGATTGTGCCTAACCTAACCATTTAGATTAATTTTAAATTAATCTGAAAATCTTAAATATATATTTAAGATTTTGGACAATTGTTAACCAACAAATGTGGCGGACCGACAATTCTCTGAAGGATTGGGATCTTCAGAGATTTTTGAAAAAGTGGAAAGAAATGTGGAATTTTCTCTTTCTGTAACCATCGGAAATGATCTGAGCTGGACTCAGAGATAGGTCATTTGACACCTATCTGGTTACAGCCTGTACTAGCTAGGCTAACTATTACAATGAGATTACATTAACTAACTGTTTCCTAAGTCCCTATCACATGGTTCTTTTTCACCGATGTGTGTTCGCTATATCTTATCTAATCTAACGCTACTGCCTACACTATCATGAATGACCTGTCTGGTCCTCGTCACGTTTAGACTCGGAGGCTAGCACCGTAACTTGGTGTATCCTAGCCGGCCTTTTGTAGGATTATTGAGTGATAAACACTCGGAAAAACCGTGCCTAAGTAACAGTCAACGAGAGAATTGTACACGAAAATGGACTGGTACGTAAAGCGGACAAGACAGTCGGATACTTTGCATTTTTGTACCTAGCTAGAGCATTATTCGCGTATGAATTTATTATTGTTAAAATATTTTTGTTTAAAAATTATTATTATTTAAAACTCTTAATTATTCGATTGGTGATTTTTGTACGAAGAAAATTATTACCGCGTATTAAATTACTACTATTGAAATTAGAGAAAACGAGAAGGAAACGAGTATTAAGAGTTTTTATTGCCCTAGTTGTGTTGGCCGTGATTTAGAGGTGAAAAATCGGGCAACTGACGATCTCTAACCTCCCCCACTGTATTCCCAACACATTTCTTTCTACTTAAGCTATATTCTCCTGTTTTTAGCTGAGCTAAACCTAGTATGGCTGTCGCGTAAGTTTTTTGGATTTGTCCCTAACTGTCCTATGAATCAAGAAAATTATTGTCCAAAACTCTATCCCTATCGCTTTGTTCTACAGTATTCCTAGTATTAATTATTTATTAAAATCAAAAAACAAAACAAAAATGAAAAACATTGGCACAAAAAACACAAAAACAAACAAAAACCGGGAAAAACAAGCAAAAAATTGTTATAAAAGTTTCATAAGAGACACTCCCATAACAATTATGAGTAGGCATTTTTTGCCTAAAACTACTTTACAGGCACGCCCAGAAACGTTTTTCGTCCCTGGCCTGAAAGGGACTCATCAGTGGGCTTATCATATATATAAGCGCTTACCCACATAACTAGTATGTGTGCAATCACCCATATATATACAGAGAAAATGGCCATGAATGGCTCAAGACGAAAATTAATTATTTAAATTGCCTCATAGTGGCGATCAAAATTGATGAATGATATATAACAATTAACTAATAATTGTTAGATAATAAATGTAATGTTGTAATATGTAATATATAATCTAATATAAATGGAAAAAATCAAAAAAATCAAAAAACACTTACCATTCCTCAGGAAAACAGCGACCACACGCGACGGGAGTTGAACACACACTAACTGATGTGTTCACCTCGATTGCCCACTCCATTTAACAAGAGTGATGCAATTTTAGTTTTAGGGATGGGTCGATGTCAACCTCAGCAATGGCACGTCGGTGGGAGGGTATGATCAATTAAGGAGGTAAAAGGAGGGGGGAAGGTTGGAATTAAGGTGGAGAAGGGGGTTAGAAAAGTAAAAGAATACGTAAAAAAGTAAAAAGTAGGAAAGAAGTGGTTAAAATAAAACTGTAAATAGAAAATGACATCCTGCCACTACTGACAGCCCTCATTCGTGGCCTTTGTCGAGGTTAGCGATCTTGTCATATATAACTCTTAATGTAGTTGCTATAGTGTAGGAAAGGTCGAGAAGTAGAAGATACCCTAATATTAAAAATTGTATTTTATTTAACTTAGCCCTTACTATACTCTACGATATTCCTGCCCGCGTGTGTTAGTAATTGGGGACACTCCAAAAGGCCTACCGTGTTAACATGGGAGAAAAACAATTTGAGTAAGATAGAGCTTTTCAAGATTTGCCAATATAGGGCAGAAAAAGGTTAATCCATGAGTCAGTGAACAGGTCACATGAAGCCTATGAGTTGATATCTCCCAACCATAAATCAGGCCATGCTATGCATAAACCCCGAAGGGTAAAGCGGCGCATGACCCCGAAGGGAGCCTGATCAACAGGAGGCCTCAAATGGCCGTGAAACAACCGAACCATAAACCGTCCTTGTTTAGCCTATTTGACGAAGGGTTGTCCAAATGCCAGCCACATTACTCAATCCAGATGCGCATTCAACATTACCGGAACCAGTGTGGGTTGCTATGTTAGGAAATGTTTGATGAAAAATAAGGGATCCTATGAAAACGAAAAAATAAAACATAACACCTACCCACTCCTAATCTGTTTTTACCTGAGTTTGGGTCTGATGGACCCAAAACCATAAGTCGCATCATTAGTCAGCCATCACGATTAATGACGGAGTTCTACCCTTCCTGAGCTAAGTGAACGATCGGAAGAAACTTTGCATTTTTGTACCTAGCTAGAGCATTATTCGCGTATGAATTTATTATTGTTAAAATATTTTTGTTTAAAAATTATTATTATTTAAAACTCTTAATTATTCGATTGGTGATTTTTGTACGAAGAAAATTATTACCGCGTATTAAATTACTACTATTGAAATTAGAGAAAACGAGAAGGAAACGAGTATTAAGAGTTTTTATTGCCCTAGTTGTGTTGGCCGTGATTTAGAGGTGAAAAATCGGGCAACTGACGATCTCTAACCTCCCCCACTGTATTCCCAACACATTTCTTTCTACTTAAGCTATATTCTCCTGTTTTTAGCTGAGCTAAACCTAGTATGGCTGTCGCGTAAGTTTTTTGGATTTGTCCCTAACTGTCCTATGAATCAAGAAAATTATTGTCCAAAACTCTATCCCTATCGCTTTGTTCTACAGTATTCCTAGTATTAATTATTTATTAAAATCAAAAAACAAAACAAAAATGAAAAACATTGGCACAAAAAACACAAAAACAAACAAAAACCGGGAAAAACAAGCAAAAAATTGTTATAAAAGTTTCATAAGAGACACTCCCATAACAATTATGAGTAGGCATTTTTTGCCTAAAACTACTTTACAGGCACGCCCAGAAACGTTTTTCGTCCCTGGCCTGAAAGGGACTCATCAGTGGGCTTATCATATATATAAGCGCTTACCCACATAACTAGTATGTGTGCAATCACCCATATATATACAGAGAAAATGGCCATGAATGGCTCAAGACGAAAATTAATTATTTAAATTGCCTCATAGTGGCGATCAAAATTGATGAATGATATATAACAATTAACTAATAATTGTTAGATAATAAATGTAATGTTGTAATATGTAATATATAATCTAATATAAATGGAAAAAATCAAAAAAATCAAAAAACACTTACCATTCCTCAGGAAAACAGCGACCACACGCGACGGGAGTTGAACACACACTAACTGATGTGTTCACCTCGATTGCCCACTCCATTTAACAAGAGTGATGCAATTTTAGTTTTAGGGATGGGTCGATGTCAACCTCAGCAATGGCACGTCGGTGGGAGGGTATGATCAATTAAGGAGGTAAAAGGAGGGGGGAAGGTTGGAATTAAGGTGGAGAAGGGGGTTAGAAAAGTAAAAGAATACGTAAAAAAGTAAAAAGTAGGAAAGAAGTGGTTAAAATAAAACTGTAAATAGAAAATGACATCCTGCCACTACTGACAGCCCTCATTCGTGGCCTTTGTCGAGGTTAGCGATCTTGTCATATATAACTCTTAATGTAGTTGCTATAGTGTAGGAAAGGTCGAGAAGTAGAAGATACCCTAATATTAAAAATTGTATTTTATTTAACTTAGCCCTTACTATACTCTACGATATTCCTGCCCGCGTGTGTTAGTAATTGGGGACACTCCAAAAGGCCTACCGTGTTAACATGGGAGAAAAACAATTTGAGTAAGATAGAGCTTTTCAAGATTTGCCAATATAGGGCAGAAAAAGGTTAATCCATGAGTCAGTGAACAGGTCACATGAAGCCTATGAGTTGATATCTCCCAACCATAAATCAGGCCATGCTATGCATAAACCCCGAAGGGTAAAGCGGCGCATGACCCCGAAGGGAGCCTGATCAACAGGAGGCCTCAAATGGCCGTGAAACAACCGAACCATAAACCGTCCTTGTTTAGCCTATTTGACGAAGGGTTGTCCAAATGCCAGCCACATTACTCAATCCAGATGCGCATTCAACATTACCGGAACCAGTGTGGGTTGCTATGTTAGGAAATGTTTGATGAAAAATAAGGGATCCTATGAAAACGAAAAAATAAAACATAACACCTACCCACTCCTAATCTGTTTTTACCTGAGTTTGGGTCTGATGGACCCAAAACCATAAGTCGCATCATTAGTCAGCCATCACGATTAATGACGGAGTTCTACCCTTCCTGAGCTAAGTGAACGATCGGAAGAAACTTTGCATTTTTGTACCTAGCTAGAGCATTATTCGCGTATGAATTTATTATTGTTAAAATATTTTTGTTTAAAAATTATTATTATTTAAAACTCTTAATTATTCGATTGGTGATTTTTGTACGAAGAAAATTATTACCGCGTATTAAATTACTACTATTGAAATTAGAGAAAACGAGAAGGAAACGAGTATTAAGAGTTTTTATTGCCCTAGTTGTGTTGGCCGTGATTTAGAGGTGAAAAATCGGGCAACTGACGATCTCTAACCTCCCCCACTGTATTCCCAACACATTTCTTTCTACTTAAGCTATATTCTCCTGTTTTTAGCTGAGCTAAACCTAGTATGGCTGTCGCGTAAGTTTTTTGGATTTGTCCCTAACTGTCCTATGAATCAAGAAAATTATTGTCCAAAACTCTATCCCTATCGCTTTGTTCTACAGTATTCCTAGTATTAATTATTTATTAAAATCAAAAAACAAAACAAAAATGAAAAACATTGGCACAAAAAACACAAAAACAAACAAAAACCGGGAAAAACAAGCAAAAAATTGTTATAAAAGTTTCATAAGAGACACTCCCATAACAATTATGAGTAGGCATTTTTTGCCTAAAACTACTTTACAGGCACGCCCAGAAACGTTTTTCGTCCCTGGCCTGAAAGGGACTCATCAGTGGGCTTATCATATATATAAGCGCTTACCCACATAACTAGTATGTGTGCAATCACCCATATATATACAGAGAAAATGGCCATGAATGGCTCAAGACGAAAATTAATTATTTAAATTGCCTCATAGTGGCGATCAAAATTGATGAATGATATATAACAATTAACTAATAATTGTTAGATAATAAATGTAATGTTGTAATATGTAATATATAATCTAATATAAATGGAAAAAATCAAAAAAATCAAAAAACACTTACCATTCCTCAGGAAAACAGCGACCACACGCGACGGGAGTTGAACACACACTAACTGATGTGTTCACCTCGATTGCCCACTCCATTTAACAAGAGTGATGCAATTTTAGTTTTAGGGATGGGTCGATGTCAACCTCAGCAATGGCACGTCGGTGGGAGGGTATGATCAATTAAGGAGGTAAAAGGAGGGGGGAAGGTTGGAATTAAGGTGGAGAAGGGGGTTAGAAAAGTAAAAGAATACGTAAAAAAGTAAAAAGTAGGAAAGAAGTGGTTAAAATAAAACTGTAAATAGAAAATGACATCCTGCCACTACTGACAGCCCTCATTCGTGGCCTTTGTCGAGGTTAGCGATCTTGTCATATATAACTCTTAATGTAGTTGCTATAGTGTAGGAAAGGTCGAGAAGTAGAAGATACCCTAATATTAAAAATTGTATTTTATTTAACTTAGCCCTTACTATACTCTACGATATTCCTGCCCGCGTGTGTTAGTAATTGGGGACACTCCAAAAGGCCTACCGTGTTAACATGGGAGAAAAACAATTTGAGTAAGATAGAGCTTTTCAAGATTTGCCAATATAGGGCAGAAAAAGGTTAATCCATGAGTCAGTGAACAGGTCACATGAAGCCTATGAGTTGATATCTCCCAACCATAAATCAGGCCATGCTATGCATAAACCCCGAAGGGTAAAGCGGCGCATGACCCCGAAGGGAGCCTGATCAACAGGAGGCCTCAAATGGCCGTGAAACAACCGAACCATAAACCGTCCTTGTTTAGCCTATTTGACGAAGGGTTGTCCAAATGCCAGCCACTTTACTCAATCCAGATGCGCATTCAACATTACCGGAACCAGTGTGGGTTGCTATGTTAGGAAATGTTTGATGAAAAATAAGGGATCCTATGAAAACGAAAAAATAAAACATAACACCTACCCACTCCTAATCTGTTTTTACCTGAGTTTGGGTCTGATGGACCCAAAACCATAAGTCGCATCATTAGTCAGCCATCACGATTAATGACGGAGTTCTACCCTTCCTGAGCTAAGTGAACGATCGGAAGAAACTTTGCATTTTTGTACCTAGCTAGAGCATTATTCGCGTATGAATTTATTATTGTTAAAATATTTTTGTTTAAAAATTATTATTATTTAAAACTCTTAATTATTCGATTGGTGATTTTTGTACGAAGAAAATTATTACCGCGTATTAAATTACTACTATTGAAATTAGAGAAAACGAGAAGGAAACGAGTATTAAGAGTTTTTATTGCCCTAGTTGTGTTGGCCGTGATTTAGAGGTGAAAAATCGGGCAACTGACGATCTCTAACCTCCCCCACTGTATTCCCAACACATTTCTTTCTACTTAAGCTATATTCTCCTGTTTTTAGCTGAGCTAAACCTAGTATGGCTGTCGCGTAAGTTTTTTGGATTTGTCCCTAACTGTCCTATGAATCAAGAAAATTATTGTCCAAAACTCTATCCCTATCGCTTTGTTCTACAGTATTCCTAGTATTAATTATTTATTAAAATCAAAAAACAAAACAAAAATGAAAAACATTGGCACAAAAAACACAAAAACAAACAAAAACCGGGAAAAACAAGCAAAAAATTGTTATAAAAGTTTCATAAGAGACACTCCCATAACAATTATGAGTAGGCATTTTTTGCCTAAAACTACTTTACAGGCACGCCCAGAAACGTTTTTCGTCCCTGGCCTGAAAGGGACTCATCAGTGGGCTTATCATATATATAAGCGCTTACCCACATAACTAGTATGTGTGCAATCACCCATATATATACAGAGAAAATGGCCATGAATGGCTCAAGACGAAAATTAATTATTTAAATTGCCTCATAGTGGCGATCAAAATTGATGAATGATATATAACAATTAACTAATAATTGTTAGATAATAAATGTAATGTTGTAATATGTAATATATAATCTAATATAAATGGAAAAAATCAAAAAAATCAAAAAACACTTACCATTCCTCAGGAAAACAGCGACCACACGCGACGGGAGTTGAACACACACTAACTGATGTGTTCACCTCGATTGCCCACTCCATTTAACAAGAGTGATGCAATTTTAGTTTTAGGGATGGGTCGATGTCAACCTCAGCAATGGCACGTCGGTGGGAGGGTATGATCAATTAAGGAGGTAAAAGGAGGGGGGAAGGTTGGAATTAAGGTGGAGAAGGGGGTTAGAAAAGTAAAAGAATACGTAAAAAAGTAAAAAGTAGGAAAGAAGTGGTTAAAATAAAACTGTAAATAGAAAATGACATCCTGCCACTACTGACAGCCCTCATTCGTGGCCTTTGTCGAGGTTAGCGATCTTGTCATATATAACTCTTAATGTAGTTGCTATAGTGTAGGAAAGGTCGAGAAGTAGAAGATACCCTAATATTAAAAATTGTATTTTATTTAACTTAGCCCTTACTATACTCTACGATATTCCTGCCCGCGTGTGTTAGTAATTGGGGACACTCCAAAAGGCCTACCGTGTTAACATGGGAGAAAAACAATTTGAGTAAGATAGAGCTTTTCAAGATTTGCCAATATAGGGCAGAAAAAGGTTAATCCATGAGTCAGTGAACAGGTCACATGAAGCCTATGAGTTGATATCTCCCAACCATAAATCAGGCCATGCTATGCATAAACCCCGAAGGGTAAAGCGGCGCATGACCCCGAAGGGAGCCTGATCAACAGGAGGCCTCAAATGGCCGTGAAACAACCGAACCATAAACCGTCCTTGTTTAGCCTATTTGACGAAGGGTTGTCCAAATGCCAGCCACATTACTCAATCCAGATGCGCATTCAACATTACCGGAACCAGTGTGGGTTGCTATGTTAGGAAATGTTTGATGAAAAATAAGGGATCCTATGAAAACGAAAAAATAAAACATAACACCTACCCACTCCTAATCTGTTTTTACCTGAGTTTGGGTCTGATGGACCCAAAACCATAAGTCGCATCATTAGTCAGCCATCACGATTAATGACGGAGTTCTACCCTTCCTGAGCTAAGTGAACGATCGGAAGAAACTTTGCATTTTTGTACCTAGCTAGAGCATTATTCGCGTATGAATTTATTATTGTTAAAATATTTTTGTTTAAAAATTATTATTATTTAAAACTCTTAATTATTCGATTGGTGATTTTTGTACGAAGAAAATTATTACCGCGTATTAAATTACTACTATTGAAATTAGAGAAAACGAGAAGGAAACGAGTATTAAGAGTTTTTATTGCCCTAGTTGTGTTGGCCGTGATTTAGAGGTGAAAAATCGGGCAACTGACGATCTCTAACCTCCCCCACTGTATTCCCAACACATTTCTTTCTACTTAAGCTATATTCTCCTGTTTTTAGCTGAGCTAAACCTAGTATGGCTGTCGCGTAAGTTTTTTGGATTTGTCCCTAACTGTCCTATGAATCAAGAAAATTATTGTCCAAAACTCTATCCCTATCGCTTTGTTCTACAGTATTCCTAGTATTAATTATTTATTAAAATCAAAAAACAAAACAAAAATGAAAAACATTGGCACAAAAAACACAAAAACAAACAAAAACCGGGAAAAACAAGCAAAAAATTGTTATAAAAGTTTCATAAGAGACACTCCCATAACAATTATGAGTAGGCATTTTTTGCCTAAAACTACTTTACAGGCACGCCCAGAAACGTTTTTCGTCCCTGGCCTGAAAGGGACTCATCAGTGGGCTTATCATATATATAAGCGCTTACCCACATAACTAGTATGTGTGCAATCACCCATATATATACAGAGAAAATGGCCATGAATGGCTCAAGACGAAAATTAATTATTTAAATTGCCTCATAGTGGCGATCAAAATTGATGAATGATATATAACAATTAACTAATAATTGTTAGATAATAAATGTAATGTTGTAATATGTAATATATAATCTAATATAAATGGAAAAAATCAAAAAAATCAAAAAACACTTACCATTCCTCAGGAAAACAGCGACCACACGCGACGGGAGTTGAACACACACTAACTGATGTGTTCACCTCGATTGCCCACTCCATTTAACAAGAGTGATGCAATTTTAGTTTTAGGGATGGGTCGATGTCAACCTCAGCAATGGCACGTCGGTGGGAGGGTATGATCAATTAAGGAGGTAAAAGGAGGGGGGAAGGTTGGAATTAAGGTGGAGAAGGGGGTTAGAAAAGTAAAAGAATACGTAAAAAAGTAAAAAGTAGGAAAGAAGTGGTTAAAATAAAACTGTAAATAGAAAATGACATCCTGCCACTACTGACAGCCCTCATTCGTGGCCTTTGTCGAGGTTAGCGATCTTGTCATATATAACTCTTAATGTAGTTGCTATAGTGTAGGAAAGGTCGAGAAGTAGAAGATACCCTAATATTAAAAATTGTATTTTATTTAACTTAGCCCTTACTATACTCTACGATATTCCTGCCCGCGTGTGTTAGTAATTGGGGACACTCCAAAAGGCCTACCGTGTTAACATGGGAGAAAAACAATTTGAGTAAGATAGAGCTTTTCAAGATTTGCCAATATAGGGCAGAAAAAGGTTAATCCATGAGTCAGTGAACAGGTCACATGAAGCCTATGAGTTGATATCTCCCAACCATAAATCAGGCCATGCTATGCATAAACCCCGAAGGGTAAAGCGGCGCATGACCCCGAAGGGAGCCTGATCAACAGGAGGCCTCAAATGGCCGTGAAACAACCGAACCATAAACCGTCCTTGTTTAGCCTATTTGACGAAGGGTTGTCCAAATGCCAGCCACATTACTCAATCCAGATGCGCATTCAACATTACCGGAACCAGTGTGGGTTGCTATGTTAGGAAATGTTTGATGAAAAATAAGGGATCCTATGAAAACGAAAAAATAAAACATAACACCTACCCACTCCTAATCTGTTTTTACCTGAGTTTGGGTCTGATGGACCCAAAACCATAAGTCGCATCATTAGTCAGCCATCACGATTAATGACGGAGTTCTACCCTTCCTGAGCTAAGTGAACGATCGGAAGAAACTTTGCATTTTTGTACCTAGCTAGAGCATTATTCGCGTATGAATTTATTATTGTTAAAATATTTTTGTTTAAAAATTATTATTATTTAAAACTCTTAATTATTCGATTGGTGATTTTTGTACGAAGAAAATTATTACCGCGTATTAAATTACTACTATTGAAATTAGAGAAAACGAGAAGGAAACGAGTATTAAGAGTTTTTATTGCCCTAGTTGTGTTGGCCGTGATTTAGAGGTGAAAAATCGGGCAACTGACGATCTCTAACCTCCCCCACTGTATTCCCAACACATTTCTTTCTACTTAAGCTATATTCTCCTGTTTTTAGCTGAGCTAAACCTAGTATGGCTGTCGCGTAAGTTTTTTGGATTTGTCCCTAACTGTCCTATGAATCAAGAAAATTATTGTCCAAAACTCTATCCCTATCGCTTTGTTCTACAGTATTCCTAGTATTAATTATTTATTAAAATCAAAAAACAAAACAAAAATGAAAAACATTGGCACAAAAAACACAAAAACAAACAAAAACCGGGAAAAACAAGCAAAAAATTGTTATAAAAGTTTCATAAGAGACACTCCCATAACAATTATGAGTAGGCATTTTTTGCCTAAAACTACTTTACAGGCACGCCCAGAAACGTTTTTCGTCCCTGGCCTGAAAGGGACTCATCAGTGGGCTTATCATATATATAAGCGCTTACCCACATAACTAGTATGTGTGCAATCACCCATATATATACAGAGAAAATGGCCATGAATGGCTCAAGACGAAAATTAATTATTTAAATTGCCTCATAGTGGCGATCAAAATTGATGAATGATATATAACAATTAACTAATAATTGTTAGATAATAAATGTAATGTTGTAATATGTAATATATAATCTAATATAAATGGAAAAAATCAAAAAAATCAAAAAACACTTACCATTCCTCAGGAAAACAGCGACCACACGCGACGGGAGTTGAACACACACTAACTGATGTGTTCACCTCGATTGCCCACTCCATTTAACAAGAGTGATGCAATTTTAGTTTTAGGGATGGGTCGATGTCAACCTCAGCAATGGCACGTCGGTGGGAGGGTATGATCAATTAAGGAGGTAAAAGGAGGGGGGAAGGTTGGAATTAAGGTGGAGAAGGGGGTTAGAAAAGTAAAAGAATACGTAAAAAAGTAAAAAGTAGGAAAGAAGTGGTTAAAATAAAACTGTAAATAGAAAATGACATCCTGCCACTACTGACAGCCCTCATTCGTGGCCTTTGTCGAGGTTAGCGATCTTGTCATATATAACTCTTAATGTAGTTGCTATAGTGTAGGAAAGGTCGAGAAGTAGAAGATACCCTAATATTAAAAATTGTATTTTATTTAACTTAGCCCTTACTATACTCTACGATATTCCTGCCCGCGTGTGTTAGTAATTGGGGACACTCCAAAAGGCCTACCGTGTTAACATGGGAGAAAAACAATTTGAGTAAGATAGAGCTTTTCAAGATTTGCCAATATAGGGCAGAAAAAGGTTAATCCATGAGTCAGTGAACAGGTCACATGAAGCCTATGAGTTGATATCTCCCAACCATAAATCAGGCCATGCTATGCATAAACCCCGAAGGGTAAAGCGGCGCATGACCCCGAAGGGAGCCTGATCAACAGGAGGCCTCAAATGGCCGTGAAACAACCGAACCATAAACCGTCCTTGTTTAGCCTATTTGACGAAGGGTTGTCCAAATGCCAGCCACATTACTCAATCCAGATGCGCATTCAACATTACCGGAACCAGTGTGGGTTGCTATGTTAGGAAATGTTTGATGAAAAATAAGGGATCCTATGAAAACGAAAAAATAAAACATAACACCTACCCACTCCTAATCTGTTTTTACCTGAGTTTGGGTCTGATGGACCCAAAACCATAAGTCGCATCATTAGTCAGCCATCACGATTAATGACGGAGTTCTACCCTTCCTGAGCTAAGTGAACGATCGGAAGAAACTTTGCATTTTTGTACCTAGCTAGAGCATTATTCGCGTATGAATTTATTATTGTTAAAATATTTTTGTTTAAAAATTATTATTATTTAAAACTCTTAATTATTCGATTGGTGATTTTTGTACGAAGAAAATTATTACCGCGTATTAAATTACTACTATTGAAATTAGAGAAAACGAGAAGGAAACGAGTATTAAGAGTTTTTATTGCCCTAGTTGTGTTGGCCGTGATTTAGAGGTGAAAAATCGGGCAACTGACGATCTCTAACCTCCCCCACTGTATTCCCAACACATTTCTTTCTACTTAAGCTATATTCTCCTGTTTTTAGCTGAGCTAAACCTAGTATGGCTGTCGCGTAAGTTTTTTGGATTTGTCCCTAACTGTCCTATGAATCAAGAAAATTATTGTCCAAAACTCTATCCCTATCGCTTTGTTCTACAGTATTCCTAGTATTAATTATTTATTAAAATCAAAAAACAAAACAAAAATGAAAAACATTGGCACAAAAAACACAAAAACAAACAAAAACCGGGAAAAACAAGCAAAAAATTGTTATAAAAGTTTCATAAGAGACACTCCCATAACAATTATGAGTAGGCATTTTTTGCCTAAAACTACTTTACAGGCACGCCCAGAAACGTTTTTCGTCCCTGGCCTGAAAGGGACTCATCAGTGGGCTTATCATATATATAAGCGCTTACCCACATAACTAGTATGTGTGCAATCACCCATATATATACAGAGAAAATGGCCATGAATGGCTCAAGACGAAAATTAATTATTTAAATTGCCTCATAGTGGCGATCAAAATTGATGAATGATATATAACAATTAACTAATAATTGTTAGATAATAAATGTAATGTTGTAATATGTAATATATAATCTAATATAAATGGAAAAAATCAAAAAAATCAAAAAACACTTACCATTCCTCAGGAAAACAGCGACCACACGCGACGGGAGTTGAACACACACTAACTGATGTGTTCACCTCGATTGCCCACTCCATTTAACAAGAGTGATGCAATTTTAGTTTTAGGGATGGGTCGATGTCAACCTCAGCAATGGCACGTCGGTGGGAGGGTATGATCAATTAAGGAGGTAAAAGGAGGGGGGAAGGTTGGAATTAAGGTGGAGAAGGGGGTTAGAAAAGTAAAAGAATACGTAAAAAAGTAAAAAGTAGGAAAGAAGTGGTTAAAATAAAACTGTAAATAGAAAATGACATCCTGCCACTACTGACAGCCCTCATTCGTGGCCTTTGTCGAGGTTAGCGATCTTGTCATATATAACTCTTAATGTAGTTGCTATAGTGTAGGAAAGGTCGAGAAGTAGAAGATACCCTAATATTAAAAATTGTATTTTATTTAACTTAGCCCTTACTATACTCTACGATATTCCTGCCCGCGTGTGTTAGTAATTGGGGACACTCCAAAAGGCCTACCGTGTTAACATGGGAGAAAAACAATTTGAGTAAGATAGAGCTTTTCAAGATTTGCCAATATAGGGCAGAAAAAGGTTAATCCATGAGTCAGTGAACAGGTCACATGAAGCCTATGAGTTGATATCTCCCAACCATAAATCAGGCCATGCTATGCATAAACCCCGAAGGGTAAAGCGGCGCATGACCCCGAAGGGAGCCTGATCAACAGGAGGCCTCAAATGGCCGTGAAACAACCGAACCATAAACCGTCCTTGTTTAGCCTATTTGACGAAGGGTTGTCCAAATGCCAGCCACATTACTCAATCCAGATGCGCATTCAACATTACCGGAACCAGTGTGGGTTGCTATGTTAGGAAATGTTTGATGAAAAATAAGGGATCCTATGAAAACGAAAAAATAAAACATAACACCTACCCACTCCTAATCTGTTTTTACCTGAGTTTGGGTCTGATGGACCCAAAACCATAAGTCGCATCATTAGTCAGCCATCACGATTAATGACGGAGTTCTACCCTTCCTGAGCTAAGTGAACGATCGGAAGAAACTTTGCATTTTTGTACCTAGCTAGAGCATTATTCGCGTATGAATTTATTATTGTTAAAATATTTTTGTTTAAAAATTATTATTATTTAAAACTCTTAATTATTCGATTGGTGATTTTTGTACGAAGAAAATTATTACCGCGTATTAAATTACTACTATTGAAATTAGAGAAAACGAGAAGGAAACGAGTATTAAGAGTTTTTATTGCCCTAGTTGTGTTGGCCGTGATTTAGAGGTGAAAAATCGGGCAACTGACGATCTCTAACCTCCCCCACTGTATTCCCAACACATTTCTTTCTACTTAAGCTATATTCTCCTGTTTTTAGCTGAGCTAAACCTAGTATGGCTGTCGCGTAAGTTTTTTGGATTTGTCCCTAACTGTCCTATGAATCAAGAAAATTATTGTCCAAAACTCTATCCCTATCGCTTTGTTCTACAGTATTCCTAGTATTAATTATTTATTAAAATCAAAAAACAAAACAAAAATGAAAAACATTGGCACAAAAAACACAAAAACAAACAAAAACCGGGAAAAACAAGCAAAAAATTGTTATAAAAGTTTCATAAGAGACACTCCCATAACAATTATGAGTAGGCATTTTTTGCCTAAAACTACTTTACAGGCACGCCCAGAAACGTTTTTCGTCCCTGGCCTGAAAGGGACTCATCAGTGGGCTTATCATATATATAAGCGCTTACCCACATAACTAGTATGTGTGCAATCACCCATATATATACAGAGAAAATGGCCATGAATGGCTCAAGACGAAAATTAATTATTTAAATTGCCTCATAGTGGCGATCAAAATTGATGAATGATATATAACAATTAACTAATAATTGTTAGATAATAAATGTAATGTTGTAATATGTAATATATAATCTAATATAAATGGAAAAAATCAAAAAAATCAAAAAACACTTACCATTCCTCAGGAAAACAGCGACCACACGCGACGGGAGTTGAACACACACTAACTGATGTGTTCACCTCGATTGCCCACTCCATTTAACAAGAGTGATGCAATTTTAGTTTTAGGGATGGGTCGATGTCAACCTCAGCAATGGCACGTCGGTGGGAGGGTATGATCAATTAAGGAGGTAAAAGGAGGGGGGAAGGATTACATATGTTTTTGTCCCTATCTGTTGTGTGTAACGCCATTGATGGAAATTGTTTTCCTTTTTTGGTGCAGAATATCTGCAAATGTTTTTTTATTGAGAAAATTAATGCGAAGTTAGATGCATAATACTGGAAGAGTATGGAAGGTGCGGAGTGTCTGCTTGTGTTAAATTAGTGATATTAATGCGAAATTAGATGCATAAGAACTAGACGAATGTCAGGACACGTATATATTAGTTACACACTGGCGTAGATGGACCCTAATGTGCAGAGCTGAAAATCAATTATTGTGTCGGTTGGCAGGTGAGCAGCCTTCTCCTCTCCCCCGCACTCATGATTGTCTGTACCGAATTCTGACTACTTACAGCTTTTTGAAAAGTAAGTTTGTTGTGGTAAACAGTGATGACTCGTTTATGTTCGTATTGTGTTTGGTTCGTGAGGTGAACCGATCGTCCCATTGCCCTGTTTTTTGTGTATGTTGTGGTGGGATTATTATTATTGTCATTATTATTATTGTGTTTATTATCATTACTATTATTGTTATTATTTTTAGTTTAATAAATAAATTATTATTATCATATATTGTATTTTATTGTTGTCATCATTACTATTATTGTTATTGTGCGGTGAAACTACTCAATACTCTACTTAATGAATTACCCCACTTTCAAATTCCCTATGCTGGTAACCTAGTGCTATTTCCCATAATTATATAATATAAACAAATAATATATATAAAATATATAGATAAGGTATACGTAAGGTATACGATATATATAAGAATTAGTTAAGAAATAAAAACAAAACAAAAATGAGAAACATTGACACAAAAAACACAAAAACAAACAAAAACCGAAAAAACAAGCAAAAATTGTTATAGAAGTGTCAATAAAAAAGATACTCCCATAACAATTGTAAGTAGGCCTTTTTGCCTAAAACTACTTTACAGGCAACGCCCAGAAACGTTTTTCGTCCCTGGCCTGAAAGGGACTCATCAGTGGGCTTTTTGTATATATAAGCGCTTGCAAACATAACTAGTATGTGTGCAATCACCCATACATACACAGAAAAATGGCCAATAATGGCTAAAGGAGACAATTAATTCTTTAAAATTGCCTCAAAAGGCGACAGACATTAATGAGTATTATATTAAATAATAATTAATTAATATAATAATTATTAGATGATAATAATATAATAATTGCTAGATGATAATAATATAATATAATATATAATGATATAATATAATATAAAATAAATAGGCGAAAAATTAAAAACCACTTACCATTCCTCAGGAAGACAGCGACCACACGCGACGAGAGTTGAACACATACTAACTGATGTGTTCACCTCTATTGCATACCCATAAATACGGGTGATGCAAAATTTTTTCATATAGGGGAGGGTCAAACTCAAAACCTGAAAAATGGCAGTTCTGGAGGCTTTTTTGCAATTATTAGGATGGGGAGGGGGGGGGGAGAATTTATGAAATTTAAAGGAACTTAAACCCCTAAACTTAAAATTTAAATTTTTAAATGAAACCTATACTTACATTGAGTGTATTAAATTAATTGAATTAAAATCCTAAATTAAAAGATTAAATAATAACTATATTAAATATGATAAATACTTTAAATATAAATATTCATTAAATGTAATATAATACATATAAATAGGGAGAAGAAAGGAAAAATCGAAAAACCACCTACCACTTCTCAGGAAGACAGCGACCACACGCGACGGGAGTTGAACACATACTAACTGATGTGTTCACCTCTGTTGCATACCCATAAATACGGGTGATGCAAAATTTTCCATATAGGGGAGGGTTGATCTCAAAACCTGAAAAATGGCGATTCTGGGGGCTTTTTAGCAATTATTAGGATGGGGAGGGGAAATTTGTAAAATTTAAAGAACTTAAATCCCTAAAGTTAAAATTTAAATCTTTTAGATGAAACCTATAATTACACTAAGTGTATCACATTAATTGAATTAAAAATCCCAAATTTTAAAAGATTAAATAATAACAATATTAAATATAATAAATACATAGGATATAAAAATTCATTAAATATAATATAATACATATAATTAGGGAGAAGAAAGAGGAAAAATCGAAAAACCACTTACCATTCCTCAGGAAGGCAGCGACCACACGCGACGAGAGTTGAACACATACTAACTGATGTGTTCACCTCTATTGCATACCCATATATATGGGTGATGCAAAATTTTTCATATAGGGGAGGGTCAAACTCAAAACCTGAAAAATGGCAATTCTGGAGGCTTTTTAGCAATTATTAGGATGGGGAGGGGAAAATTGTAAAATTTAAAGAACTTAAAACCCTAAAGTTAAAATTTAAATCTTTAAGATGAAACCTATAATTACATTAAGTGTATTACATTAATTGAATTAAAATCCCAAATTTTAAAAGATTAAATATTAACAATATTTATATATAATAAATACATAGAATATAAAAATTCATTAAATATAATATAATACATATAATTAGGGAGAAGAAAGAGGAAAAATCGAAAAACCACTTACCATTCCTCAGGAAGGCAGCGACCACACGCGACGAGAGTTGAACACATACTAACTGATGTGTTCACCTCTATTGCATACCCATAAATATGGGTGATGCAAAATTTTTCATATAGGGGAGGGTCAAACTCAAAACCTGAAAAATGGCAATTCTGGAGGCTTTTTAGCAATTATTAGGATGGGGAGGGGAAAATTGTAAAATTTAAAGAACTTAAAACCCTAAAGTTAAAATTTAAATCTTTAAGATGAAACCTATAATTACATTAAGTGTATTACATTAATTGAATTAAAATCCCAAATTTTAAAAGATTAAATATTAACAATATTTATATATAATAAATACATAGAATATAAAAATTCATTAAATATAATATAATACATGTAATTAGGGAGAAGAAAGAGGAAAAATCGAAAAACCACTTACCATTCCTCAGGAGGCAGCGACCACACGCGACGAGAGTTGAACACATACTAACTGATGTGTTCACCTCTATTGTTCACCCATAAATATGGGTGATGCGTATTTTTTATATAGGGGAGGGTCGATCTCAAACCCTGAAAAATGGCAGTTCTGGGGGCTTTCTAGCAATTAAAAAGGGTCACTTACTAAATAATTATTATTTTTATTATTATTTTTTATTTTTTATTATTAGTTTCATTGTTATCTTTATTTTTATCTTTAGTTTCATTGTTGTTATCTTTTTGTTAATTATTTGTTCGTGATTTTTTATTTTGTTGTGGATTATGGGGAGGGGGGTGTAGTGTGAATGGGTTGGCGTTTTTTGTGTGTCTGTTTTATAGTGTTTTCTATTCTACACTACTAGAGAGTTTTTAGGATTGAAACTTAGTTATGAAAGATTCTAGAACGGATGACCGTTGGGTATACCTGACTGCCCTCATTCGTGGCCTTAGCCGAAGCAGGGACCCTGGTCATCATATAACCTAGGCTGCTGGTTAGAGAAGAAGCAGAGGAAAAAGGATGGAAGAGATGAAAGTGAAATAATTGTTAGTTGTGTTTTGTGTGTGTCGTCCTAGCGTTATATACTCATACTATGAAATTGTATTATTATATAGGTCGACTGTCTTAAATATGTAACAACAGGAGTGGACTGGCCCCGATTTTGGTGTGATACCCCCTTTTTTTGGGCGTGCATGGCATCCCATATGGCAAGGGGGGGCCCTGTTTTGGCTGAAAAATTATTATAATGACCATTTTTTGGCACCAGTCCTCCCCCGAGGACGCAGTCCCCTTCGCCCCATGAGGCGCCTTGCCGTGTTCGGACGTTCAGCCGCCCCCCGAAGTGATTCGCGTTATGCATGGCCTTCGTCACCAATCAGGTCGAGACATAATGCTTGGCCCCGGAAAAAGGTACATGTAATAGTAAACGTATCACCTCGTTGAGCATATGACCTAGCGTAGTCGCTTTGGTTTTGGCTACCTATAGGAGCACGAGGATGCCCTCCCGCAGGTGTGAGCACTCTTTGCCCAGTGGACATCAGTGGTGCTCAGCTAAGTGCGGGAACCTACTCAGGCTAGGTTTTTTATGTCCCGGTTCTGAATCTACATTTTTTGTGTGCATGTGAACCCTATACGCGAGGGAGATATAAAACTTACGAGACTGGAGAGGGAGATAAGCCTTAATTAACGTTGCATGCATGATAAATGTGTTACTTGAATGCTTGTTATGTTGATGTTGTGTGATTGTTGTATAATAATTATGTTCGTGTAGTGTTGCCTTTTCTATTGTCTGATTTTTCTCGGTGGATGTGTTTTAGAAACGTTCCCCGTAGGCCGGGTTTTTTCAAATCGGGGTTCCCCCGTTAAGTCCATTGTGTAATTTGTCATCTAGAATTCCCAATGGATTTCTGACCTACCTAAGCTATGAGCTAAAGCGGCAGAAACGATTACATATGTTTTTGTCCCTATCTGTTGTGTGTAACGCCATTGATGGAAATTGTTTTCCTTTTTTGGTGCAGAATATCTGCAAATGTTTTTTTATTGAGAAAATTAATGCGAAGTTAGATGCATAATACTGGAAGAGTATGGAAGGTGCGGAGTGTCTGCTTGTGTTAAATTAGTGATATTAATGCGAAATTAGATGCATAAGAACTAGACGAATGTCAGGACACGTATATATTAGTTACACACTGGCGTAGATGGACCCTAATGTGCAGAGCTGAAAATCAATTATTGTGTCGGTTGGCAGGTGAGCAGCCTTCTCCTCTCCCCCGCACTCATGATTGTCTGTACCGAATTCTGACTACTTACAGCTTTTTGAAAAGTAAGTTTGTTGTGGTAAACAGTGATGACTCGTTTATGTTCGTATTGTGTTTGGTTCGTGAGGTGAACCGATCGTCCCATTGCCCTGTTTTTTGTGTATGTTGTGGTGGGATTATTATTATTGTCATTATTATTATTGTGTTTATTATCATTACTATTATTGTTATTATTTTTAGTTTAATAAATAAATTATTATTATCATATATTGTATTTTATTGTTGTCATCATTACTATTATTGTTATTGTGCGGTGAAACTACTCAATACTCTACTTAATGAATTACCCCACTTTCAAATTCCCTATGCTGGTAACCTAGTGCTATTTCCCATAATTATATAATATAAACAAATAATATATATAAAATATATAGATAAGGTATACGTAAGGTATACGATATATATAAGAATTAGTTAAGAAATAAAAACAAAACAAAAATGAGAAACATTGACACAAAAAACACAAAAACAAACAAAAACCGAAAAAACAAGCAAAAATTGTTATAGAAGTGTCAATAAAAAAGATACTCCCATAACAATTGTAAGTAGGCCTTTTTGCCTAAAACTACTTTACAGGCAACGCCCAGAAACGTTTTTCGTCCCTGGCCTGAAAGGGACTCATCAGTGGGCTTTTTGTATATATAAGCGCTTGCAAACATAACTAGTATGTGTGCAATCACCCATACATACACAGAAAAATGGCCAATAATGGCTAAAGGAGACAATTAATTCTTTAAAATTGCCTCAAAAGGCGACAGACATTAATGAGTATTATATTAAATAATAATTAATTAATATAATAATTATTAGATGATAATAATATAATAATTGCTAGATGATAATAATATAATATAATATATAATGATATAATATAATATAAAATAAATAGGCGAAAAATTAAAAACCACTTACCATTCCTCAGGAAGACAGCGACCACACGCGACGAGAGTTGAACACATACTAACTGATGTGTTCACCTCTATTGCATACCCATAAATACGGGTGATGCAAAATTTTTTCATATAGGGGAGGGTCAAACTCAAAACCTGAAAAATGGCAGTTCTGGAGGCTTTTTTGCAATTATTAGGATGGGGAGGGGGGGGGGAGAATTTATGAAATTTAAAGGAACTTAAACCCCTAAACTTAAAATTTAAATTTTTAAATGAAACCTATACTTACATTGAGTGTATTAAATTAATTGAATTAAAATCCTAAATTAAAAGATTAAATAATAACTATATTAAATATGATAAATACTTTAAATATAAATATTCATTAAATGTAATATAATACATATAAATAGGGAGAAGAAAGGAAAAATCGAAAAACCACCTACCACTTCTCAGGAAGACAGCGACCACACGCGACGGGAGTTGAACACATACTAACTGATGTGTTCACCTCTGTTGCATACCCATAAATACGGGTGATGCAAAATTTTCCATATAGGGGAGGGTTGATCTCAAAACCTGAAAAATGGCGATTCTGGGGGCTTTTTAGCAATTATTAGGATGGGGAGGGGAAATTTGTAAAATTTAAAGAACTTAAATCCCTAAAGTTAAAATTTAAATCTTTTAGATGAAACCTATAATTACACTAAGTGTATCACATTAATTGAATTAAAAATCCCAAATTTTAAAAGATTAAATAATAACAATATTAAATATAATAAATACATAGGATATAAAAATTCATTAAATATAATATAATACATATAATTAGGGAGAAGAAAGAGGAAAAATCGAAAAACCACTTACCATTCCTCAGGAAGGCAGCGACCACACGCGACGAGAGTTGAACACATACTAACTGATGTGTTCACCTCTATTGCATACCCATATATATGGGTGATGCAAAATTTTTCATATAGGGGAGGGTCAAACTCAAAACCTGAAAAATGGCAATTCTGGAGGCTTTTTAGCAATTATTAGGATGGGGAGGGGAAAATTGTAAAATTTAAAGAACTTAAAACCCTAAAGTTAAAATTTAAATCTTTAAGATGAAACCTATAATTACATTAAGTGTATTACATTAATTGAATTAAAATCCCAAATTTTAAAAGATTAAATATTAACAATATTTATATATAATAAATACATAGAATATAAAAATTCATTAAATATAATATAATACATATAATTAGGGAGAAGAAAGAGGAAAAATCGAAAAACCACTTACCATTCCTCAGGAAGGCAGCGACCACACGCGACGAGAGTTGAACACATACTAACTGATGTGTTCACCTCTATTGCATACCCATAAATATGGGTGATGCAAAATTTTTCATATAGGGGAGGGTCAAACTCAAAACCTGAAAAATGGCAATTCTGGAGGCTTTTTAGCAATTATTAGGATGGGGAGGGGAAAATTGTAAAATTTAAAGAACTTAAAACCCTAAAGTTAAAATTTAAATCTTTAAGATGAAACCTATAATTACATTAAGTGTATTACATTAATTGAATTAAAATCCCAAATTTTAAAAGATTAAATATTAACAATATTTATATATAATAAATACATAGAATATAAAAATTCATTAAATATAATATAATACATGTAATTAGGGAGAAGAAAGAGGAAAAATCGAAAAACCACTTACCATTCCTCAGGAGGCAGCGACCACACGCGACGAGAGTTGAACACATACTAACTGATGTGTTCACCTCTATTGTTCACCCATAAATATGGGTGATGCGTATTTTTTATATAGGGGAGGGTCGATCTCAAACCCTGAAAAATGGCAGTTCTGGGGGCTTTCTAGCAATTAAAAAGGGTCACTTACTAAATAATTATTATTTTTATTATTATTTTTTATTTTTTATTATTAGTTTCATTGTTATCTTTATTTTTATCTTTAGTTTCATTGTTGTTATCTTTTTGTTAATTATTTGTTCGTGATTTTTTATTTTGTTGTGGATTATGGGGAGGGGGGTGTAGTGTGAATGGGTTGGCGTTTTTTGTGTGTCTGTTTTATAGTGTTTTCTATTCTACACTACTAGAGAGTTTTTAGGATTGAAACTTAGTTATGAAAGATTCTAGAACGGATGACCGTTGGGTATACCTGACTGCCCTCATTCGTGGCCTTAGCCGAAGCAGGGACCCTGGTCATCATATAACCTAGGCTGCTGGTTAGAGAAGAAGCAGAGGAAAAAGGATGGAAGAGATGAAAGTGAAATAATTGTTAGTTGTGTTTTGTGTGTGTCGTCCTAGCGTTATATACTCATACTATGAAATTGTATTATTATATAGGTCGACTGTCTTAAATATGTAACAACAGGAGTGGACTGGCCCCGATTTTGGTGTGATACCCCCTTTTTTTGGGCGTGCATGGCATCCCATATGGCAAGGGGGGGCCCTGTTTTGGCTGAAAAATTATTATAATGACCATTTTTTGGCACCAGTCCTCCCCCGAGGACGCAGTCCCCTTCGCCCCATGAGGCGCCTTGCCGTGTTCGGACGTTCAGCCGCCCCCCGAAGTGATTCGCGTTATGCATGGCCTTCGTCACCAATCAGGTCGAGACATAATGCTTGGCCCCGGAAAAAGGTACATGTAATAGTAAACGTATCACCTCGTTGAGCATATGACCTAGCGTAGTCGCTTTGGTTTTGGCTACCTATAGGAGCACGAGGATGCCCTCCCGCAGGTGTGAGCACTCTTTGCCCAGTGGACATCAGTGGTGCTCAGCTAAGTGCGGGAACCTACTCAGGCTAGGTTTTTTATGTCCCGGTTCTGAATCTACATTTTTTGTGTGCATGTGAACCCTATACGCGAGGGAGATATAAAACTTACGAGACTGGAGAGGGAGATAAGCCTTAATTAACGTTGCATGCATGATAAATGTGTTACTTGAATGCTTGTTATGTTGATGTTGTGTGATTGTTGTATAATAATTATGTTCGTGTAGTGTTGCCTTTTCTATTGTCTGATTTTTCTCGGTGGATGTGTTTTAGAAACGTTCCCCGTAGGCCGGGTTTTTTCAAATCGGGGTTCCCCCGTTAAGTCCATTGTGTAATTTGTCATCTAGAATTCCCAATGGATTTCTGACCTACCTAAGCTATGAGCTAAAGCGGCAGAAACGATTACATATGTTTTTGTCCCTATCTGTTGTGTGTAACGCCATTGATGGAAATTGTTTTCCTTTTTTGGTGCAGAATATCTGCAAATGTTTTTTTATTGAGAAAATTAATGCGAAGTTAGATGCATAATACTGGAAGAGTATGGAAGGTGCGGAGTGTCTGCTTGTGTTAAATTAGTGATATTAATGCGAAATTAGATGCATAAGAACTAGACGAATGTCAGGACACGTATATATTAGTTACACACTGGCGTAGATGGACCCTAATGTGCAGAGCTGAAAATCAATTATTGTGTCGGTTGGCAGGTGAGCAGCCTTCTCCTCTCCCCCGCACTCATGATTGTCTGTACCGAATTCTGACTACTTACAGCTTTTTGAAAAGTAAGTTTGTTGTGGTAAACAGTGATGACTCGTTTATGTTCGTATTGTGTTTGGTTCGTGAGGTGAACCGATCGTCCCATTGCCCTGTTTTTTGTGTATGTTGTGGTGGGATTATTATTATTGTCATTATTATTATTGTGTTTATTATCATTACTATTATTGTTATTATTTTTAGTTTAATAAATAAATTATTATTATCATATATTGTATTTTATTGTTGTCATCATTACTATTATTGTTATTGTGCGGTGAAACTACTCAATACTCTACTTAATGAATTACCCCACTTTCAAATTCCCTATGCTGGTAACCTAGTGCTATTTCCCATAATTATATAATATAAACAAATAATATATATAAAATATATAGATAAGGTATACGTAAGGTATACGATATATATAAGAATTAGTTAAGAAATAAAAACAAAACAAAAATGAGAAACATTGACACAAAAAACACAAAAACAAACAAAAACCGAAAAAACAAGCAAAAATTGTTATAGAAGTGTCAATAAAAAAGATACTCCCATAACAATTGTAAGTAGGCCTTTTTGCCTAAAACTACTTTACAGGCAACGCCCAGAAACGTTTTTCGTCCCTGGCCTGAAAGGGACTCATCAGTGGGCTTTTTGTATATATAAGCGCTTGCAAACATAACTAGTATGTGTGCAATCACCCATACATACACAGAAAAATGGCCAATAATGGCTAAAGGAGACAATTAATTCTTTAAAATTGCCTCAAAAGGCGACAGACATTAATGAGTATTATATTAAATAATAATTAATTAATATAATAATTATTAGATGATAATAATATAATAATTGCTAGATGATAATAATATAATATAATATATAATGATATAATATAATATAAAATAAATAGGCGAAAAATTAAAAACCACTTACCATTCCTCAGGAAGACAGCGACCACACGCGACGAGAGTTGAACACATACTAACTGATGTGTTCACCTCTATTGCATACCCATAAATACGGGTGATGCAAAATTTTTTCATATAGGGGAGGGTCAAACTCAAAACCTGAAAAATGGCAGTTCTGGAGGCTTTTTTGCAATTATTAGGATGGGGAGGGGGGGGGAGAATTTATGAAATTTAAAGGAACTTAAACCCCTAAACTTAAAATTTAAATTTTTAAATGAAACCTATACTTACATTGAGTGTATTAAATTAATTGAATTAAAATCCTAAATTAAAAGATTAAATAATAACTATATTAAATATGATAAATACTTTAAATATAAATATTCATTAAATGTAATATAATACATATAAATAGGGAGAAGAAAGGAAAAATCGAAAAACCACCTACCACTTCTCAGGAAGACAGCGACCACACGCGACGGGAGTTGAACACATACTAACTGATGTGTTCACCTCTGTTGCATACCCATAAATACGGGTGATGCAAAATTTTCCATATAGGGGAGGGTTGATCTCAAAACCTGAAAAATGGCGATTCTGGGGGCTTTTTAGCAATTATTAGGATGGGGAGGGGAAATTTGTAAAATTTAAAGAACTTAAATCCCTAAAGTTAAAATTTAAATCTTTTAGATGAAACCTATAATTACACTAAGTGTATCACATTAATTGAATTAAAAATCCCAAATTTTAAAAGATTAAATAATAACAATATTAAATATAATAAATACATAGGATATAAAAATTCATTAAATATAATATAATACATATAATTAGGGAGAAGAAAGAGGAAAAATCGAAAAACCACTTACCATTCCTCAGGAAGGCAGCGACCACACGCGACGAGAGTTGAACACATACTAACTGATGTGTTCACCTCTATTGCATACCCATATATATGGGTGATGCAAAATTTTTCATATAGGGGAGGGTCAAACTCAAAACCTGAAAAATGGCAATTCTGGAGGCTTTTTAGCAATTATTAGGATGGGGAGGGGAAAATTGTAAAATTTAAAGAACTTAAAACCCTAAAGTTAAAATTTAAATCTTTAAGATGAAACCTATAATTACATTAAGTGTATTACATTAATTGAATTAAAATCCCAAATTTTAAAAGATTAAATATTAACAATATTTATATATAATAAATACATAGAATATAAAAATTCATTAAATATAATATAATACATATAATTAGGGAGAAGAAAGAGGAAAAATCGAAAAACCACTTACCATTCCTCAGGAAGGCAGCGACCACACGCGACGAGAGTTGAACACATACTAACTGATGTGTTCACCTCTATTGCATACCCATAAATATGGGTGATGCAAAATTTTTCATATAGGGGAGGGTCAAACTCAAAACCTGAAAAATGGCAATTCTGGAGGCTTTTTAGCAATTATTAGGATGGGGAGGGGAAAATTGTAAAATTTAAAGAACTTAAAACCCTAAAGTTAAAATTTAAATCTTTAAGATGAAACCTATAATTACATTAAGTGTATTACATTAATTGAATTAAAATCCCAAATTTTAAAAGATTAAATATTAACAATATTTATATATAATAAATACATAGAATATAAAAATTCATTAAATATAATATAATACATGTAATTAGGGAGAAGAAAGAGGAAAAATCGATTTTTTTTTTTTTTTTTATTTTTTTATATTTTTTCGAAAATTTTTTTTTTTTTTTTTTTTTTTTTTTTTTTTTTTTTTTTTTTTTTTAAATTTTTTCCTGCCTGTTACCTTTGTTTCTGCTATACAATCATTTGCCATCACCTCATGATTGTGCCTAACCTAACCATTTAGATTAATTTTAAATTAATCTGAAAATCTTAAATATATATTTAGGATTTTGGACAATTGTTAACCAACAAATGTGGCGGACCGACAATTCTCTGAAGGATGGGATCTTCAGAGATTTTTGAAAAAGTGGAAAGAAATGTGGAATTTTCTCTTCCTGTAACCATCGGAAATGATCTGAGCTGGACTCAGAGATAGGTCATTTGACACCTATCTGGTTACAGCCTGTACTAGCTAGGCTAACTATTACAATGAGATTACATTAACTAACTGTTTCCTAAGTCCCTATCACATGGTTCTTTTTCACCGATGTGTGTTCGCTATATCTTATCTAATCTAACGCTACTGCCTACACTATCATGAATGACCTGTCTGGTCCTCGTCACGTTTAGACTCGGAGGCTAGCACCGTAACTTGGTGTATCCTAGCCGGCCTTTTGTAGGATTATTGAGTGATAAACACTCGGGAAAAACCGTGCCTAAGTAACAGTCAACGAGAGAATTGTACACGAAAATGGACTGGTACGTAAAACGGACAAGACAGTCGGATAAACCCCTAACTTAATTAATGGATAATTACTACTACATGTCCAAACTAGCCTATGCTGACAACCTAGAGTATATTTCAATATATATACAATTATATACAAATATATAAGAATTAATTGAGAATTTAAAAACAAAACAAAAATGAAAAGCATTGAAACAAAAAACACAAAAACAAACAAAAACCGAAAAAAGCAAGCAAAAATTGTTATAAAAGTCTCATAATAGACACTCCTATAACAACCATTAGAGGCCTTTTGGCCTAAAACTACTTTACAGGCACGCCCAGAAACGTTTTTCGTCCCTGGCCTGAAAGGGACTCATCAGTGGGCTTTTATATATATAAGCGCTTACACACATAACTAGTATGTGTGCAGTCACCCATATATATATACAGAAAATTGGCCAAGAATGGCTAAAAGAGAAAAAATCATTGTTTAAAATTGCCTTAAGAGGCGACAAACATTAATAAATAATATACTAAATAACAACTATCAATTAATAAATTAATTAACAATTGTTAGATAATAATAATATAATGTAATATATGATAATATAATATAATATATGGGAAAAATCAAAAAGCACTTACCATTCCTCAGGAAGACAGCGACCACACGCGACGAGAGTTGAACACATACTAATTGTGTTCACCTCAATTGCATACTCCAATAACATGGGTGATGCAATTTCGAAATTTAGGGATGGGTCGATGTCAACCGGAACAACGGCAAGTCAGTGGGGGAGGGGTATGGAAAATTAATGGAATAAGGAAGGGGGAAGGTGGGAAATTAATGGGGTGGGGATGTAATAAATAAATAATGAATACTAATTAAATTAATTTAATAAATTAGTATATAAGTTTGAATATAGTAATTAGGGAAGGGTTCACAAAATTGGGATGTTCTATAATGATACAGACCTAAATATTGAGCTAACACAGCCCCCATACTGCCAGGGCTACACGGCGTCTGGGCTCACCCAGATCTTAAACCATGCACAACTTGACAGCGGTTAACCGGTCATTCAATATTTACATTGAATCTGCTTATGTTTATTATATACATATACTTTCATATAAATATAAATACAATATAATAATAATAATTGGATGGGGTTAACAAAGTTGGGATGTTCTTAATATGATATACTAGAGACCTAGATATTGAGCTAACACAGCCCCCATACTACCAGGGCTACACGGCGTCTGGGCTCACCCAGATCTTAAACCATGCACAACCTGACAGCGGTAAACCGGTCATTCAATATTTACATTGAATCTACCTATGTTTTTTATATATACATATACTTTTATATATAAATATACATATGCAATATATATAATATATATATATATTGCATAAATACATATAATATAATAATAATAATAATTGGGTAGGGTTGACAAAATGGGATATTTTCAATATGATACGATAGATTAAAGACCTAGATATTGATCTAACACAGCCCCCATACTACCAAGGCTACACGGCGTCTGGGCACACCCAGATCTTAAACCGTATACATCCTAATAGCGGTAAACCGGTCATTCAATATTTACAAATAGTCTGCTTATGTTTTTTATATAAATATAAAATATATAATATATATAAAAGATATATATGTTAACTATAATAAATAATTAATAAATATGATAAATAAATTAGGTATGGTATAATAATATATAATATGATAAATTGAAGAATGCTAGATTGTCCCTAAAATACTAATACTATACGTCAAAAAAATTAGCTACGATAAGCTAAATGTCAGGAGTAAGCAGGACTAGACCCCTTCCGCAGAGAACGGTGGTTGAGCATGACCCCAAAACTTATTAGAAACCGTACCCGCTAAGAGACGGAATAGCACCTGGTAACTCCCCACATGTACATCGAATCTACACAAATATACCATGTGACCTAACTTAGCCGATAAGTACACCACAGGAGAGACAAAATTGCAGCACAATGTGCCGCCACTCCTGTTGGTGACTGTCATACAGTCCGGAGAGAAACCCTGACAGGCAACCGAGGTAGGGGTGGATCGGGTGGAGGAGAGCCTTAACCTTCACTACGGATAGTCGATTCCAAATCATATCCAAGGCTGAGCCGCACATAAACGGTCTATCAGCGGACGGTGAAATGGAACCACCGTTTTTATGAAGGGGGGGAACCAACATCCGTGTCACCACATACGATCGGCGACCGGGCAGCGCCCCAAACCAGCCATATGCCCTTTTGGAACTACCCTTACCACCACACCTGTGAGCAAACCCACTTCGGATAGGTGCAGAGAAGTTCCAATGAGACTGGGTCCTAAAATATTGGGAAATCTATTGCTAATCCCTTCTATACAATATGTATAGCCCGACTTTTTTATATAACTAATCCACCAGATAGGGTGGTCCCTCTGAGGGTCCTAGGCCAAAACTTAAGTTTCCCTCCTCTCCCCATATGGTCATTCGTACCTAACGGAGGAAAATTTCTAGCTCGCTGATGGCGACAAGATACAATTTCCTAATCAATAGCAAATTAAATTTTTAAATTTTTAAATTTTTTCCTGCCTGTTACCTTTGTTTCTGCTATACAATCATTTGCCATCACCTCATGATTGTGCCTAACCTAACCATTTAGATTAATTTTAAATTAATCTGAAAATCTTAAATATATATTTAGGATTTTGGACAATTGTTAACCAACAAATGTGGCGGACCGACAATTCTCTGAAGGATGGGATCTTCAGAGATTTTTGAAAAAGTGGAAAGAAATGTGGAATTTTCTCTTCCTGTAACCATCGGAAATGATCTGAGCTGGACTCAGAGATAGGTCATTTGACACCTATCTGGTTACAGCCTGTACTAGCTAGGCTAACTATTACAATGAGATTACATTAACTAACTGTTTCCTAAGTCCCTATCACATGGTTCTTTTTCACCGATGTGTGTTCGCTATATCTTATCTAATCTAACGCTACTGCCTACACTATCATGAATGACCTGTCTGGTCCTCGTCACGTTTAGACTCGGAGGCTAGCACCGTAACTTGGTGTATCCTAGCCGGCCTTTTGTAGGATTATTGAGTGATAAACACTCGGGAAAAACCGTGCCTAAGTAACAGTCAACGAGAGAATTGTACACGAAAATGGACTGGTACGTAAAACGGACAAGACAGTCGGATAAACCCCTAACTTAATTAATGGATAATTACTACTACATGTCCAAACTAGCCTATGCTGACAACCTAGAGTATATTTCAATATATATACAATTATATACAAATATATAAGAATTAATTGAGAATTTAAAAACAAAACAAAAATGAAAAGCATTGAAACAAAAAACACAAAAACAAACAAAAACCGAAAAAAGCAAGCAAAAATTGTTATAAAAGTCTCATAATAGACACTCCTATAACAACCATTAGAGGCCTTTTGGCCTAAAACTACTTTACAGGCACGCCCAGAAACGTTTTTCGTCCCTGGCCTGAAAGGGACTCATCAGTGGGCTTTTATATATATAAGCGCTTACACACATAACTAGTATGTGTGCAGTCACCCATATATATATACAGAAAATTGGCCAAGAATGGCTAAAAGAGAAAAAATCATTGTTTAAAATTGCCTTAAGAGGCGACAAACATTAATAAATAATATACTAAATAACAACTATCAATTAATAAATTAATTAACAATTGTTAGATAATAATAATATAATGTAATATATGATAATATAATATAATATATGGGAAAAATCAAAAAGCACTTACCATTCCTCAGGAAGACAGCGACCACACGCGACGAGAGTTGAACACATACTAATTGTGTTCACCTCAATTGCATACTCCAATAACATGGGTGATGCAATTTCGAAATTTAGGGATGGGTCGATGTCAACCGGAACAACGGCAAGTCAGTGGGGGAGGGGTATGGAAAATTAATGGAATAAGGAAGGGGGAAGGTGGGAAATTAATGGGGTGGGGATGTAATAAATAAATAATGAATACTAATTAAATTAATTTAATAAATTAGTATATAAGTTTGAATATAGTAATTAGGGAAGGGTTCACAAAATTGGGATGTTCTATAATGATACAGACCTAAATATTGAGCTAACACAGCCCCCATACTGCCAGGGCTACACGGCGTCTGGGCTCACCCAGATCTTAAACCATGCACAACTTGACAGCGGTTAACCGGTCATTCAATATTTACATTGAATCTGCTTATGTTTATTATATACATATACTTTCATATAAATATAAATACAATATAATAATAATAATTGGATGGGGTTAACAAAGTTGGGATGTTCTTAATATGATATACTAGAGACCTAGATATTGAGCTAACACAGCCCCCATACTACCAGGGCTACACGGCGTCTGGGCTCACCCAGATCTTAAACCATGCACAACCTGACAGCGGTAAACCGGTCATTCAATATTTACATTGAATCTACCTATGTTTTTTATATATACATATACTTTTATATATAAATATACATATGCAATATATATAATATATATATATATTGCATAAATACATATAATATAATAATAATAATAATTGGGTAGGGTTGACAAAATGGGATATTTTCAATATGATACGATAGATTAAAGACCTAGATATTGATCTAACACAGCCCCCATACTACCAAGGCTACACGGCGTCTGGGCACACCCAGATCTTAAACCGTATACATCCTAATAGCGGTAAACCGGTCATTCAATATTTACAAATAGTCTGCTTATGTTTTTTATATAAATATAAAATATATAATATATATAAAAGATATATATGTTAACTATAATAAATAATTAATAAATATGATAAATAAATTAGGTATGGTATAATAATATATAATATGATAAATTGAAGAATGCTAGATTGTCCCTAAAATACTAATACTATACGTCAAAAAAATTAGCTACGATAAACTAAATGTCAGGAGTAAGCAGGACTAGACCCCTTCCGCAGAGAACGGTGGTTGAGCATGACCCCAAAACTTATTAGAAACCGTACCCGCTAAGAGACGGAATAGCACCTGGTAACTCCCCACATGTACATCGAATCTACACAAATATACCATGTGACCTAACTTAGCCGATAAGTACACCACAGGAGAGACAAAATTGCAGCACAATGTGCCGCCACTCCTGTTGGTGACTGTCATACAGTCCGGAGAGAAACCCTGACAGGCAACCGAGGTAGGGGTGGATCGGGTGGAGGAGAGCCTTAACCTTCACTACGGATAGTCGATTCCAAATCATATCCAAGGCTGAGCCGCACATAAACGGTCTATCAGCGGACGGTGAAATGGAACCACCGTTTTTATGAAGGGGGGGAACCAACATCCGTGTCACCACATACGATCGGCGACCGGGCAGCGCCCCAAACCAGCCATATGCCCTTTTGGAACTACCCTTACCACCACACCTGTGAGCAAACCCACTTCGGATAGGTGCAGAGAAGTTCCAATGAGACTGGGTCCTAAAATATTGGGAAATCTATTGCTAATCCCTTCTATACAATATGTATAGCCCGACTTTTTTATATAACTAATCCACCAGATAGGGTGGTCCCTCTGAGGGTCCTAGGCCAAAACTTAAGTTTCCCTCCTCTCCCCATATGGTCATTCGTACCTAACGGAGGAAAATTTCTAGCTCGCTGATGGCGACAAGATACAATTTCCTAATCAATAGCAAATTAAATTTTTTCCTGCCTGTTACCTTTGTTTCTGCTATACAATCATTTGCCATCACCTCATGATTGTGCCTAACCTAACCATTTAGATTAATTTTAAATTAATCTGAAAATCTTAAATATATATTTAGGATTTTGGACAATTGTTAACCAACAAATGTGGCGGACCGACAATTCTCTGAAGGATGGGATCTTCAGAGATTTTTGAAAAAGTGGAAAGAAATGTGGAATTTTCTCTTCCTGTAACCATCGGAAATGATCTGAGCTGGACTCAGAGATAGGTCATTTGACACCTATCTGGTTACAGCCTGTACTAGCTAGGCTAACTATTACAATGAGATTACATTAACTAACTGTTTCCTAAGTCCCTATCACATGGTTCTTTTTCACCGATGTGTGTTCGCTATATCTTATCTAATCTAACGCTACTGCCTACACTATCATGAATGACCTGTCTGGTCCTCGTCACGTTTAGACTCGGAGGCTAGCACCGTAACTTGGTGTATCCTAGCCGGCCTTTTGTAGGATTATTGAGTGATAAACACTCGGGAAAAACCGTGCCTAAGTAACAGTCAACGAGAGAATTGTACACGAAAATGGACTGGTACGTAAAACGGACAAGACAGTCGGATAAACCCCTAACTTAATTAATGGATAATTACTACTACATGTCCAAACTAGCCTATGCTGACAACCTAGAGTATATTTCAATATATATACAATTATATACAAATATATAAGAATTAATTGAGAATTTAAAAACAAAACAAAAATGAAAAGCATTGAAACAAAAAACACAAAAACAAACAAAAACCGAAAAAAGCAAGCAAAAATTGTTATAAAAGTCTCATAATAGACACTCCTATAACAACCATTAGAGGCCTTTTGGCCTAAAACTACTTTACAGGCACGCCCAGAAACGTTTTTCGTCCCTGGCCTGAAAGGGACTCATCAGTGGGCTTTTATATATATAAGCGCTTACACACATAACTAGTATGTGTGCAGTCACCCATATATATATACAGAAAATTGGCCAAGAATGGCTAAAAGAGAAAAAATCATTGTTTAAAATTGCCTTAAGAGGCGACAAACATTAATAAATAATATACTAAATAACAACTATCAATTAATAAATTAATTAACAATTGTTAGATAATAATAATATAATGTAATATATGATAATATAATATAATATATGGGAAAAATCAAAAAGCACTTACCATTCCTCAGGAAGACAGCGACCACACGCGACGAGAGTTGAACACATACTAATTGTGTTCACCTCAATTGCATACTCCAATAACATGGGTGATGCAATTTCGAAATTTAGGGATGGGTCGATGTCAACCGGAACAACGGCAAGTCAGTGGGGGAGGGGTATGGAAAATTAATGGAATAAGGAAGGGGGAAGGTGGGAAATTAATGGGGTGGGGATGTAATAAATAAATAATGAATACTAATTAAATTAATTTAATAAATTAGTATATAAGTTTGAATATAGTAATTAGGGAAGGGTTCACAAAATTGGGATGTTCTATAATGATACAGACCTAAATATTGAGCTAACACAGCCCCCATACTGCCAGGGCTACACGGCGTCTGGGCTCACCCAGATCTTAAACCATGCACAACTTGACAGCGGTTAACCGGTCATTCAATATTTACATTGAATCTGCTTATGTTTATTATATACATATACTTTCATATAAATATAAATACAATATAATAATAATAATTGGATGGGGTTAACAAAGTTGGGATGTTCTTAATATGATATACTAGAGACCTAGATATTGAGCTAACACAGCCCCCATACTACCAGGGCTACACGGCGTCTGGGCTCACCCAGATCTTAAACCATGCACAACCTGACAGCGGTAAACCGGTCATTCAATATTTACATTGAATCTACCTATGTTTTTTATATATACATATACTTTTATATATAAATATACATATGCAATATATATAATATATATATATATTGCATAAATACATATAATATAATAATAATAATAATTGGGTAGGGTTGACAAAATGGGATATTTTCAATATGATACGATAGATTAAAGACCTAGATATTGATCTAACACAGCCCCCATACTACCAAGGCTACACGGCGTCTGGGCACACCCAGATCTTAAACCGTATACATCCTAATAGCGGTAAACCGGTCATTCAATATTTACAAATAGTCTGCTTATGTTTTTTATATAAATATAAAATATATAATATATATAAAAGATATATATGTTAACTATAATAAATAATTAATAAATATGATAAATAAATTAGGTATGGTATAATAATATATAATATGATAAATTGAAGAATGCTAGATTGTCCCTAAAATACTAATACTATACGTCAAAAAAATTAGCTACGATAAACTAAATGTCAGGAGTAAGCAGGACTAGACCCCTTCCGCAGAGAACGGTGGTTGAGCATGACCCCAAAACTTATTAGAAACCGTACCCGCTAAGAGACGGAATAGCACCTGGTAACTCCCCACATGTACATCGAATCTACACAAATATACCATGTGACCTAACTTAGCCGATAAGTACACCACAGGAGAGACAAAATTGCAGCACAATGTGCCGCCACTCCTGTTGGTGACTGTCATACAGTCCGGAGAGAAACCCTGACAGGCAACCGAGGTAGGGGTGGATCGGGTGGAGGAGAGCCTTAACCTTCACTACGGATAGTCGATTCCAAATCATATCCAAGGCTGAGCCGCACATAAACGGTCTATCAGCGGACGGTGAAATGGAACCACCGTTTTTATGAAGGGGGGGAACCAACATCCGTGTCACCACATACGATCGGCGACCGGGCAGCGCCCCAAACCAGCCATATGCCCTTTTGGAACTACCCTTACCACCACACCTGTGAGCAAACCCACTTCGGATAGGTGCAGAGAAGTTCCAATGAGACTGGGTCCTAAAATATTGGGAAATCTATTGCTAATCCCTTCTATACAATATGTATAGCCCGACTTTTTTATATAACTAATCCACCAGATAGGGTGGTCCCTCTGAGGGTCCTAGGCCAAAACTTAAGTTTCCCTCCTCTCCCCATATGGTCATTCGTACCTAACGGAGGAAAATTTCTAGCTCGCTGATGGCGACAAGATACAATTTCCTAATCAATAGCAAATTAAATTTTTAAATTTTTAAATTTTTTCCTGCCTGTTACCTTTGTTTCTGCTATACAATCATTTGCCATCACCTCATGATTGTGCCTAACCTAACCATTTAGATTAATTTTAAATTAATCTGAAAATCTTAAATATATATTTAGGATTTTGGACAATTGTTAACCAACAAATGTGGCGGACCGACAATTCTCTGAAGGATGGGATCTTCAGAGATTTTTGAAAAAGTGGAAAGAAATGTGGAATTTTCTCTTCCTGTAACCATCGGAAATGATCTGAGCTGGACTCAGAGATAGGTCATTTGACACCTATCTGGTTACAGCCTGTACTAGCTAGGCTAACTATTACAATGAGATTACATTAACTAACTGTTTCCTAAGTCCCTATCACATGGTTCTTTTTCACCGATGTGTGTTCGCTATATCTTATCTAATCTAACGCTACTGCCTACACTATCATGAATGACCTGTCTGGTCCTCGTCACGTTTAGACTCGGAGGCTAGCACCGTAACTTGGTGTATCCTAGCCGGCCTTTTGTAGGATTATTGAGTGATAAACACTCGGGAAAAACCGTGCCTAAGTAACAGTCAACGAGAGAATTGTACACGAAAATGGACTGGTACGTAAAACGGACAAGACAGTCGGATAAACCCCTAACTTAATTAATGGATAATTACTACTACATGTCCAAACTAGCCTATGCTGACAACCTAGAGTATATTTCAATATATATACAATTATATACAAATATATAAGAATTAATTGAGAATTTAAAAACAAAACAAAAATGAAAAGCATTGAAACAAAAAACACAAAAACAAACAAAAACCGAAAAAAGCAAGCAAAAATTGTTATAAAAGTCTCATAATAGACACTCCTATAACAACCATTAGAGGCCTTTTGGCCTAAAACTACTTTACAGGCACGCCCAGAAACGTTTTTCGTCCCTGGCCTGAAAGGGACTCATCAGTGGGCTTTTATATATATAAGCGCTTACACACATAACTAGTATGTGTGCAGTCACCCATATATATATACAGAAAATTGGCCAAGAATGGCTAAAAGAGAAAAAATCATTGTTTAAAATTGCCTTAAGAGGCGACAAACATTAATAAATAATATACTAAATAACAACTATCAATTAATAAATTAATTAACAATTGTTAGATAATAATAATATAATGTAATATATGATAATATAATATAATATATGGGAAAAATCAAAAAGCACTTACCATTCCTCAGGAAGACAGCGACCACACGCGACGAGAGTTGAACACATACTAATTGTGTTCACCTCAATTGCATACTCCAATAACATGGGTGATGCAATTTCGAAATTTAGGGATGGGTCGATGTCAACCGGAACAACGGCAAGTCAGTGGGGGAGGGGTATGGAAAATTAATGGAATAAGGAAGGGGGAAGGTGGGAAATTAATGGGGTGGGGATGTAATAAATAAATAATGAATACTAATTAAATTAATTTAATAAATTAGTATATAAGTTTGAATATAGTAATTAGGGAAGGGTTCACAAAATTGGGATGTTCTATAATGATACAGACCTAAATATTGAGCTAACACAGCCCCCATACTGCCAGGGCTACACGGCGTCTGGGCTCACCCAGATCTTAAACCATGCACAACTTGACAGCGGTTAACCGGTCATTCAATATTTACATTGAATCTGCTTATGTTTATTATATACATATACTTTCATATAAATATAAATACAATATAATAATAATAATTGGATGGGGTTAACAAAGTTGGGATGTTCTTAATATGATATACTAGAGACCTAGATATTGAGCTAACACAGCCCCCATACTACCAGGGCTACACGGCGTCTGGGCTCACCCAGATCTTAAACCATGCACAACCTGACAGCGGTAAACCGGTCATTCAATATTTACATTGAATCTACCTATGTTTTTTATATATACATATACTTTTATATATAAATATACATATGCAATATATATAATATATATATATATTGCATAAATACATATAATATAATAATAATAATAATTGGGTAGGGTTGACAAAATGGGATATTTTCAATATGATACGATAGATTAAAGACCTAGATATTGATCTAACACAGCCCCCATACTACCAAGGCTACACGGCGTCTGGGCACACCCAGATCTTAAACCGTATACATCCTAATAGCGGTAAACCGGTCATTCAATATTTACAAATAGTCTGCTTATGTTTTTTATATAAATATAAAATATATAATATATATAAAAGATATATATGTTAACTATAATAAATAATTAATAAATATGATAAATAAATTAGGTATGGTATAATAATATATAATATGATAAATTGAAGAATGCTAGATTGTCCCTAAAATACTAATACTATACGTCAAAAAAATTAGCTACGATAAACTAAATGTCAGGAGTAAGCAGGACTAGACCCCTTCCGCAGAGAACGGTGGTTGAGCATGACCCCAAAACTTATTAGAAACCGTACCCGCTAAGAGACGGAATAGCACCTGGTAACTCCCCACATGTACATCGAATCTACACAAATATACCATGTGACCTAACTTAGCCGATAAGTACACCACAGGAGAGACAAAATTGCAGCACAATGTGCCGCCACTCCTGTTGGTGACTGTCATACAGTCCGGAGAGAAACCCTGACAGGCAACCGAGGTAGGGGTGGATCGGGTGGAGGAGAGCCTTAACCTTCACTACGGATAGTCGATTCCAAATCATATCCAAGGCTGAGCCGCACATAAACGGTCTATCAGCGGACGGTGAAATGGAACCACCGTTTTTATGAAGGGGGGGAACCAACATCCGTGTCACCACATACGATCGGCGACCGGGCAGCGCCCCAAACCAGCCATATGCCCTTTTGGAACTACCCTTACCACCACACCTGTGAGCAAACCCACTTCGGATAGGTGCAGAGAAGTTCCAATGAGACTGGGTCCTAAAATATTGGGAAATCTATTGCTAATCCCTTCTATACAATATGTATAGCCCGACTTTTTTATATAACTAATCCACCAGATAGGGTGGTCCCTCTGAGGGTCCTAGGCCAAAACTTAAGTTTCCCTCCTCTCCCCATATGGTCATTCGTACCTAACGGAGGAAAATTTCTAGCTCGCTGATGGCGACAAGATACAATTTCCTAATCAATAGCAAATTAAATTTTTTCCTGCCTGTTACCTTTGTTTCTGCTATACAATCATTTGCCATCACCTCATGATTGTGCCTAACCTAACCATTTAGATTAATTTTAAATTAATCTGAAAATCTTAAATATATATTTAGGATTTTGGACAATTGTTAACCAACAAATGTGGCGGACCGACAATTCTCTGAAGGATGGGATCTTCAGAGATTTTTGAAAAAGTGGAAAGATTTTATTAAGTTTTTCCCTGCATAGTTACCTATGTTTCTGCTATACAATCATTTGCCATCACCTCATGATTGTGCCTAACCTAACCATTTTAGATTAATTTTAAATTAATCTAAAAATCTTAATATATTTAAGATTTTGGACAATTGTTAACCAACAAATGTGGCGGACCGACAATTCTCTGGAGGATTGGAATCTTCAGAGATTTTGAAAAAGTGGAAAGAATGTGAAATCTTCTCCTTCTGTAACCATCGGAAATGATCTGAGTTGGACTCAGAGATAGGTCATTTGACACCTATCTGGTTACAGCCTGTACTAGCTAGGCTAACTATTTCAATGAAATTACATTAACTAACTGGTTCCTAATTCCCTATCACATGGTTCTTATTCACCAATGTGTGTTCGCTATATCTTATCTAATCTAACACTACTGCCTACACTATCATGAATGACCTGTCTGGTTCTCGTCACGTATTTTAGACTCGGAGGATAGCACCGTAACTTGGTGTATCCTGGCCGGTCTTTAGTAGGATTATTGAGTGGTAAACACTCGGAAAGCCGTGCCTAAGTAGCAGTCAACGAGAGAATTGGACACAAAAATGGACTGGTACGTAAAGCGGACAAGACGGTCAGATAAACCCCTAACTTAACTAATGGGTAAATACTACTACATGTCCAATCTAGCCTAGCTGACAACCTAGAGTCTATTCCATTAATTATACAACATGCAATATATACAATATATAAATATATAAATAAAGTATACATGCAAGTATACAATGTATACAAATTAAATGAGAAATTAAAAACAAAACAAAAATGAAAAACATTGAAACAAAAAACACAAAAACAAACAAAAACCGAAAAACAAGCAAAAATTGCTATGGAAGTGTCATAAGAGACACTCCCATAACAACTATGAGTAGGCATTTTTTGCCTAAAACTACTTTACAGGCACGCCCAGAAACGTTTTTCGTCCCTGGCCTGAAAGGGACTCATCAGTGGGCTTTTATATATATAAGCGCTTACACACATAACTAGTATGTGTGCAGTCACCCATATATATATACAGAAAATTGGCCAAGAATGGCTAAAAGAGAAAAATTCGTTGTTTAAAATTGCCTTAAGAGGCGACAAACATTAATAAATAATATACTAAATAACAACTATCAATTAATAAATTAATTAACAATTGTTAGATAATAATAATATAATGTAATATATGATAATATAATATAATATATGGGAAAAATCAAAAAGCACTTACCATTCCTCAGGAAGACAGCGACCACACGCGACGAGAGTTGAACACATACTAATTGTGTTCACCTCAATTGCATACTCCAATAACATGGGTGATGCAATTTCGAAATTTAGGGATGGGTCGATGTCAACCGGAACAACGGCAAGTCAGTGGGGGAGAGGTATGGAAAATTAACGGAATAAGGAAGGGGGAAGGTGGGAAATTAATGGGGTGGGGATGTAATAAATAAATAATGAATACTAAATAAATTAATTTAATAAATTAGTATATAAGTTTGAATATAGTAATTAGGGAAGGGTTCACAAAATTGGGATGTTCTATAATGATACAGACCTAAATATTGAGCTAACACAGCCCCCATACTGCCAGGGCTACACGGCGTCTGGGCTCACCCAGATCTTAAACCATGCACAACTTGACAGCGGTAAACCGGTCATTCAATATTTACATTGAATCTGCTTATGTTTATTATATACATATACTTTCATATAAATATAAATACAATATAATAATAATAATTGGATAGGGTTAACAAAGTTGGGATGTTTTTAATATGATATACTAGAGACCTAGATATTGAGCTAACACAGCCCCCATACTACCAGGGCTACACGGCGTCTGGGCTCACCCAGATCTTAAACCATGCACAACTTGACAGCGGTAAACCGGTCATTCAATATTTACATTGAATCTACCTATGTTTTTTATATATACATATACTTTTATATATAAATATACAAATGTAATATATATAATATATATATATATTGCATAAATACATATAATATAATAATAATAATAATTGGGTAGGGTTGACAAAATGGGATATTTTCAATATGATATGATAGATTAAAGACCTAGATATTGATCTAACACAGCCCCCATACTACCAAGGCTACACGGCGTCTGGGCACACCCAGATCTTAAACCGTATACATCCTAATAGCGGTAAACCGGTCATTCAATATTTACAAATAGTCTGCTTATGTTTTTTATATAAATATAAAATATATAATATATATAAAAGATATATATGTTAACTATAATAAATAATTAATAAATATGATAAATAAATTAGGTATGGTATAATAATATATAATATGATAAATTGAAGAATGCTAGATTGTCCCTAAAATACTAATACTATACGTAAAAAAATTAGCTACGATAAACTAAATGTCAGGAGTAAGCAGGACTAGACCCCTTCCGCAGAGAACGGTGGTTGAGCATGACCCCAAAACTTATTAAAACCGTACCCGCTAAGAGACGGAATAGCACCTGGTAACTCCCCACATGTACATCGAATCTACACAACAATACCATGTGTCCTAACTTAGCCAATAAGTACACCACAGGAGAGACAAAATTGCAGCACAATGTGCCGCCACTCCTGTTGGTGACTGTCATACAGTCCGGAGAGAAGCCCTGACAGGCAACCGAGGTAGGGGTGGATCGGGTGGAGGAGAGCCTTAACCTTCACTACGGATAGACGATTCCAAATCATATCCAAGGCTGAGCCGCACACAAACGGTCTAATCAGCGGACGGTGAAATGGAACCACCGTTTTTATGAAGGGGGGGAACCAACATCCGTGTCACCACATACGATCGGCGACCGGGCAGCGCCCCAAACCAGCCATATGCCCTTTTGGAACTACCCTTACCACCACACCTGTGAGCAAACCCACTTCGGATAGGTGCAGAGAAGTTCCAATAAGACTGGGTCCTAAGATATTGGGAATCTACTACTAATCCCTTCTATACAATATGTATAGCCCGACTTTTTTAAACCTAATCCACTAGATAGGGTGGTCCCTCTGAGGGTCCTAGGCCAAAACTTAAGTTTTCCTCCTCTCCCCATATGGTCATTCGCACCTAACGGAGGAAAATTTCTAGCTGACTGATGGCGACAAGATACAATTATCTAAATAAGAGCAAATTAAGTTTTTCCCTGCATAGTTACCTATGTTTCTGCTATACAATCATTTGCCATCACCTCATGATTGTGCCTAACCTAACCATTTTAGATTAATTTTAAATTAATCTAAAAATCTTAATATATTTAAGATTTTGGACAATTGTTAACCAACAAATGTGGCGGACCGACAATTCTCTGGAGGATTGGAATCTTCAGAGATTTTGAAAAAGTGGAAAGAATGTGAAATCTTCTCCTTCTGTAACCATCGGAAATGATCTGAGTTGGACTCAGAGATAGGTCATTTGACACCTATCTGGTTACAGCCTGTACTAGCTAGGCTAACTATTTCAATGAAATTACATTAACTAACTGGTTCCTAATTCCCTATCACATGGTTCTTATTCACCAATGTGTGTTCGCTATATCTTATCTAATCTAACACTACTGCCTACACTATCATGAATGACCTGTCTGGTTCTCGTCACGTATTTTAGACTCGGAGGATAGCACCGTAACTTGGTGTATCCTGGCCGGTCTTTAGTAGGATTATTGAGTGGTAAACACTCGGAAAGCCGTGCCTAAGTAGCAGTCAACGAGAGAATTGGACACAAAAATGGACTGGTACGTAAAGCGGACAAGACGGTCAGATAAACCCCTAACTTAACTAATGGGTAAATACTACTACATGTCCAATCTAGCCTAGCTGACAACCTAGAGTCTATTCCATTAATTATACAACATGCAATATATACAATATATAAATATATAAATAAAGTATACATGCAAGTATACAATGTATACAAATTAAATGAGAAATTAAAAACAAAACAAAAATGAAAAACATTGAAACAAAAAACACAAAAACAAACAAAAACCGAAAAACAAGCAAAAATTGCTATGGAAGTGTCATAAGAGACACTCCCATAACAACTATGAGTAGGCATTTTTTGCCTAAAACTACTTTACAGGCACGCCCAGAAACGTTTTTCGTCCCTGGCCTGAAAGGGACTCATCAGTGGGCTTTTATATATATAAGCGCTTACACACATAACTAGTATGTGTGCAGTCACCCATATATATATACAGAAAATTGGCCAAGAATGGCTAAAAGAGAAAAATTCGTTGTTTAAAATTGCCTTAAGAGGCGACAAACATTAATAAATAATATACTAAATAACAACTATCAATTAATAAATTAATTAACAATTGTTAGATAATAATAATATAATGTAATATATGATAATATAATATAATATATGGGAAAAATCAAAAAGCACTTACCATTCCTCAGGAAGACAGCGACCACACGCGACGAGAGTTGAACACATACTAATTGTGTTCACCTCAATTGCATACTCCAATAACATGGGTGATGCAATTTCGAAATTTAGGGATGGGTCGATGTCAACCGGAACAACGGCAAGTCAGTGGGGGAGAGGTATGGAAAATTAACGGAATAAGGAAGGGGGAAGGTGGGAAATTAATGGGGTGGGGATGTAATAAATAAATAATGAATACTAAATAAATTAATTTAATAAATTAGTATATAAGTTTGAATATAGTAATTAGGGAAGGGTTCACAAAATTGGGATGTTCTATAATGATACAGACCTAAATATTGAGCTAACACAGCCCCCATACTGCCAGGGCTACACGGCGTCTGGGCTCACCCAGATCTTAAACCATGCACAACTTGACAGCGGTAAACCGGTCATTCAATATTTACATTGAATCTGCTTATGTTTATTATATACATATACTTTCATATAAATATAAATACAATATAATAATAATAATTGGATAGGGTTAACAAAGTTGGGATGTTTTTAATATGATATACTAGAGACCTAGATATTGAGCTAACACAGCCCCCATACTACCAGGGCTACACGGCGTCTGGGCTCACCCAGATCTTAAACCATGCACAACTTGACAGCGGTAAACCGGTCATTCAATATTTACATTGAATCTACCTATGTTTTTTATATATACATATACTTTTATATATAAATATACAAATGTAATATATATAATATATATATATATTGCATAAATACATATAATATAATAATAATAATAATTGGGTAGGGTTGACAAAATGGGATATTTTCAATATGATATGATAGATTAAAGACCTAGATATTGATCTAACACAGCCCCCATACTACCAAGGCTACACGGCGTCTGGGCACACCCAGATCTTAAACCGTATACATCCTAATAGCGGTAAACCGGTCATTCAATATTTACAAATAGTCTGCTTATGTTTTTTATATAAATATAAAATATATAATATATATAAAAGATATATATGTTAACTATAATAAATAATTAATAAATATGATAAATAAATTAGGTATGGTATAATAATATATAATATGATAAATTGAAGAATGCTAGATTGTCCCTAAAATACTAATACTATACGTAAAAAAATTTAGCTACGATAAACTAAATGTCAGGAGTAAGCAGGACTAGACCCCTTCCGCAGAGAACGGTGGTTGAGCATGACCCCAAAACTTATTAAAACCGTACCCGCTAAGAGACGGAATAGCACCTGGTAACTCCCCACATGTACATCGAATCTACACAACAATACCATGTGTCCTAACTTAGCCAATAAGTACACCACAGGAGAGACAAAATTGCAGCACAATGTGCCGCCACTCCTGTTGGTGACTGTCATACAGTCCGGAGAGAAGCCCTGACAGGCAACCGAGGTAGGGGTGGATCGGGTGGAGGAGAGCCTTAACCTTCACTACGGATAGACGATTCCAAATCATATCCAAGGCTGAGCCGCACACAAACGGTCTAATCAGCGGACGGTGAAATGGAACCACCGTTTTTATGAAGGGGGGGAACCAACATCCGTGTCAAGACAAATTAAATGATTCTACAATATACACTGGCTAACAATTAACCCACAAAAACGCATGAAAAATGCGTCACTATCTACCTATTACCCCATCAACAATCTGAAGGAAAACTAACATGTTCTACCCTAACATCCCTGGCATGCCCGTGATTGTGCCTACCTCTAACGGAGGCATGTAAAATACTTACGGTGAACTAGCTAGCTACTCCCTTACATCACAAACCCTAGTGCTACCTGTTCTAGCTGTCAAATAATATATGTTTAGTAAAAATGTAATATGATAATATATAATAATAATATAATAATTATAATAAAAGTGATACTAGGAGTATCACAGAGCAAGAAAAACAACAAAAATGAGAAAGAACAAACAAAACAAAACCGAGAACCATTAAACAAAAAACAAAAAACCAACAAAAACCGAAAAACAACAAGCAAAAAACCAGTTATGAAAGCTTCCAAAAAGGAACCTCCCATAACGGTCAGAAATTGGCCTTTGTGCCTAACTACTCTACAGGCTACACCCAGAAACGTTTTTCGTCCCTCGCCTGAAAGGGACTCATCAGTGGGTTTTTACTATATATAAGTGCTTACACACACAGCTAGTATGTGTGTAATCACCCATATATCAGACAGAAAAATGCCAAGAAATGGCAAACAGAAAAACCACTAGAAGTGCTGTGTGCAACAAACCACACACAGCACGATGCAAAAATGCATATAAAATATATATATATAACACATGCATGGAATGCATGACACACATGTGCCACCCATTCCAGCACATGCTGCATAATGTGCCTCGTAGAAGCAACAACAACTAAATACCACCAATTATTAAAAAATGTATAATAATAAATAAATAAATTAAATATAATAATAGATGTAAAATAAATTAAAAGGAAAACGAAAAGAAAAAACCACTTACCAATCCTCCGGGAGACAGCGACCACACGCGACGAGAGTTGAACACATACTAACTTATGTGTTCACCTCAACTGCATACTCATAAGCATGAGTGATGCAATTAAAAATACAGGGGTGGGTCGACGTCAAATCGGAGAAATGGCAAATTTGTAGGGGCTATGGCAATTATTGGGATGGGGAGGGGTTAAATTGAATTAAATTAAATATTTAGGGAAAAATTTTGGAATAAAATCGGGAATACAATAAATTAATAAATTGGGAATACTAAATTGGGATTTTATTTTTAAAAAACCATTTTTTATTAAATGACGTAAATTTAATAAATTTAACTGTTTTAGGGGAAATTTGAATTAAAATTTTTGATTTTCATTAATTAACTAAATTTTAAACCGGTTGAAATTTAAGAGAATTAACTTGAAAAATTTTTGGATTAAAAATTGAACTTAAAAACCGGATTAAATTGATTTCTATAGAAATAGGAATAGAAATTGGAGGTGGGATTAGATTTGGGAATTGTTTTAAATTAATAAAATAAATCTAAGGCTAGGTTTACAATTTTTCTTACATATACCTATATATATTTTATTTTAAAAAGTTTGGCTAAACTTCTAATTTTCACTAACTAACCTGTCAAACGGCGAATGTGGAAGACACGACCCGGAGAACCCCATCAACTCTAGCTTGTGTACAATGGCGCCCAGCTATCCTGGATCTTGATACCAGACCAGCCTAAGAGAAGACCGAGCGCCCCAAGGGCGTGACCCCAATCAATCACACACCCTTCTCCTAACACCTCAACTAACCTACTCAAACGGCGAATGTGGAAGACATGACCCGGAGAACCCCATCAACTCTAGCTTGTGTACAATGGCGCCCAGCTATCCTGGATCTTGATACCAGACCAGCCTAAGAGAAGATCAAGAACTCCGAGTGCGTGACCCCGTTCATTCACACACCCTTTACAAGACTCCCCCATACGGTAGCCCTACGCTAGATAATCTGATGCTGATAGATGACGCTAGGACCTTGACCATCCACCGCTAGCATCCATGGCGATGAGCTATCCTCATACTTGTTACCAGACGGGCGGCGGATACCCCAGGAACAGCAACACCTAGGCATTTACATCGATTCTACACAACTATACTAGGGGGACTAACTTAAAGTAAGCATAACTCCTGGATCATATAACAGATCCATTCATTAAGCTGTCATATGATATGGATATGGGCTAGAGAGGGGAATCGAAACATACGTCGGAAGGCTGCAGGCGACCAAACTCCACATTGCGTTAAATGGTTTAGAGGTTTACTATTCCTAGGCTGAACGGCTATTCCGAACACTGGAGCATACCCGACCTCCGCAATTGTGAAACTCGACCCCTACGACACTCCGCACAAATTAAATGATTCTACAATATACACTGGCTAACAATTAACCCACAAAAACGCATGAAAAATGCGTCACTATCTACCTATTACCCCATCAACAATCTGAAGGAAAACTAACATGTTCTACCCTAACATCCCTGGCATGCCCGTGATTGTGCCTACCTCTAACGGAGGCATGTAAAATACTTACGGTGAACTAGCTAGCTACTCCCTTACATCACAAACCCTAGTGCTACCTGTTCTAGCTGTCAAATAATATATGTTTAGTAAAAATGTAATATGATAATATATAATAATAATATAATAATTATAATAAAAGTGATACTAGGACTATCACAGAGCAAGAAAAACAACAAAAATGAGAAAGAACAAACAAAACAAAACCGAGAACCATTAAACAAAAAACAAAAAACCAACAAAAACCGAAAAACAACAAGCAAAAAACCAGTTATGAAAGCTTCCAAAAAGGAACCTCCCATAACGGTCAGAAATTGGCCTTTGTGCCTAACTACTCTACAGGCTACACCCAGAAACGTTTTTCGTCCCTCGCCTGAAAGGGACTCATCAGTGGGTTTTTACTATATATAAGTGCTTACACACACAGCTAGTATGTGTGTAATCACCCATATATCAGACAGAAAAATGCCAAGAAATGGCAAACAGAAAAACCACTAGAAGTGCTGTGTGCAACAAACCACACACAGCACGATGCAAAAATGCATATAAAATATATATATATAACACATGCATGGAATGCATGACACACATGTGCCACCCATTCCAGCACATGCTGCATAATGTGCCTCGTAGAAGCAACAACAACTAAATACCACCAATTATTAAAAAATGTATAATAATAAATAAATAAATTAAATATAATAATAGATGTAAAATAAATTAAAAGGAAAACGAAAAGAAAAAACCACTTACCAATCCTCCGGGAGACAGCGACCACACGCGACGAGAGTTGAACACATACTAACTTATGTGTTCACCTCAACTGCATACTCATAAGCATGAGTGATGCAATTAAAAATACAGGGGTGGGTCGACGTCAAATCGGAGAAATGGCAAATTTGTAGGGGCTATGGCAATTATTGGGATGGGGAGGGGTTAAATTGAATTAAATTAAATATTTAGGGAAAAATTTTGGAATAAAATCGGGAATACAATAAATTAATAAATTGGGAATACTAAATTGGGATTTTATTTTTAAAAAACCATTTTTTATTAAATGACGTAAATTTAATAAATTTAACTGTTTTAGGGGAAATTTGAATTAAAATTTTTGATTTTCATTAATTAACTAAATTTTAAACCGGTTGAAATTTAAGAGAATTAACTTGAAAAATTTTTGGATTAAAAATTGAACTTAAAAACCGGATTAAATTGATTTCTATAGAAATAGGAATAGAAATTGGAGGTGGGATTAGATTTGGGAATTGTTTTAAATTAATAAAATAAATCTAAGGCTAGGTTTACAATTTTTCTTACATATACCTATATATATTTTATTTTAAAAAGTTTGGCTAAACTTCTAATTTTCACTAACTAACCTGTCAAACGGCGAATGTGGAAGACACGACCCGGAGAACCCCATCAACTCTAGCTTGTGTACAATGGCGCCCAGCTATCCTGGATCTTGATACCAGACCAGCCTAAGAGAAGACCGAGCGCCCCAAGGGCGTGACCCCAATCAATCACACACCCTTCTCCTAACACCTCAACTAACCTACTCAAACGGCGAATGTGGAAGACATGACCCGGAGAACATTTTAAGTTTTTCCCTGCATAGTTACCTATGTTTCTGCTATACAATCATTTGCCATCACCTCATGATTGTGCCTAACCTAACCATTTAGATTAATTTTAAATTAATCTAAAAATCTTAAATATATTTAAGATTTTGGACAATTGTTAACCAACAAATGTGGCGGACCGACAATTCTCTGGAGGATTGGAATCTTCAGAGATTTTTGAAAAGGTGGAAAGAATGTGAAATCTTCTCCTTCTGTAACCATCGGAAATGATCTGAGTTGGACTCAGAGATAGGTCATTTGACACCTATCTGGTTACAGCCTGTACTAGCTAGGCTAACTATTACAATGAGATTACATTAACTAACTGGTTCCTAATTCCCTATCACATGGTGATTTTTCACCGATGTGTGATCGCTATATCTTATCTAACCTGTGCTACTGCCTACACTATCATGAATGACCTGTCTGGTCCTCGTCACGTATTTTTAGACACGGGGGATATCACCGTAACTTGGTGTATCCTGGCCGGTCTTTGTAGGATTATTGAGTGTTAACCACTCGGAGAACCGTGCCTAAGTAGCAGTCAACGAGAGAATTGGACACAAAATGAACTGGTACGTAAAGCGGACAAGACGGTCGGATAAACCCCTAACTTAACTAATGGGTAAATACTACTACATGTCCAATCTAGCCTAGCTGACAACCTAGAGTCTATTCCATTAATTATGCAAATACATGCAAATATATACAATATATAAATATATAAATAAGTATACATGCAAGTATACAATGTATACAAAATAAATGAGAAGTTAAAAACAAAACAAAAATGAAAAACATTGAAACAAAAAACACAAAAACAAACAAAAACCGAAAAACAAGCAAAAATTGTTATGGAAGTGTCATAAGAGACACTCCCATAACAACTATGAGTAGGCATTATTGGCCTAAAACTACTTTACAGGCACGCCCAGAAACGTTTTTCGTCCCTGGCCTGAAAGGGACTCATCAGTGGGCTTTTATATATATATAAGCGCTTACACACATAACTAGTATGTGTGCAGTCACCCATATATATATACAGAAAATTGGCCAAGAATGGCTAAAAGAGAAAAATTCATTGTTTAAAATTGCCTTAAGAGGCGACAAACATTAATAAATAATATACTAAATAACAACTATCAATTAATAAATTAATTAACAATTGTTAGATAATAATAATATAATGTAATATATGATAATATAATATAATATATGGGAAAAATCAAAAAGCACTTACCATTCCTCAGGAAGACAGCGACCACACGCGACGAGAGTTAAACACATACTAATTGTGTTCACCTCAATTGCATACTCCAATAACATGGGTGATGCAATTTCGAAATTTTAGGGATGGGTCGATGTCAACCGGAACAACGGCAAGTCAGTGGGGGAGGGGTATGGAAAATTAATGGAATAAGGGAGGGGATTTATTAAGTTTTTTCCTGCCTGGTTACCTATGTTTCTGCTATACAATCATTTGCCATCACCTCATGATTGTGCCTAACCTAACCATTTTTGATTAATTTTAAATTAATCTAAAAATCTTAAATATATTTAAGATTTTGGACAATTGTTAACCAACAAATGTGGCGGACCGACAATTCTCTGGAGGATTGGAATCTTCAGAGATTTTGAAAAAGTGGAAAGAATGTGAAATCTTCTCCTTCTGTAACCATCGGAAATGATCTGAGTTGGACTCAGAGATAGGTCATTTGACACCTATCTGGTTACAGCCTGTACTAGCTAGGTTAACTATTTCAATGAAATTACATTAACTAACTGGTTCCTAATTCCCTATCACATGGTTCTTATTCACCAATGTGTGTTCGCTATATCTTATCTAATCTAACACTACTGCCTACACTATCATGAATGACCTGTCTGGTTCTCGTCACGTATTTTAGACTCGGAGGATAGCACCGTAACTTGGTGTATCCTGGCCGGTCTTTAGTAGGATTATTGAGTGGTAAACACTCGGAAAACCGTGCCTAAGTAGCAGTCAACGAGAGAATTGGACACAAAAATGGACTGGTACGTAAAGCGGACAAGACGGTCAGATAAACCCCTAACTTAACTAATGGGTAAATACTATTACATGTCCAATCTAGCCTAGCTGACAACCTAGAGTCTATTCCATTAATTATACAACATGCAATATATACAATATATAAATATATAAATAAAGTATACATGCAAGTATACAATGTATACAAAATAAATGAGAAATTAAAAACAAAACAAAAATGAAAAACATTGAAACAAAAAACACAAAAACAAACAAAAACCGAAAAACAAGCAAAAATTGCTATGGAAGTGTCATAAGAGACACTCCCATAACAACTATGAGTAGGCATTTTTTGCCTAAAACTACTTTACAGGCACGCCCAGAAACGTTTTTCGTCCCTGGCCTGAAAGGGACTCATCAGTGGGCTTTTATATATATAAGCGCTTACACACATAACTAGTATGTGTGCAATCACCCATATATACACAGAAAATTTGCCAAGAATGGCTAAAAGAGAAAAATGACTGTTTTAAATTTGCCTCAAGAGGCGACAAACATTAATAAATAATATATTAAATAACAACTATCAATCAATAAATTAATTGACAATTGTTAGATAATAATAATATAATATAATATATAATAATATAATATAATATATGAGAAAAATCAAAAAGCACTTACCATTCCTCAGGAAGACAGCGACCACACGCGACGAGAGTTGAACACATACTAATTGTGTTCACCTCAATTGCATACTCCAATAACATGGGTGATGCATTTTTCGAAATTTAGGGATGGGTCGATGTCAACCGGAACAACGGCAAGTCAGTGGGGGAGGGGTATGAAAAATTAATGGAATAAGGAAGGGGGAAGGTGGGAAATTAAGGGGGTGGGGATGTAATAAATAAATAATAAATACTAAATAATTTAATTTAATAAATTAGTATATAAGTTTGTGTATAGTAATTAGGGAAGGGTTCACAAAAATGGGATGTTCTATAATGATACAGACCTAGATATTGAGCTAACACAGTCCCCATACTGCCAGGGCTACACGGCGTCCGGGCTCACCCAGATCTTAAACCGTATACATCCTATTAGCGGTAAACCGGTCATTCAACATTTACATTGAATCTGCTTATGTTTTTTTATATACATATACTTTTCCTATCAATATAATTACAATATAATAATAATAATTGGATAGGGTTGACAAAGTTGGGATGTTTTTAATATGATATACTAGAGACCTAGATATTGAGCTAACACAGCCCCCATACTACCAGGGCTACACGGCGTCTGGGCTCACCCAGATCTTAAACCATGCACAACCTGACAGCGGTAAACCGGTCATTCAATATTTACATTGAATCTACCTATGTTTTTTATATATACATATACTTTTATATATAAATATACAAATGCAATATATATAATATATATATATTGCATAAATACATATAATATAATAATAATAATAATTGGGTAGGGTTGACAAAATGGGATATTTCCAATATGATATGATAGATTAAAGACCTAGATATTGATCTAACACAGCCCCCATACTACCAAGGCTACACGGCGTCTGGGCACACCCAGATCTTAAACCTTGCACAACCTGACAGCGGAAAACCGGTTATTCAATATTTACAGCTAGTCTACTTATGTTTTATATATAAAAATAATTTAATTATATAAATATATAATATATGTAAAATATATATAATAAATATAAATGAAAAAATATGGTAAATTTTAGAATCCTTGATTGTCCCTAAAATACTAATACTATACGTCAAAAAATGAGCTATGATACACTAAATGTCAGGAGTAAGCAGGGCTAGACCCCTTCCGCAGAGAACGGTGGTTGAGCATGACCCCAAAACTTATTAAAACCGTACCCGCTAAGAGACGGAATAGCACCTGTAAACCCCCCACATGTACATCGAATCTACACAACAATACCATGTGACCTAACTTAGCCGATAAGTACACCACAGGAGAGACAAAATTGCAGCACAATGTGCCGCCACTCCTGTTGGTGACTGTCATACAGTCCGGAGAGAAGCCCTGACAGGCAACCGAGGCAGGGGTGGATCGGGTGGAGGAGAGCCTTAACCTTCACTACGGATAGACGATTCCAAATCATATCCAAGGCTGAGCCGCACACAAACGGTCTAATCAGCGGACGGTGAAATGGAACCACCGTTTTTATGAAGGGGGGGGAACCAACATCCGTGTCACCACATACGATCGGCGACCGGGCAGCGCCCCAAACCAGCCATATGCCCTTTTGGAACTACCCTTACCACCACACCTGTGAGCAAACCCACTTCGGATAGGTGCAGAGAAGTTCCAATGAGACTGGGTCCTAAGATATTGGGAATCTACTGCTAATCCCTTCTATACAATATGTATAGCCCGACTTGTTTAAACCTAATCCACTAGATAGGGTGGTCCCTCTGAGGGTCCTAGGCCAAACCTTAAGTTTCCCTCCTCTCCCCATATGGTCATTCGCACCTAACGGAGGAAAATTTCTAGCTGACTGATGGCGACAAGATACAATTATCTAAATAAGAGCAAATTAAGTTTTTTCCTGCCTGGTTACCTATGTTTCTGCTATACAATCATTTGCCATCACCTCATGATTGTGCCTAACCTAACCATTTTTGATTAATTTTAAATTAATCTAAAAATCTTAAATATATTTAAGATTTTGGACAATTGTTAACCAACAAATGTGGCGGACCGACAATTCTCTGGAGGATTGGAATCTTCAGAGATTTTGAAAAAGTGGAAAGAATGTGAAATCTTCTCCTTCTGTAACCATCGGAAATGATCTGAGTTGGACTCAGAGATAGGTCATTTGACACCTATCTGGTTACAGCCTGTACTAGCTAGGTTAACTATTTCAATGAAATTACATTAACTAACTGGTTCCTAATTCCCTATCACATGGTTCTTATTCACCAATGTGTGTTCGCTATATCTTATCTAATCTAACACTACTGCCTACACTATCATGAATGACCTGTCTGGTTCTCGTCACGTATTTTAGACTCGGAGGATAGCACCGTAACTTGGTGTATCCTGGCCGGTCTTTAGTAGGATTATTGAGTGGTAAACACTCGGAAAACCGTGCCTAAGTAGCAGTCAACGAGAGAATTGGACACAAAAATGGACTGGTACGTAAAGCGGACAAGACGGTCAGATAAACCCCTAACTTAACTAATGGGTAAATACTATTACATGTCCAATCTAGCCTAGCTGACAACCTAGAGTCTATTCCATTAATTATACAACATGCAATATATACAATATATAAATATATAAATAAAGTATACATGCAAGTATACAATGTATACAAAATAAATGAGAAATTAAAAACAAAACAAAAATGAAAAACATTGAAACAAAAAACACAAAAACAAACAAAAACCGAAAAACAAGCAAAAATTGCTATGGAAGTGTCATAAGAGACACTCCCATAACAACTATGAGTAGGCATTTTTTGCCTAAAACTACTTTACAGGCACGCCCAGAAACGTTTTTCGTCCCTGGCCTGAAAGGGACTCATCAGTGGGCTTTTATATATATAAGCGCTTACACACATAACTAGTATGTGTGCAATCACCCATATATACACAGAAAATTTGCCAAGAATGGCTAAAAGAGAAAAATGACTGTTTTAAATTTGCCTCAAGAGGCGACAAACATTAATAAATAATATATTAAATAACAACTATCAATCAATAAATTAATTGACAATTGTTAGATAATAATAATATAATATAATATATAATAATATAATATAATATATGAGAAAAATCAAAAAGCACTTACCATTCCTCAGGAAGACAGCGACCACACGCGACGAGAGTTGAACACATACTAATTGTGTTCACCTCAATTGCATACTCCAATAACATGGGTGATGCATTTTTCGAAATTTAGGGATGGGTCGATGTCAACCGGAACAACGGCAAGTCAGTGGGGGAGGGGTATGAAAAATTAATGGAATAAGGAAGGGGGAAGGTGGGAAATTAAGGGGGTGGGGATGTAATAAATAAATAATAAATACTAAATAATTTAATTTAATAAATTAGTATATAAGTTTGTGTATAGTAATTAGGGAAGGGTTCACAAAAATGGGATGTTCTATAATGATACAGACCTAGATATTGAGCTAACACAGTCCCCATACTGCCAGGGCTACACGGCGTCCGGGCTCACCCAGATCTTAAACCGTATACATCCTATTAGCGGTAAACCGGTCATTCAACATTTACATTGAATCTGCTTATGTTTTTTTATATACATATACTTTTCCTATCAATATAATTACAATATAATAATAATAATTGGATAGGGTTGACAAAGTTGGGATGTTTTTAATATGATATACTAGAGACCTAGATATTGAGCTAACACAGCCCCCATACTACCAGGGCTACACGGCGTCTGGGCTCACCCAGATCTTAAACCATGCACAACCTGACAGCGGTAAACCGGTCATTCAATATTTACATTGAATCTACCTATGTTTTTTATATATACATATACTTTTATATATAAATATACAAATGCAATATATATAATATATATATATTGCATAAATACATATAATATAATAATAATAATAATTGGGTAGGGTTGACAAAATGGGATATTTCCAATATGATATGATAGATTAAAGACCTAGATATTGATCTAACACAGCCCCCATACTACCAAGGCTACACGGCGTCTGGGCACACCCAGATCTTAAACCTTGCACAACCTGACAGCGGAAAACCGGTTATTCAATATTTACAGCTAGTCTACTTATGTTTTATATATAAAAATAATTTAATTATATAAATATATAATATATGTAAAATATATATAATAAATATAAATGAAAAAATATGGTAAATTTTAGAATCCTTGATTGTCCCTAAAATACTAATACTATACGTCAAAAAATGAGCTATGATACACTAAATGTCAGGAGTAAGCAGGGCTAGACCCCTTCCGCAGAGAACGGTGGTTGAGCATGACCCCAAAACTTATTAAAACCGTACCCGCTAAGAGACGGAATAGCACCTGTAAACCCCCCACATGTACATCGAATCTACACAACAATACCATGTGACCTAACTTAGCCGATAAGTACACCACAGGAGAGACAAAATTGCAGCACAATGTGCCGCCACTCCTGTTGGTGACTGTCATACAGTCCGGAGAGAAGCCCTGACAGGCAACCGAGGCAGGGGTGGATCGGGTGGAGGAGAGCCTTAACCTTCACTACGGATAGACGATTCCAAATCATATCCAAGGCTGAGCCGCACACAAACGGTCTAATCAGCGGACGGTGAAATGGAACCACCGTTTTTATGAAGGGGGGGAACCAACATCCGTGTCACCACATACGATCGGCGACCGGGCAGCGCCCCAAACCAGCCATATGCCCTTTTGGAACTACCCTTACCACCACACCTGTGAGCAAACCCACTTCGGATAGGTGCAGAGAAGTTCCAATGAGACTGGGTCCTAAGATATTGGGAATCTACTGCTAATCCCTTCTATACAATATGTATAGCCCGACTTGTTTAAACCTAATCCACTAGATAGGGTGGTCCCTCTGAGGGTCCTAGGCCAAACCTTAAGTTTCCCTCCTCTCCCCATATGGTCATTCGCACCTAACGGAGGAAAATTTCTAGCTGACTGATGGCGACAAGATACAATTATCTAAATAAGAGCAAATTAAGTTTTTTCCTGCCTGGTTACCTATGTTTCTGCTATACAATCATTTGCCATCACCTCATGATTGTGCCTAACCTAACCATTTTTGATTAATTTTAAATTAATCTAAAAATCTTAAATATATTTAAGATTTTGGACAATTGTTAACCAACAAATGTGGCGGACCGACAATTCTCTGGAGGATTGGAATCTTCAGAGATTTTGAAAAAGTGGAAAGAATGTGAAATCTTCTCCTTCTGTAACCATCGGAAATGATCTGAGTTGGACTCAGAGATAGGTCATTTGACACCTATCTGGTTACAGCCTGTACTAGCTAGGTTAACTATTTCAATGAAATTACATTAACTAACTGGTTCCTAATTCCCTATCACATGGTTCTTATTCACCAATGTGTGTTCGCTATATCTTATCTAATCTAACACTACTGCCTACACTATCATGAATGACCTGTCTGGTTCTCGTCACGTATTTTAGACTCGGAGGATAGCACCGTAACTTGGTGTATCCTGGCCGGTCTTTAGTAGGATTATTGAGTGGTAAACACTCGGAAAACCGTGCCTAAGTAGCAGTCAACGAGAGAATTGGACACAAAAATGGACTGGTACGTAAAGCGGACAAGACGGTCAGATAAACCCCTAACTTAACTAATGGGTAAATACTATTACATGTCCAATCTAGCCTAGCTGACAACCTAGAGTCTATTCCATTAATTATACAACATGCAATATATACAATATATAAATATATAAATAAAGTATACATGCAAGTATACAATGTATACAAAATAAATGAGAAATTAAAAACAAAACAAAAATGAAAAACATTGAAACAAAAAACACAAAAACAAACAAAAACCGAAAAACAAGCAAAAATTGCTATGGAAGTGTCATAAGAGACACTCCCATAACAACTATGAGTAGGCATTTTTTGCCTAAAACTACTTTACAGGCACGCCCAGAAACGTTTTTCGTCCCTGGCCTGAAAGGGACTCATCAGTGGGCTTTTATATATATAAGCGCTTACACACATAACTAGTATGTGTGCAATCACCCATATATACACAGAAAATTTGCCAAGAATGGCTAAAAGAGAAAAATGACTGTTTTAAATTTGCCTCAAGAGGCGACAAACATTAATAAATAATATATTAAATAACAACTATCAATCAATAAATTAATTGACAATTGTTAGATAATAATAATATAATATAATATATAATAATATAATATAATATATGAGAAAAATCAAAAAGCACTTACCATTCCTCAGGAAGACAGCGACCACACGCGACGAGAGTTGAACACATACTAATTGTGTTCACCTCAATTGCATACTCCAATAACATGGGTGATGCATTTTTCGAAATTTAGGGATGGGTCGATGTCAACCGGAACAACGGCAAGTCAGTGGGGGAGGGGTATGAAAAATTAATGGAATAAGGAAGGGGGAAGGTGGGAAATTAAGGGGGTGGGGATGTAATAAATAAATAATAAATACTAAATAATTTAATTTAATAAATTAGTATATAAGTTTGTGTATAGTAATTAGGGAAGGGTTCACAAAAATGGGATGTTCTATAATGATACAGACCTAGATATTGAGCTAACACAGTCCCCATACTGCCAGGGCTACACGGCGTCCGGGCTCACCCAGATCTTAAACCGTATACATCCTATTAGCGGTAAACCGGTCATTCAACATTTACATTGAATCTGCTTATGTTTTTTTATATACATATACTTTTCCTATCAATATAATTACAATATAATAATAATAATTGGATAGGGTTGACAAAGTTGGGATGTTTTTAATATGATATACTAGAGACCTAGATATTGAGCTAACACAGCCCCCATACTACCAGGGCTACACGGCGTCTGGGCTCACCCAGATCTTAAACCATGCACAACCTGACAGCGGTAAACCGGTCATTCAATATTTACATTGAATCTACCTATGTTTTTTATATATACATATACTTTTATATATAAATATACAAATGCAATATATATAATATATATATATTGCATAAATACATATAATATAATAATAATAATAATTGGGTAGGGTTGACAAAATGGGATATTTCCAATATGATATGATAGATTAAAGACCTAGATATTGATCTAACACAGCCCCCATACTACCAAGGCTACACGGCGTCTGGGCACACCCAGATCTTAAACCTTGCACAACCTGACAGCGGAAAACCGGTTATTCAATATTTACAGCTAGTCTACTTATGTTTTATATATAAAAATAATTTAATTATATAAATATATAATATATGTAAAATATATATAATAAATATAAATGAAAAAATATGGTAAATTTTAGAATCCTTGATTGTCCCTAAAATACTAATACTATACGTCAAAAAATGAGCTATGATACACTAAATGTCAGGAGTAAGCAGGGCTAGACCCCTTCCGCAGAGAACGGTGGTTGAGCATGACCCCAAAACTTATTAAAACCGTACCCGCTAAGAGACGGAATAGCACCTGTAAACCCCCCACATGTACATCGAATCTACACAACAATACCATGTGACCTAACTTAGCCGATAAGTACACCACAGGAGAGACAAAATTGCAGCACAATGTGCCGCCACTCCTGTTGGTGACTGTCATACAGTCCGGAGAGAAGCCCTGACAGGCAACCGAGGCAGGGGTGGATCGGGTGGAGGAGAGCCTTAACCTTCACTACGGATAGACGATTCCAAATCATATCCAAGGCTGAGCCGCACACAAACGGTCTAATCAGCGGACGGTGAAATGGAACCACCGTTTTTATGAAGGGGGGGAACCAACATCCGTGTCACCACATACGATCGGCGACCGGGCAGCGCCCCAAACCAGCCATATGCCCTTTTGGAACTACCCTTACCACCACACCTGTGAGCAAACCCACTTCGGATAGGTGCAGAGAAGTTCCAATGAGACTGGGTCCTAAGATATTGGGAATCTACTGCTAATCCCTTCTATACAATATGTATAGCCCGACTTGTTTAAACCTAATCCACTAGATAGGGTGGTCCCTCTGAGGGTCCTAGGCCAAACCTTAAGTTTCCCTCCTCTCCCCATATGGTCATTCGCACCTAACGGAGGAAAATTTCTAGCTGACTGATGGCGACAAGATACAATTATCTAAATAAGAGCAAATTAAGTTTTTTCCTGCCTGGTTACCTATGTTTCTGCTATACAATCATTTGCCATCACCTCATGATTGTGCCTAACCTAACCATTTTTGATTAATTTTAAATTAATCTAAAAATCTTAAATATATTTAAGATTTTGGACAATTGTTAACCAACAAATGTGGCGGACCGACAATTCTCTGGAGGATTGGAATCTTCAGAGATTTTGAAAAAGTGGAAAGAATGTGAAATCTTCTCCTTCTGTAACCATCGGAAATGATCTGAGTTGGACTCAGAGATAGGTCATTTGACACCTATCTGGTTACAGCCTGTACTAGCTAGGTTAACTATTTCAATGAAATTACATTAACTAACTGGTTCCTAATTCCCTATCACATGGTTCTTATTCACCAATGTGTGTTCGCTATATCTTATCTAATCTAACACTACTGCCTACACTATCATGAATGACCTGTCTGGTTCTCGTCACGTATTTTAGACTCGGAGGATAGCACCGTAACTTGGTGTATCCTGGCCGGTCTTTAGTAGGATTATTGAGTGGTAAACACTCGGAAAACCGTGCCTAAGTAGCAGTCAACGAGAGAATTGGACACAAAAATGGACTGGTACGTAAAGCGGACAAGACGGTCAGATAAACCCCTAACTTAACTAATGGGTAAATACTATTACATGTCCAATCTAGCCTAGCTGACAACCTAGAGTCTATTCCATTAATTATACAACATGCAATATATACAATATATAAATATATAAATAAAGTATACATGCAAGTATACAATGTATACAAAATAAATGAGAAATTAAAAACAAAACAAAAATGAAAAACATTGAAACAAAAAACACAAAAACAAACAAAAACCGAAAAACAAGCAAAAATTGCTATGGAAGTGTCATAAGAGACACTCCCATAACAACTATGAGTAGGCATTTTTTGCCTAAAACTACTTTACAGGCACGCCCAGAAACGTTTTTCGTCCCTGGCCTGAAAGGGACTCATCAGTGGGCTTTTATATATATAAGCGCTTACACACATAACTAGTATGTGTGCAGTCACCCATATATATATACAGAAAATTGGCCAAGAATGGCTAAAAGAGAAAAATTCATTGTTTAAAATTGCCTTAAGAGGCGACAAACATTAATAAATAATATACTAAATAACAACTATCAATTAATAAATTAATTAACAATTGTTAGATAATAATAATATAATGTAATATATGATAATATAATATAATATATGGGAAAAAATCAAAAAGCACTTACCATTCCTCAGGAAGACAGCGACCACACGCGACGAGAGTTGAACACATACTAATTGTGTTCACCTCGATTGCATACTCCAATAACATGGGTGATGCAATTTCGAAATTTAGGGATGGGTCGATGTCAACCGGAACAACGGCAAGTCAGTGGGGGAGGGGTATGGAAAATTAATGGAATAAGGAAGGGGGAAGGTGGGAAATTAATGGGGTGGGGATGTAATAAATAAATAATGAATACTAAATAAATTAATTTAATAAATTAGTATATAAGTTTGAATATAGTAATTAGGGAAGGGTTCACAAAATTGGGATGTTCTATAGTGATACAGACCTAAATATTGAGCTAACACAGCCCCCATACTGCCAGGGCTACACGGCGTCTGGGCTCACCCAGATCTTAAACCATGCACAACTTGACAGCGGTAAACCGGTCATTCAATATTTACATTGAATCTGCTTATGTTTATTATATACATATACTTTCATATAAATATAAATACAATATAATAATAATAATTGGATAGGGTTAACAAAGTTGGGATGTTTTTAATATGATATACTAGAGACCTAGATATTGAGCTAACACAGCCCCCATACTACCAGGGCTACACGGCGTCTGGGCTCACCCAGATCTTAAACCATGCACAACTTGACAGCGGTAAACCGGTCATTCAATATTTACATTGAATCTACCTATGTTTTTTATATATACATATACTTTTATATATAAATATACAAATGTAATATATATAATATATATATATATTGCATAAATACATATAATATAATAATAATAATAATTGGGTAGGGTTGACAAAATGGGATATTTTCAATATGATATGATAGATTAAAGACCTAGATATTGATCTAACACAGCCCCCATACTACCAAGGCTACACGGCGTCTGGGCACACCCAGATCTTAAACCGTATACATCCTAATAGCGGTAAACCGGTCATTCAATATTTACAAATAGTCTGCTTATGTTTTTTATATAAATATAAAATATATAATATATATAAAAGATATATATGTTAACTATAATAAATAATTAATAAATATGATAAATAAATTAGGTATGGTATAATAATATATAATATGATAAATTGAAGAATGCTAGATTGTCCCTAAAATACTAATACTATACGTCAAAAAAATTAGCTACGATAAACTAAATGTCAGGAGTAAGCAGGACTAGACCCCTTCCGCAGAGAACGGTGGTTGAGCATGACCCCAAAACTTATTAAAACCGTACCCGCTAAGAGACGGAATAGCACCTGGTAACTCCCCACATGTACATCGAATCTACACAACAATACCATGTGTCCTAACTTAGCCAATAAGTACACCACAGGAGAGACAAAATTGCAGCACAATGTGCCGCCACTCCTGTTGGTGACTGTCATACAGTCCGGAGAGAAGCCCTGACAGGCAACCGAGGTAGGGGTGGATCGGGTGGAGGAGAGCCTTAACCTTCACTACGGATAGACGATTCCAAATCATATCCAAGGCTGAGCCGCACACAAACGGTCTAATCAGCGGACGGTGAAATGAAACCACCGTTTTTATGAAGGGGGGGAACCAACATCCGTGTCACCACATACGATCGGCGACCGGGCAGCGCCCCAAACCAGCCATATGCCCTTTTGGAACTACCCTTACCACCACACCTGTGAGCAAACCCACTTCGGATAGGTGCAGAGAAGTTCCAATAAGACTGGGTCCTAAGATATTGGGAATCTACTACTAATCCCTTCTATACAATATGTATAGCCCGACTTTTTTAAACCTAATCCACTAGATAGGGTGGTCCCTCTGAGGGTCCTAGGCCAAAACTTAAGTTTTCCTCCTCTCCCCATATGGTCATTCGCACCTAACGGAGGAAAATTTCTAGCTGACTGATGGCGACAAGATACAATTATCTAAATAAGAGCAAATTAAGTTTTTCCCTGCATAGTTACCTATGTTTCTGCTATACAATCATTTGCCATCACCTCATGATTGTGCCTAACCTAACCATTTAGATTAATTTTAAATTAATCTAAAAATCTTAAATATATTTAAGATTTTGGACAATTGTTAACCAACAAATGTGGCGGACCGACAATTCTCTGGAGGATTGGAATCTTCAGAGATTTTTGAAAAGGTGGAAAGAATGTGAAATCTTCTCCTTCTGTAACCATCGGAAATGATCTGAGTTGGACTCAGAGATAGGTCATTTGACACCTATCTGGTTACAGCCTGTACTAGCTAGGCTAACTATTACAATGAGATTACATTAACTAACTGGTTCCTAATTCCCTATCACATGGTGATTTTTCACCGATGTGTGTTCTCTATATCTTATCTAACCTGTGCTACTGCCTACACTATCATGAATGACCTGTCTGGTCCTCGTCACGTATTTTTAGACACGGGGGATATCACCGTAACTTGGTGTATCCTGGCCGGTCTTTGTAGGATTATTGAGTGTTAACCACTCGGAGAACCGTGCCTAAGTAGCAGTCAACGAGAGAATTGGACACAAAATGAACTGGTACGTAAAGCGGACAAGACGGTCGGATAAACCCCTAACTTAACTAATGGGTAAATACTACTACATGTCCAATCTAGCCTAGCTGACAACCTAGAGTCTATTCCATTAATTATGCAAATACATGCAAATATATACAATATATAAATATATAAATAAGTATACATGCAAGTATACAATGTATAAAAAATAAATGAGAAGTTAAAAACAAAACAAAAATGAAAAACATTGAAACAAAAAACACAAAAACAAACAAAAACCGAAAAACAAGCAAAAATTGTTATGGAAGTGTCATAAGAGACACTCCCATAACAACTATGAGTAGGCATTATTGGCCCAAAACTACTTTACAGGCACGCCCAGAAACGTTTTTCGTCCCTGGCCTGAAAGGGACTCATCAGTGGGCTTTTATATATATAAGCGCTTACACACATAACTAGTATGTGTGCAGTCACCCATATATATATACAGAAAATTGGCCAAGAATGGCTAAAAGAGAAAAATTCATTGTTTAAAATTGCCTTAAGAGGCGACAAACATTAATAAATAATATACTAAATAACAACTATCAATTAATAAATTAATTAACAATTGTTAGATAATAATAATATAATGTAATATATGATAATATAATATAATATATGGGAAAAAATCAAAAAGCACTTACCATTCCTCAGGAAGACAGCGACCACACGCGACGAGAGTTGAACACATACTAATTGTGTTCACCTCGATTGCATACTCCAATAACATGGGTGATGCAATTTCGAAATTTAGGGATGGGTCGATGTCAACCGGAACAACGGCAAGTCAGTGGGGGAGGGGTATGGAAAATTAATGGAATAAGGAAGGGGGAAGGTGGGAAATTAATGGGGTGGGGATGTAATAAATAAATAATGAATACTAAATAAATTAATTTAATAAATTAGTATATAAGTTTGAATATAGTAATTAGGGAAGGGTTCACAAAATTGGGATGTTCTATAGTGATACAGACCTAAATATTGAGCTAACACAGCCCCCATACTGCCAGGGCTACACGGCGTCTGGGCTCACCCAGATCTTAAACCATGCACAACTTGACAGCGGTAAACCGGTCATTCAATATTTACATTGAATCTGCTTATGTTTATTATATACATATACTTTCATATAAATATAAATACAATATAATAATAATAATTGGATAGGGTTAACAAAGTTGGGATGTTTTTAATATGATATACTAGAGACCTAGATATTGAGCTAACACAGCCCCCATACTACCAGGGCTACACGGCGTCTGGGCTCACCCAGATCTTAAACCATGCACAACTTGACAGCGGTAAACCGGTCATTCAATATTTACATTGAATCTACCTATGTTTTTTATATATACATATACTTTTATATATAAATATACAAATGTAATATATATAATATATATATATATTGCATAAATACATATAATATAATAATAATAATAATTGGGTAGGGTTGACAAAATGGGATATTTTCAATATGATATGATAGATTAAAGACCTAGATATTGATCTAACACAGCCCCCATACTACCAAGGCTACACGGCGTCTGGGCACACCCAGATCTTAAACCGTATACATCCTAATAGCGGTAAACCGGTCATTCAATATTTACAAATAGTCTGCTTATGTTTTTTATATAAATATAAAATATATAATATATATAAAAGATATATATGTTAACTATAATAAATAATTAATAAATATGATAAATAAATTAGGTATGGTATAATAATATATAATATGATAAATTGAAGAATGCTAGATTGTCCCTAAAATACTAATACTATACGTCAAAAAAATTAGCTACGATAAACTAAATGTCAGGTTAAGTTTTTTCCTGCCTGGTTACCTATGTTTCTGCTATACAATCATTTGCCATCACCTCATGATTGTGCCTAACCTAACCATTTTAGATTAATTTTAAATTAATCTAAAAATCTTAAATATATTTAAGATTTTGGACAATTGTTAACCAACAAATGTGGCGGACCGACAATTCTCTGGAGGATTGGAATCTTCAGAGATTTTGAAAAAGTGGAAAGAATGTGAAATCTTCTCCTTCTGTAACCATCGGAAATGATCTGAGTTGGACTCAGAGATAGGTCATTTGACACCTATCTGGTTACAGCCTGTACTAGCTAGGCTAACTATTACAATGAAATTACATTAACTGACTGGTTCCTAATTCCCTATCACATGGTTATTTTTCACCGATGTGTGTTTGCTATATCTTATCTAACCTGTGCTACTGCCTACACTATCATGAATGACCTGTCTGGTCCTCGTCACGTATTTTTAGACTCGGGGATATCACCGTAACTTGGTGTATCCTGGCCGGTCTTTTGTAGGATTATTGAGTGGTAAACACTCGGAAAACCGTGCCTAAGTAGCAGTCAACGAGAGAATTGGACACAAAAATGGACTGGTACGTAAAGCGGACAAGACGGTCAGATAAACCCCTAACTTAACTAATGGGTAAATACTACTACATGTCCAATCTAGCCTAGCTGACAACCTAGGAATTTGTTGTATATCCATTAATTATACAACATGCAATATATACAATATATAAATATATAAATAAAGTATACATGCAAGTATACAATGTATACAAAATAAATGAGAAATTAAAAACAAAACAAAAATGAAAAACATTGAAACAAAAAACACAAAAACAAACAAAAACCGAAAAACAAGCAAAAATTGCTATGGAAGTGTCATAAGAGACACTCCCATAACAACTATGAGTAGGCATTTTTTGCCTAAAACTACTTTACAGGCACGCCCAGAAACGTTTTTCGTCCCTGGCCTGAAAGGGACTCATCAGTGGGCTTTTATATATATAAGCGCTTACACACATAACTAGTATGTGTGCAATCACCCATATATACACAGAAAATTTGCCAAGAATGGCTAAAAGAGAAAAATGACTGTTTTAAATTTGCCTCAAGAGGCGACAAACATTAATAAATAATATATTAAATAACAACTATCAATCAATAAATTAATTGACAATTGTTAGATAATAATAATATAATATAATATATAATAATATAATATAATATATGAGAAAAATCAAAAAGCACTTACCATTCCTCAGGAAGACAGCGACCACACGCGACGAGAGTTGAACACATACTAATTGTGTTCACCTCAATTGCATACTCCAATAACATGGGTGATGCATTTTTCGAAATTTTAGGGATGGGTCGATGTCAACCGGAACAACGGCAAGTCAGTGGGGGAGGGGTATGAAAAATTAATGGAATAAGGAAGGGGTTACATATGTTTTTGTCCCTATCTGTTGTGTGTAACGCCATTGATGGAAAATATTTTCCTTTTTTGGTGCAGAATATCTGCAAATGTTTTTTTATTGAGAAAATTAATGCGAAGTTAGATGCATAAAACTGGAAGAGTATGGAAGGTGCGGCGTGTCTGCTTGTGTTAAATTAGTGATATTAATGCGAAATTAGATGCATAAGAACTGGACGAATGTCAGGACACGTATATATTAGTTACACACTGGCGTAGATGGACCCTAATGTGCAGAGCTGAAAATCAATTATTGTGTCGGTTGGCAGGTGAGCAGCCTTCTCCTCTCCCCCGCACTCATGATTGTCTGTACCGAAATCTGACTACTTACAGCTTTGTGAAAAGTAAGTTTGTTGTGGTAAAAAGTGATGACTCGTTTATGTTCGTATTGTGTTTGGTTCGTGAGGTGAACCGATCGTCCCATTGCCCTGTTTTTTGTGTATGTTGTGGTGGGATTATTATTATTGTCATTATTATTATTGTGTTTATTATCATTACTATTATTGTTATTATTTTTAGTTTAATTAAATAAATTATTATTATCATATATTGTATGTTATTGTTGTCATCATTACTATTATTGTTATTGTGCGGTGAAACTACTCAATACTCTACTGCGGTGAAACTACACAATACACTAACTAATGAATTACCCCACTTCAAAAATTTCCCTAAAGCTGCTAGCCTAGCACTATTTCCCAATAGTTATATAAATATAGATAAAAATATATATAAAAATAAGGTATACATAATTTTTCATTTTTGTACCTAGCTAGAGAATTGTTCGCGTATGAATTTTTAATTTTTAATTTTAAATATTTTTATTATGAATTATTAATCTTTTAAACTCTTAATTAATCGATTGAGGTTAAGTAGGAAGAATTATTAACGCGTAATCAGATACTATTGTTTAAATTAGAGAAAACGAGACGGAAGCGGGAATTAAGAGCTTTTCTTACCCTAGTTGTGTTGGCCGTGATTTAGAGGTGAAAGATCGGGCAACTAACGATCTCTAACCTCCCCCACTGTATTCTCAACACATCTCTTTCTGCTTAAAGCTATATTCTCCTCTTTTTAGCTGAGCTACACCTATTATGGCTGTCGCGTACGTTTTTTGGATTTGTCCCTAGCTGTCCTAGGAAGAAACAAATTATTGTCAAAATATCTATCCCTATCTCTTTGTTCTACAGTATTCCTACATGTCATTACAAAGTGCAAAAAACAAAACAAAAATGAAAAACATTGGCACAAAAAACACAAAAACAAACAAAAACCGAAACACAAACAAAAAATTGTTATAGAAATGTCAATAAAAGACACTCTCATAACAATTATAAGTAGGCCTTTTTGCCTAAAAACTACTTTACAGGCACCGCCCAGAAACGTTTTTCGTCCCTGGCCTGAAAGGGACTCATCAGTGGGCTTTTTGCATATATAAGCGCTTGCAAACATAACTAGTATGTGTGCAATCACCCATACATACACAGAAAAATGGCCAATAATGGCTAAAGGAGACAATTAATTCTTTAAAATTGCCTCAAAAGGCGACAGACATTAATGAGTATTATATTAAATAATAATTAATTAATATAATAATTATCAGATGATAATAATATAATAATTGCTAGATGATAATAATATAATATAATATATAATGATATAATATAATATAAAATAAATAGGCGATAAATTAAAAACCACTTACCATTCCTCAGGAAGACAGCGACCACACGCGACGAGAGTTGAACACATACTAACTGATGTGTTCACCTCTATTGCATACCCATAAATATGGGTGATGCAGAATTTTTTCATATAGGGGAGGGTCAAAATCAAAACCTGAAAAATGGCAGTTCTGGACGCTTTTTAGCAATTATAAGGATGGGGAGGGGGGGATTTTGTAAAATTTAAAGGAACTTAAACCCCTAAACTTAAAATTTAAATCTTTGAATGAAACCTATACTTACATTGAGTGTATTAAATTAATTGAATTAAAATCCTAAATTATAAGATTAAATAATAACTATATTAAATATGATAAATACTTTAAATATAAATATTCATTAAATGTAATATAATACATATAAATAGGGAGAAGAAAGGAAAAAACGAAAAACCACCTACCATTTCTCAGGAAGACAGCGACCACACGCGACGGGAGTTGAACACATACTAACTGATGTGTTCACCTCTGTTGCATACCCATAAATACGGGTGATGCAAAATTTTTTCATATAGGGGAGGGTTGATCTCAAAACCTGAAAAATGGCAATTCTGGGGGCTTTTTAGCAATTATTAGGATGGGGAGGGGAAAAATTGTAAAATTTAAAGAACTTAAATCCCTAAAGTTAAGATTTAAATAATAACAATATTAAATATAATAAATACATAGAATATAAATTCATTAAATATAATATAATACATATAATTAGGGAGAAGAAAGAGGAAAAATCGAAAAACCACTTACCATTCCTCAGGGAGGCAGCGACCACACGCGACGAGAGTTGAACACATACTAACTGATGTGTTCACCTCTATTGCATACCCATAAATATGGGTGATGCAAAATTTTTCATATAGGGGAGGGTCAAACTCAAAACCTGAAAAATGGCAATCCTGGAGGCTTTTTAGCAATTATTAGGATGGGTAGGGGAAAATTGTAAAATTTAAAGAACTTAAAACCCTAAAGTTAAAATTTAAATCTTTAATTTAAAGATGAAACCTATAATTACATTAAGTGTATTAACATTAATTGAATTAAAATCCCAAATTTTAAAAGATTAAATAATAACAATATTTATATATAATAAATACATAGAATATAAAAATTCATTAAATATAATATAATACATATAATTAGGGAGAAGAAAGATGAAAAATCGGAAAACCCCTTACCATTCCTCAGGAGGCAGCGACCACACGCGACGCGAGTTGAACACATACTAACTGATGTGTTCACCTCTATTGTTTACCCATAAATGTGGGTGATGCGTATTTTTTATATAGGGGAGGGTCGATCTCAAACCCTGAAAAATGACAGTTCTGGGGGCTTTCTAGCAATTAAAAAGGGGCACTTACTAATAATTATTATTTTTATTATTATTTTTTATTTTTTATTATTAGTTTCATTGTTATCTTTATTTTTATCTTTAGTTTCATTGTTGTTATCTTTTAGTTAGTTATTTGTTCGTGATTTTTTATTTTGTTGTGGATTATGGGGAGGGGGGTGTAGTGTGAATGGGTTGGCGTTTTTTGTGTGTATGTTTTTATAGTGTTTTTCTATTCTACACTACTAGAGAGTTTTTAGGATTGAAACTTAGTTATGAAAGATTCTAGATCGGATGACCGTTGGGTATACCTGACTGCCCTCATTCGTGGCCTTAGCCGAAGCAGGGACCCTGGTCATCATATAACCTAGGCTGCTGGTTAGAGAAGAAGCAGAGAAAAAAGGATGGAAGAGATGAAAGTGAAATAATTGTTAGTTGTGTTTTGTGTGTGTTGTCCTAGCGTTATATACTCATACTATGAAATTGTATTATTATATAGGTCGACTGTCTTAAGTATGTAACAACAGGAGTGGACTGGCCCCGATTTTGGTGTGATACCCCCTTTTTTTGGGCGTGCATGGCATCCCATATGGCAAGGGGGGGCCCTGTTTTGGCTGAAAAATTATTATAATGACCATTTTTTGGCACCAGTCCTCCCCCGAGGACGCAGTCCCCTTCGCCCCATGAGGCGCCTTGCCGTGTTCGGACGTTCAGCCGCCCCCCGAAGTGATTCGCGTTATGCATGGCCTTCGTCACCAATCAGGTCGAGACATAATGCTTGGCCCCGGAAAAAGGTGCATGTAATAGTAAACGTATCACCTCGTTGAGCATATGACCTAGCGTAGTCGCTTTGGTTTTGGCTACCTATAGGAGCACGAGGATGCCCTCCCGCAGGTGTGAGCACTCTTTGCCCAGTGGACATCAGTGGTGCTCAGCTAAGTGCGGGAACCTACTCAGGCTAGGTTTTTTATGTCCCGGTTCTGAATCTACATTTTTTGTGTGCATGTGAACCCTATACGCGAGGGAGATATAAAACTTACGAGACTGGAGAGGGAGATAAGCCTTAATTAACGTTGCATGCATGATAAATGTGTTACTTGAATGCTTGTTATGTTGATGTTGTGTGATTGTTGTATAATAATTATGTTCGTGTAGTGTTGCCTTTTCTATTGTCTGCTTTTTTCTCGGTGGATGTGTGTTTTAGAAACGTTCCCCGTAGGCCGGGTTTTTTCAAATCGGGGTTCCCCCGTTAAGTCCATTGTGTAATTTGTCATCTAGAATTCCCAATGGATTTCTGACCTACCTAAGCTATGAGCTAAAGCGGCAGAAACGATTACATATGTTTTTGTCCCTATCTGTTGTGTGTAACGCCATTGATGGAAAATATTTTCCTTTTTTGGTGCAGAATATCTGCAAATGTTTTTTTATTGAGAAAATTAATGCGAAGTTAGATGCATAAAACTGGAAGAGTATGGAAGGTGCGGCGTGTCTGCTTGTGTTAAATTAGTGATATTAATGCGAAATTAGATGCATAAGAACTGGACGAATGTCAGGACACGTATATATTAGTTACACACTGGCGTAGATGGACCCTAATGTGCAGAGCTGAAAATCAATTATTGTGTCGGTTGGCAGGTGAGCAGCCTTCTCCTCTCCCCCGCACTCATGATTGTCTGTACCGAAATCTGACTACTTACAGCTTTGTGAAAAGTAAGTTTGTTGTGGTAAAAAGTGATGACTCGTTTATGTTCGTATTGTGTTTGGTTCGTGAGGTGAACCGATCGTCCCATTGCCCTGTTTTTTGTGTATGTTGTGGTGGGATTATTATTATTGTCATTATTATTATTGTGTTTATTATCATTACTATTATTGTTATTATTTTTAGTTTAATTAAATAAATTATTATTATCATATATTGTATGTTATTGTTGTCATCATTACTATTATTGTTATTGTGCGGTGAAACTACTCAATACTCTACTGCGGTGAAACTACACAATACACTAACTAATGAATTACCCCACTTCAAAAATTTCCCTAAAGCTGCTAGCCTAGCACTATTTCCCAATAGTTATATAAATATAGATAAAAATATATATAAAAATAAGGTATACATAATTTTTCATTTTTGTACCTAGCTAGAGAATTGTTCGCGTATGAATTTTTAATTTTAAATATTTTTATTATGAATTATTAATCTTTTAAACTCTTAATTAATCGATTGAGGTTAAGTAGGAAGAATTATTAACGCGTAATCAGATACTATTGTTTAAATTAGAGAAAACGAGACGGAAGCGGGAATTAAGAGCTTTTCTTACCCTAGTTGTGTTGGCCGTGATTTAGAGGTGAAAGATCGGGCAACTAACGATCTCTAACCTCCCCCACTGTATTCTCAACACATCTCTTTCTGCTTAAAGCTATATTCTCCTCTTTTTAGCTGAGCTACACCTATTATGGCTGTCGCGTACGTTTTTTGGATTTGTCCCTAGCTGTCCTAGGAAGAAACAAATTATTGTCAAAATATCTATCCCTATCTCTTTGTTCTACAGTATTCCTACATGTCATTACAAAGTGCAAAAAACAAAACAAAAATGAAAAACATTGGCACAAAAAACACAAAAACAAACAAAAACCGAAACACAAACAAAAAATTGTTATAGAAATGTCAATAAAAGACACTCTCATAACAATTATAAGTAGGCCTTTTTGCCTAAAAACTACTTTACAGGCACCGCCCAGAAACGTTTTTCGTCCCTGGCCTGAAAGGGACTCATCAGTGGGCTTTTTGCATATATAAGCGCTTGCAAACATAACTAGTATGTGTGCAATCACCCATACATACACAGAAAAATGGCCAATAATGGCTAAAGGAGACAATTAATTCTTTAAAATTGCCTCAAAAGGCGACAGACATTAATGAGTATTATATTAAATAATAATTAATTAATATAATAATTATCAGATGATAATAATATAATAATTGCTAGATGATAATAATATAATATAATATATAATGATATAATATAATATAAAATAAATAGGCGATAAATTAAAAACCACTTACCATTCCTCAGGAAGACAGCGACCACACGCGACGAGAGTTGAACACATACTAACTGATGTGTTCACCTCTATTGCATACCCATAAATATGGGTGATGCAGAATTTTAAATTAAATTTTTCCTGCCTGGTTACCTTTGTGTCTGCTATACAATCATTTGCCATCACCTCATGATTGTGCCTAACCTAACCATTTAGATTAATTTAAATTAATCTAAAAATCTTAAATATTTATTTAAGATTTTGGACAATTGTTAACCAACAAATGTGGCGGACCGACAATTCTCTGGAGGATTGGAATCTTCAGAGATTTTTGAAAAACAGGAAAGAATGCAAAATTTTCCTCTTTCTGTAACCATCGGAAATGATCTGAGTTGGACTCAGAGATAGGTCATTTGACCCCTATCTGGTTACAACCTGTACTAGCTAGGCTAACTATTGCAATGAAATTACATTAACTAACTGGTTCCTAATTCCCTATCACATGGTTCTTTTTCACCAATGTGTGTTCGCTATATCTTATCTAATCTAACACTACTGCCTACACTATCATGAATGACCTGTCTGGTTCTCGTCACGTATTTTAGACTCGGAGGATAGCACCGTAACTTGGTGTATCCTGGCCGGTCTTTTGTAGGATTATTGAGTGGTAAACACTCGGAAAAACCGTGCCTAAGTAACAGTCAACGAGAGAATTGGACACGAAAATGGACTGGTACGTAAAGGCGGACAAGACAGTCGTATAAACCCCTAATTTAACTAATGGGCAATTACTACTACCTGTCCAATCTACCCTATGCTGACAACCTTATCTATCCCAATAATTATATAAGTACATACAAATATATACAAACATATATAAGTATACATGTAGGTATACAAGAATTAATTGAGAAATTAAAAACAAAACAAAAATGAGAAACATTGAAACAAAAAACACAAAAACAAACAAAAACCGAAAAAGCAAGCAAAAGTTGTTATAAAAGTGTCATTAAGAGACACTCCCATAACAACCATGAGAAGGTCTTTTGACCTAAAACTACTTTACAGGCACGCCCAGAAACGTTTTTCGTCCCTGGCCTGAAGGGGACTCATCAGTGGGCTTTTTACATATATAAGCGCTTACACACACAACTAGTATGTGTGCAATCACCCATATATATACAGAAAAAATTGGCCAAAAATGGCTAAGGCAGAAAATTAATTTTTAAGTTGACTCATAGAGGCAACAACATTAATAAAATTTATAATAAATAATAATTCATTAATAATAATATATATAGTAATATAATATAATATAATATAAATAATGAACAAAAAAACGAAAAAACACTTACCATTCCTCCGGGAGACAGCGACCACACGCGACGAGAGTTGAACACATACTAACTGATGTGTTCACCTCAATTGCATACTCCAAATAACAAGAGAGATGCAATTTCGAATTTTTGGGGTGGGTCGATGTCAATCGGAAAAACGGCGAGTCAGAGGGAGGGTATGAACAAATAAGGGGATAGGGGAGGGGAGGTTGGAAATTAAAGGGGTGGGGAAGAGATATAATAAATAATTAGAATGTTATATAATAATTTTGGGAGGGGTTGACAGAGTTAGGATGTTTATAATGATAAACTAAAAACCTAGATATTGATTTGGCACAGCCCCCATACTACCAAGGCTACACGGCGTCTGGGCACACCCAGATCTTAAACCATGCACAACCTGACAGCGGTAAACCGGTCATTCAATATTTACATTGAATCTACCTATGTTTTTTGATACATATACTTTTATATATAAATATACAAATGCAACATATATGTATATAAATATATATATACATTGCATAAATATGTATAATATAGTAATGATATACAATATAATAATAATAATAATTAGGTAGGGTTGACAAAATGGGATATTTTCAATATGATATGATAAATTAAAGACCTAGATATTGATCTAACACAGCCCCCATACTACCAAGGCTACACGGCGTCTGGGCACACCCAGATCTTAAACCATGCACAACCTGACAGCGGTAAACCGGTCATTCAATATTTACATTGAATCTACCTATGTTTTTTATATACATACATATACATCTATATATAAATATACAAATGCAATATATATATATATAAGTATATATATACATTGCTTAAATATGTATAATAATGATATACAATATAATAATAATAATAATTAGGTAGGGTTGACAAAATGGGATATTTTCAATATGATATGATAAATTAAGGACCTAGATATTGATCTAACACAGCCCCCATACTACCAAGGCTACACGGCGTCTGGGCACACCCAGATCTTAAACCATGCACAACCTGACAGCGGAAAACCGGTTATTCAATATTTACAACTAGTCTGCTTATGTTTTTTTATATAAATATAATTATGTTAAATACAATAAATAAATGCTGAAATTAATAAAATAAATATGATAAATAAATAAATAGGTATAATAAATAATATGATAAATTTTAGAACCCTAGATTGTCCCTAAAATACTAATACTATACGTCAAAAAAATGAACTACGATAAACTAAATGTCAGGAGTAAGCAGGGCTAGACCCCTTCCGCAGAGAACGGTGGTTGAGCATGACCCCAAAACTTATTAAAACCGTACCCGCTAAGAGACGGAATAGCACCTGGTAACTCCCCACATGTACATCGAATCTACACAACAATACCATGTGACCTAACTTAGCCGATAAGTACACCACAGGAGAGACAAAATTGCAGCACAATGTGCCGCCACTCCTGTTGGTGACTGTCATACAGTCCGGAGAGAAGCCCTGACAGGCAACCGAGGTAGGGGTGGATCGGGTGGAGGAGAGCCTTAACCTTCACTACGGATAGTCGATTCCAAATCATATCCAAGGCTGAGCCGCACACAAACGGTCTATCAGCGGACGGTGAAATGGAACCACCGTTTTTATGAAGGGGGGGAACCAACATCCGTGTCACCACATACGATCGGCGACCGGGCAGCGCCCCAAACCAGCCATATGCCCTTTTGGAGCTACCCTTACCACCACACCTGTGAGCAAACCCACTTCGGATAGGTGCAGAGAAGTTCCAATAGACTGGGTCCTAAGATATTGGGAATCTACTACTAATCCCTTCTATACAATATGTATAGCCCGACTTGTTTAAACCTAATCCACTAGATAGGGTGGTCCCTCTGAGGGTCCTAGGCCAAAACTTAAGTTTCCCTCCTCTCCCCATATGGTCATTCGCACCTAACGGAGGAAAATTTCTAGCTAGTTGATGGCGACAAGATACAATTTTCTAATGAATAGTAAATTAAATTTTTCCTGCCTGGTTACCTTTGTGTCTGCTATACAATCATTTGCCATCACCTCATGATTGTGCCTAACCTAACCATTTAGATTAATTTAAATTAATCTAAAAATCTTAAATATTTATTTAAGATTTTGGACAATTGTTAACCAACAAATGTGGCGGACCGACAATTCTCTGGAGGATTGGAATCTTCAGAGATTTTTGAAAAACAGGAAAGAATGCAAAATTTTCCTCTTTCTGTAACCATCGGAAATGATCTGAGTTGGACTCAGAGATAGGTCATTTGACCCCTATCTGGTTACAACCTGTACTAGCTAGGCTAACTATTGCAATGAAATTACATTAACTAACTGGTTCCTAATTCCCTATCACATGGTTCTTTTTCACCAATGTGTGTTCGCTATATCTTATCTAATCTAACACTACTGCCTACACTATCATGAATGACCTGTCTGGTTCTCGTCACGTATTTTAGACTCGGAGGATAGCACCGTAACTTGGTGTATCCTGGCCGGTCTTTTGTAGGATTATTGAGTGGTAAACACTCGGAAAAACCGTGCCTAAGTAACAGTCAACGAGAGAATTGGACACGAAAATGGACTGGTACGTAAAGGCGGACAAGACAGTCGTATAAACCCCTAATTTAACTAATGGGCAATTACTACTACCTGTCCAATCTACCCTATGCTGACAACCTTATCTATCCCAATAATTATATAAGTACATACAAATATATACAAACATATATAAGTATACATGTAGGTATACAAGAATTAATTGAGAAATTAAAAACAAAACAAAAATGAGAAACATTGAAACAAAAAACACAAAAACAAACAAAAACCGAAAAAGCAAGCAAAAGTTGTTATAAAAGTGTCATTAAGAGACACTCCCATAACAACCATGAGAAGGTCTTTTGACCTAAAACTACTTTACAGGCACGCCCAGAAACGTTTTTCGTCCCTGGCCTGAAGGGGACTCATCAGTGGGCTTTTTACATATATAAGCGCTTACACACACAACTAGTATGTGTGCAATCACCCATATATATACAGAAAAAATTGGCCAAAAATGGCTAAGGCAGAAAATTAATTTTTAAGTTGACTCATAGAGGCAACAACATTAATAAAATTTATAATAAATAATAATTCATTAATAATAATATATATAGTAATATAATATAATATAATATAAATAATGAACAAAAAAACGAAAAAACACTTACCATTCCTCCGGGAGACAGCGACCACACGCGACGAGAGTTGAACACATACTAACTGATGTGTTCACCTCAATTGCATACTCCAAATAACAAGAGAGATGCAATTTCGAATTTTTGGGGTGGGTCGATGTCAATCGGAAAAACGGCGAGTCAGAGGGAGGGTATGAACAAATAAGGGGATAGGGGAGGGGAGGTTGGAAATTAAAGGGGTGGGGAAGAGATATAATAAATAATTAGAATGTTATATAATAATTTTGGGAGGGGTTGACAGAGTTAGGATGTTTATAATGATAAACTAAAAACCTAGATATTGATTTGGCACAGCCCCCATACTACCAAGGCTACACGGCGTCTGGGCACACCCAGATCTTAAACCATGCACAACCTGACAGCGGTAAACCGGTCATTCAATATTTACATTGAATCTACCTATGTTTTTTGATACATATACTTTTATATATAAATATACAAATGCAACATATATGTATATAAATATATATATACATTGCATAAATATGTATAATATAGTAATGATATACAATATAATAATAATAATAATTAGGTAGGGTTGACAAAATGGGATATTTTCAATATGATATGATAAATTAAAGACCTAGATATTGATCTAACACAGCCCCCATACTACCAAGGCTACACGGCGTCTGGGCACACCCAGATCTTAAACCATGCACAACCTGACAGCGGTAAACCGGTCATTCAATATTTACATTGAATCTACCTATGTTTTTTATATACATACATATACATCTATATATAAATATACAAATGCAATATATATATATATAAGTATATATATACATTGCTTAAATATGTATAATAATGATATACAATATAATAATAATAATAATTAGGTAGGGTTGACAAAATGGGATATTTTCAATATGATATGATAAATTAAGGACCTAGATATTGATCTAACACAGCCCCCATACTACCAAGGCTACACGGCGTCTGGGCACACCCAGATCTTAAACCATGCACAACCTGACAGCGGAAAACCGGTTATTCAATATTTACAACTAGTCTGCTTATGTTTTTTTATATAAATATAATTATGTTAAATACAATAAATAAATGCTGAAATTAATAAAATAAATATGATAAATAAATAAATAGGTATAATAAATAATATGATAAATTTTAGAACCCTAGATTGTCCCTAAAATACTAATACTATACGTCAAAAAAATGAACTACGATAAACTAAATGTCAGGAGTAAGCAGGGCTAGACCCCTTCCGCAGAGAACGGTGGTTGAGCATGACCCCAAAACTTATTAAAACCGTACCCGCTAAGAGACGGAATAGCACCTGGTAACTCCCCACATGTACATCGAATCTACACAACAATACCATGTGACCTAACTTAGCCGATAAGTACACCACAGGAGAGACAAAATTGCAGCACAATGTGCCGCCACTCCTGTTGGTGACTGTCATACAGTCCGGAGAGAAGCCCTGACAGGCAACCGAGGTAGGGGTGGATCGGGTGGAGGAGAGCCTTAACCTTCACTACGGATAGTCGATTCCAAATCATATCCAAGGCTGAGCCGCACACAAACGGTCTATCAGCGGACGGTGAAATGGAACCACCGTTTTTATGAAGGGGGGGAACCAACATCCGTGTCACCACATACGATCGGCGACCGGGCAGCGCCCCAAACCAGCCATATGCCCTTTTGGAGCTACCCTTACCACCACACCTGTGAGCAAACCCACTTCGGATAGGTGCAGAGAAGTTCCAATAGACTGGGTCCTAAGATATTGGGAATCTACTACTAATCCCTTCTATACAATATGTATAGCCCGACTTGTTTAAACCTAATCCACTAGATAGGGTGGTCCCTCTGAGGGTCCTAGGCCAAAACTTAAGTTTCCCTCCTCTCCCCATATGGTCATTCGCACCTAACGGAGGAAAATTTCTAGCTAGTTGATGGCGACAAGATACAATTTTCTAATGAATAGTAAATTAAATTTTTCCTGCCTGGTTACCTTTGTGTCTGCTATACAATCATTTGCCATCACCTCATGATTGTGCCTAACCTAACCATTTAGATTAATTTAAATTAATCTAAAAATCTTAAATATTTATTTAAGATTTTGGACAATTGTTAACCAACAAATGTGGCGGACCGACAATTCTCTGGAGGATTGGAATCTTCAGAGATTTTTGAAAAACAGGAAAGAATGCAAAATTTTCCTCTTTCTGTAACCATCGGAAATGATCTGAGTTGGACTCAGAGATAGGTCATTTGACCCCTATCTGGTTACAACCTGTACTAGCTAGGCTAACTATTGCAATGAAATTACATTAACTAACTGGTTCCTAATTCCCTATCACATGGTTCTTTTTCACCAATGTGTGTTCGCTATATCTTATCTAATCTAACACTACTGCCTACACTATCATGAATGACCTGTCTGGTTCTCGTCACGTATTTTAGACTCGGAGGATAGCACCGTAACTTGGTGTATCCTGGCCGGTCTTTTGTAGGATTATTGAGTGGTAAACACTCGGAAAAACCGTGCCTAAGTAACAGTCAACGAGAGAATTGGACACGAAAATGGACTGGTACGTAAAGGCGGACAAGACAGTCGTATAAACCCCTAATTTAACTAATGGGCAATTACTACTACCTGTCCAATCTACCCTATGCTGACAACCTTATCTATCCCAATAATTATATAAGTACATACAAATATATACAAACATATATAAGTATACATGTAGGTATACAAGAATTAATTGAGAAATTAAAAACAAAACAAAAATGAGAAACATTGAAACAAAAAACACAAAAACAAACAAAAACCGAAAAAGCAAGCAAAAGTTGTTATAAAAGTGTCATTAAGAGACACTCCCATAACAACCATGAGAAGGTCTTTTGACCTAAAACTACTTTACAGGCACGCCCAGAAACGTTTTTCGTCCCTGGCCTGAAGGGGACTCATCAGTGGGCTTTTTACATATATAAGCGCTTACACACACAACTAGTATGTGTGCAATCACCCATATATATACAGAAAAAATTGGCCAAAAATGGCTAAGGCAGAAAATTAATTTTTAAGTTGACTCATAGAGGCAACAACATTAATAAAATTTATAATAAATAATAATTCATTAATAATAATATATATAGTAATATAATATAATATAATATAAATAATGAACAAAAAAACGAAAAAACACTTACCATTCCTCCGGGAGACAGCGACCACACGCGACGAGAGTTGAACACATACTAACTGATGTGTTCACCTCAATTGCATACTCCAAATAACAAGAGAGATGCAATTTCGAATTTTTGGGGTGGGTCGATGTCAATCGGAAAAACGGCGAGTCAGAGGGAGGGTATGAACAAATAAGGGGATAGGGGAGGGGAGGTTGGAAATTAAAGGGGTGGGGAAGAGATATAATAAATAATTAGAATGTTATATAATAATTTTGGGAGGGGTTGACAGAGTTAGGATGTTTATAATGATAAACTAAAAACCTAGATATTGATTTGGCACAGCCCCCATACTACCAAGGCTACACGGCGTCTGGGCACACCCAGATCTTAAACCATGCACAACCTGACAGCGGAAAACCGGTTATTCAATATTTACAACTAGTCTGCTTATGTTTTATATATAAAAATAATTTAATTATATAAATATATAATATATGTAAAATATATATAATAAATATAAATGAAAAAATATGATAAATTTTAGAATCCTTGATTGTCCCTAAAATACTAATACTATACGTCAAAAAAATGAACTACGATAAACTAAATGTCAGGAGTAAGCAGGGCTAGACCCCTTCCGCAGAGAACGGTGGTTGAGCATGACCCCAAAACTTATTAAAACCGTACCCGCTAAGAGACGGAATAGCACCTGGTAACTCCCCACATGTACATCGAATCTACACAACAATACCATGTGACCTAACTTAGCCGATAAGTACACCACAGGAGAGACAAAATTGCAGCACAATGTGCCGCCACTCCTGTTGGTGACTGTCATACAGTCCGGAGAGAAGCCCTGACAGGCAACCGAGGTAGGGGTGGATCGGGTGGAGGAGAGCCTTAACCTTCACTACGGATAGTCGATTCCAAATCATATCCAAGGCTGAGCCGCACATAAACGGTCTATCAGCGGACGGTGAAATGGAACCACCGTTTTTATGAAGGGGGGGAACCAACATCCGTGTCACCACATACGATCGGCGACCGGGCAGCGCCCCAAACCAGCCATATGCCCTTTTGGAACTACCCTTACCACCACACCTGTGAGCAAACCCACTTCGGATAGGTGCAGAGAAGTTCCAATGAGACTGGGTCCTAAAATATTGGGAAATCTATTGCTAATCCCTTCTATACAATATGTATAGCCCGACTTTTTTATATAACTAATCCACCAGATAGGGTGGTCCCTCTGAGGGTCCTAGGCCAAAACTTAAGTTTCCCTCCTCTCCCCATATGGTCATTCGTACCTAACGGAGGAAAATTTCTAGCTCGCTGATGGCGACAAGATACAATTTTCTAATGAATAGTAAATTAAATTTTTCCTGCCTGGTTACCTTTGTGTCTGCTATACAATCATTTGCCATCACCTCATGATTGTGCCTAACCTAACCATTTAGATTAATTTTAAATTAATCTGAAAATCTTAAATATATATTTAGGATTTTGGACAATTGTTAACCAACAAATGTGGCGGACCGACAATTCTCTGAAGGATGGGATCTTCAGAGATTTTTGAAAAAGTGGAAAGAAATGTGGAATTTTCTCTTCCTGTAACCATCGGAAATGATCTGAGCTGGACTCAGAGATAGGTCATTTGACACCTATCTGGTTACAGCCTGTACTAGCTAGGCTAACTATTACAATGAGATTACATTAACTAACTGTTTCCTAAGTCCCTATCACATGGTTCTTTTTCACCGATGTGTGTTCGCTATATCTTATCTAATCTAACGCTACTGCCTACACTATCATGAATGACCTGTCTGGTCCTCGTCACGTTTAGACTCGGAGGCTAGCACCGTAACTTGGTGTATCCTAGCCGGCCTTTTGTAGGATTATTGAGTGATAAACACTCGGGAAAAACCGTGCCTAAGTAACAGTCAACGAGAGAATTGTACACGAAAATGGACTGGTACGTAAAACGGACAAGACAGTCGGATAAACCCCTAACTTAATTAATGGATAATTACTACTACATGTCCAAACTAGCCTATGCTGACAACCTAGAGTATATTTCAATATATATACAATTATATACAAATATATAAGAATTAATTGAGAATTTAAAAACAAAACAAAAATGAAAAGCATTGAAACAAAAAACACAAAAACAAACAAAAACCGAAAAAAGCAAGCAAAAATTGTTATAAAAGTCTCATAATAGACACTCCTATAACAACCATTAGAGGCCTTTTGGCCTAAAACTACTTTACAGGCACGCCCAGAAACGTTTTTCGTCCCTGGCCTGAAAGGGACTCATCAGTGGGCTTTTATATATATAAGCGCTTACACACATAACTAGTATGTGTGCAGTCACCCATATATATATACAGAAAATTGGCCAAGAATGGCTAAAAGAGAAAAAATCATTGTTTAAAATTGCCTTAAGAGGCGACAAACATTAATAAATAATATACTAAATAACAACTATCAATTAATAAATTAATTAACAATTGTTAGATAATAATAATATAATGTAATATATGATAATATAATATAATATATGGGAAAAATCAAAAAGCACTTACCATTCCTCAGGAAGACAGCGACCACACGCGACGAGAGTTGAACACATACTAATTGTGTTCACCTCAATTGCATACTCCAATAACATGGGTGATGCAATTTCGAAATTTAGGGATGGGTCGATGTCAACCGGAACAACGGCAAGTCAGTGGGGGAGGGGTATGGAAAATTAATGGAATAAGGAAGGGGGAAGGTGGGAAATTAATGGGGTGGGGATGTAATAAATAAATAATGAATACTAATTAAATTAATTTAATAAATTAGTATATAAGTTTGAATATAGTAATTAGGGAAGGGTTCACAAAATTGGGATGTTCTATAATGATACAGACCTAAATATTGAGCTAACACAGCCCCCATACTGCCAGGGCTACACGGCGTCTGGGCTCACCCAGATCTTAAACCATGCACAACTTGACAGCGGTTAACCGGTCATTCAATATTTACATTGAATCTGCTTATGTTTATTATATACATATACTTTCATATAAATATAAATACAATATAATAATAATAATTGGATGGGGTTAACAAAGTTGGGATGTTCTTAATATGATATACTAGAGACCTAGATATTGAGCTAACACAGCCCCCATACTACCAGGGCTACACGGCGTCTGGGCTCACCCAGATCTTAAACCATGCACAACCTGACAGCGGTAAACCGGTCATTCAATATTTACATTGAATCTACCTATGTTTTTTATATATACATATACTTTTATATATAAATATACATATGCAATATATATAATATATATATATATTGCATAAATACATATAATATAATAATAATAATAATTGGGTAGGGTTGACAAAATGGGATATTTTCAATATGATACGATAGATTAAAGACCTAGATATTGATCTAACACAGCCCCCATACTACCAAGGCTACACGGCGTCTGGGCACACCCAGATCTTAAACCGTATACATCCTAATAGCGGTAAACCGGTCATTCAATATTTACAAATAGTCTGCTTATGTTTTTTATATAAATATAAAATATATAATATATATAAAAGATATATATGTTAACTATAATAAATAATTAATAAATATGATAAATAAATTAGGTATGGTATAATAATATATAATATGATAAATTGAAGAATGCTAGATTGTCCCTAAAATACTAATACTATACGTCAAAAAAATTAGCTACGATAAACTAAATGTCAGGAGTAAGCAGGACTAGACCCCTTCCGCAGAGAACGGTGGTTGAGCATGACCCCAAAACTTATTAGAAACCGTACCCGCTAAGAGACGGAATAGCACCTGGTAACTCCCCACATGTACATCGAATCTACACAAATATACCATGTGACCTAACTTAGCCGATAAGTACACCACAGGAGAGACAAAATTGCAGCACAATGTGCCGCCACTCCTGTTGGTGACTGTCATACAGTCCGGAGAGAAACCCTGACAGGCAACCGAGGTAGGGGTGGATCGGGTGGAGGAGAGCCTTAACCTTCACTACGGATAGTCGATTCCAAATCATATCCAAGGCTGAGCCGCACATAAACGGTCTATCAGCGGACGGTGAAATGGAACCACCGTTTTTATGAAGGGGGGGAACCAACATCCGTGTCACCACATACGATCGGCGACCGGGCAGCGCCCCAAACCAGCCATATGCCCTTTTGGAACTACCCTTACCACCACACCTGTGAGCAAACCCACTTCGGATAGGTGCAGAGAAGTTCCAATGAGACTGGGTCCTAAAATATTGGGAAATCTATTGCTAATCCCTTCTATACAATATGTATAGCCCGACTTTTTTATATAACTAATCCACCAGATAGGGTGGTCCCTCTGAGGGTCCTAGGCCAAAACTTAAGTTTCCCTCCTCTCCCCATATGGTCATTCGTACCTAACGGAGGAAAATTTCTAGCTCGCTGATGGCGACAAGATACAATTTCCTAATCAATAGCAAATTAAATTTTTAAATTTTTAAATTTTTTCCTGCCTGTTACCTTTGTTTCTGCTATACAATCATTTGCCATCACCTCATGATTGTGCCTAACCTAACCATTTAGATTAATTTTAAATTAATCTGAAAATCTTAAATATATATTTAGGATTTTGGACAATTGTTAACCAACAAATGTGGCGGACCGACAATTCTCTGAAGGATGGGATCTTCAGAGATTTTTGAAAAAGTGGAAAGAAATGTGGAATTTTCTCTTCCTGTAACCATCGGAAATGATCTGAGCTGGACTCAGAGATAGGTCATTTGACACCTATCTGGTTACAGCCTGTACTAGCTAGGCTAACTATTACAATGAGATTACATTAACTAACTGTTTCCTAAGTCCCTATCACATGGTTCTTTTTCACCGATGTGTGTTCGCTATATCTTATCTAATCTAACGCTACTGCCTACACTATCATGAATGACCTGTCTGGTCCTCGTCACGTTTAGACTCGGAGGCTAGCACCGTAACTTGGTGTATCCTAGCCGGCCTTTTGTAGGATTATTGAGTGATAAACACTCGGGAAAAACCGTGCCTAAGTAACAGTCAACGAGAGAATTGTACACGAAAATGGACTGGTACGTAAAACGGACAAGACAGTCGGATAAACCCCTAACTTAATTAATGGATAATTACTACTACATGTCCAAACTAGCCTATGCTGACAACCTAGAGTATATTTCAATATATATACAATTATATACAAATATATAAGAATTAATTGAGAATTTAAAAACAAAACAAAAATGAAAAGCATTGAAACAAAAAACACAAAAACAAACAAAAACCGAAAAAAGCAAGCAAAAATTGTTATAAAAGTCTCATAATAGACACTCCTATAACAACCATTAGAGGCCTTTTGGCCTAAAACTACTTTACAGGCACGCCCAGAAACGTTTTTCGTCCCTGGCCTGAAAGGGACTCATCAGTGGGCTTTTATATATATAAGCGCTTACACACATAACTAGTATGTGTGCAGTCACCCATATATATATACAGAAAATTGGCCAAGAATGGCTAAAAGAGAAAAAATCATTGTTTAAAATTGCCTTAAGAGGCGACAAACATTAATAAATAATATACTAAATAACAACTATCAATTAATAAATTAATTAACAATTGTTAGATAATAATAATATAATGTAATATATGATAATATAATATAATATATGGGAAAAATCAAAAAGCACTTACCATTCCTCAGGAAGACAGCGACCACACGCGACGAGAGTTGAACACATACTAATTGTGTTCACCTCAATTGCATACTCCAATAACATGGGTGATGCAATTTCGAAATTTAGGGATGGGTCGATGTCAACCGGAACAACGGCAAGTCAGTGGGGGAGGGGTATGGAAAATTAATGGAATAAGGAAGGGGGAAGGTGGGAAATTAATGGGGTGGGGATGTAATAAATAAATAATGAATACTAATTAAATTAATTTAATAAATTAGTATATAAGTTTGAATATAGTAATTAGGGAAGGGTTCACAAAATTGGGATGTTCTATAATGATACAGACCTAAATATTGAGCTAACACAGCCCCCATACTGCCAGGGCTACACGGCGTCTGGGCTCACCCAGATCTTAAACCATGCACAACTTGACAGCGGTTAACCGGTCATTCAATATTTACATTGAATCTGCTTATGTTTATTATATACATATACTTTCATATAAATATAAATACAATATAATAATAATAATTGGATGGGGTTAACAAAGTTGGGATGTTCTTAATATGATATACTAGAGACCTAGATATTGAGCTAACACAGCCCCCATACTACCAGGGCTACACGGCGTCTGGGCTCACCCAGATCTTAAACCATGCACAACCTGACAGCGGTAAACCGGTCATTCAATATTTACATTGAATCTACCTATGTTTTTTATATATACATATACTTTTATATATAAATATACATATGCAATATATATAATATATATATATATTGCATAAATACATATAATATAATAATAATAATAATTGGGTAGGGTTGACAAAATGGGATATTTTCAATATGATACGATAGATTAAAGACCTAGATATTGATCTAACACAGCCCCCATACTACCAAGGCTACACGGCGTCTGGGCACACCCAGATCTTAAACCGTATACATCCTAATAGCGGTAAACCGGTCATTCAATATTTACAAATAGTCTGCTTATGTTTTTTATATAAATATAAAATATATAATATATATAAAAGATATATATGTTAACTATAATAAATAATTAATAAATATGATAAATAAATTAGGTATGGTATAATAATATATAATATGATAAATTGAAGAATGCTAGATTGTCCCTAAAATACTAATACTATACGTCAAAAAAATTAGCTACGATAAACTAAATGTCAGGAGTAAGCAGGACTAGACCCCTTCCGCAGAGAACGGTGGTTGAGCATGACCCCAAAACTTATTAAAAACCGTACCCGCTAAGAGACGGAATAGCACCTGGTAACTCCCCACATGTACATCGAATCTACACAAATATACCATGTGACCTAACTTAGCCGATAAGTACACCACAGGAGAGACAAAATTGCAGCACAATGTGCCGCCACTCCTGTTGGTGACTGTCATACAGTCCGGAGAGAAACCCTGACAGGCAACCGAGGTAGGGGTGGATCGGGTGGAGGAGAGCCTTAACCTTCACTACGGATAGTCGATTCCAAATCATATCCAAGGCTGAGCCGCACATAAACGGTCTATCAGCGGACGGTGAAATGGAACCACCGTTTTTATGAAGGGGGGGAACCAACATCCGTGTCACCACATACGATCGGCGACCGGGCAGCGCCCCAAACCAGCCATATGCCCTTTTGGAACTACCCTTACCACCACACCTGTGAGCAAACCCACTTCGGATAGGTGCAGAGAAGTTCCAATGAGACTGGGTCCTAAAATATTGGGAAATCTATTGCTAATCCCTTCTATACAATATGTATAGCCCGACTTTTTTATATAACTAATCCACCAGATAGGGTGGTCCCTCTGAGGGTCCTAGGCCAAAACTTAAGTTTCCCTCCTCTCCCCATATGGTCATTCGTACCTAACGGAGGAAAATTTCTAGCTCGCTGATGGCGACAAGATACAATTTCCTAATCAATAGCAAATTAAATTTTTTCCTGCCTGGTTACCTTTGTTTCTGCTATACAATCATTTGCCATCACCTCATGATTGTGCCTAACCTAACCATTTAGATTAATTTTAAATTAATCTGAAAATCTTAAATATATATTTAGGATTTTGGACAATTGTTAACCAACAAATGTGGCGGACCGACAATTCTCTGAAGGATGGGATCTTCAGAGATTTTTGAAAAATGGAAAGAATGTGGAATATTCTCTTCCTGTAAACATCGGAAATGATCTGAGCTGGACTCAGAGATAGGTCATTTGACACCTATCTGGTTACAGCCTGTACTAGCTAGGCTAACTATTACAATGAGATTACATTAACTAACTGTTTCCTAAGTCCCTATCACATGGTTCTTTTTCACCGATGTGTGTTCGCTATATCTTATCTAATCTAACGCTACTGCCTACACTATCATGAATGACCTGTTTGGTCCTCGTCACGTTTAGACTCGGAGGCTAGCACCGTAACTTGGTGTATCCTAGCCGGCCTTTTGTAGGATTATTGAGTGATAAACACTCGGGAAAAACCGTGCCTAAGTAACAGTCAACGAGAGAATTGTACATGAAAATGGACTGGTACGTAAAACGGACAAGACAGTCGGATAAACCCCTAACTTAACTAATGGATAATTACTACTACATGTCCAAACTAGCCTATGCTGACAACCTAGAGTCTATTTCAATATATATACAATTATATACAAATATATAAGAATTAATTGAGAATTTAAAAACAAAACAAAAATGAAAAGCATTGAAACAAAAAACACAAAAACAAACAAAAACCGAAAAAAGCAAGCAAAAATTGTTATAAAAGTCTCATAATAGACACTCCTATAACAACCATTAGAGGCCTTTTGGCCTAAAACTACTTTACAGGCACGCCCAGAAACGTTTTTCGTCCCTGGCCTGAAAGGGACTCATCAGTGGGCTTTTATATATATAAGCGCTTACACACATAACTAGTATGTGTGCAGTCACCCATATATATATACAGAAAATTGGCCAAGAATGGCTAAAAGAGAAAAATTCATTGTTTAAAATTGCCTTAAGAGGCGACAAACATTAATAAATAATATACTAAATAACAACTATCAATTAATAAATTAATTAACAATTGTTAGATAATAATAATATAATGTAATATATGATAATATAATATAATATATGGGAAAAATCAAAAAGCACTTACCATTCCTCAGGAAGACAGCGACCACACGCGACGAGAGTTGAACACATACTAATTGTGTTCACCTCAATTGCATACTCCAATAACATGGGTGATGCAATTTCGAAATTTAGGGATGGGTCGATGTCAACCGGAACAACGGCAAGTCAGTGGGGGAGGGGTATGGAAAATTAATGGAATAAGGAAGGGGGAAGGTGGGAAATTAATGGGGTGGGGATGTAATAAATAAATAATGAATACTAAATAAATTAATTTAATAAATTAGTATATAAGTTTGAATATAGTAATTAGGGAAGGGTTCACAAAATTGGGATGTTCTATAATGATACAGACCTAAATATTGAGCTAACACAGCCCCCATACTGCCAGGGCTACACGGCGTCTGGGCTCACCCAGATCTTAAACCATGCACAACTTGACAGCGGTTAACCGGTCATTCAATATTTACATTGAATCTGCTTATGTTTATTATATACATATACTTTCATATAAATATAAATACAATATAATAATAATAATTGGATAGGGTTAACAAAGTTGGGATGTTTTTAATATGATATACTAGAGACCTAGATATTGAGCTAACACAGCCCCCATACTACCAGGGCTACACGGCGTCTGGGCTCACCCAGATCTTAAACCATGCACAACTTGACAGCGGTAAACCGGTCATTCAATATTTACATTGAATCTACCTATGTTTTTTATATATACATATACTTTTATATATAAATATACAAATGTAATATATATAATATATATATATATTGCATAAATACATATAATATAATAATAATAATAATTGGGTAGGGTTGACAAAATGGGATATTTTCAATATGATACGATAGATTAAAGACCTAGATATTGATCTAACACAGCCCCCATACTACCAAGGCTACACGGCGTCTGGGCACACCCAGATCTTAAACCGTATACATCCTAATAGCGGTAAACCGGTCATTCAATATTTACAAATAGTCTGCTTATGTTTTTTATATAAATATAAAATATATAATATATATAAAAGATATATATGTTAACTATAATAAATAATTAATAAATATGATAAATAAATTAGGTATGGTATAATAATATATAATATGATAAATTGAAGAATGCTAGATTGTCCCTAAAATACTAATACTATACGTCAAAAAAATTAGCTACGATAAACTAAATGTCAGGAGTAAGCAGGACTAGACCCCTTCCGCAGAGAACGGTGGTTGAGCATGACCCCAAAACTTATTAAAAACCGTACCCGCTAAGAGACGGAATAGCACCTGGTAACTCCCCACATGTACATCGAATCTACACAAATATACCATGTGACCTAACTTAGCCGATAAGTACACCACAGGAGAGACAAAATTGCAGCACAATGTGCCGCCACTCCTGTTGGTGACTGTCATACAGTCCGGAGAGAAACCCTGACAGGCAACCGAGGTAGGGGTGGATCGGGTGGAGGAGAGCCTTAACCTTCACTACGGATAGTCGATTCCAAATCATATCCAAGGCTGAGCCGCACATAAACGGTCTATCAGCGGACGGTGAAATGGAACCACCGTTTTTATGAAGGGGGGGAACCAACATCCGTGTCACCACATACGATCGGCGACCGGGCAGCGCCCCAAACCAGCCATATGCCCTTTTGGAACTACCCTTACCACCACACCTGTGAGCAAACCCACTTCGGATAGGTGCAGAGAAGTTCCAATGAGACTGGGTCCTAAAATATTGGGAAATCTATTGCTAATCCCTTCTATACAATATGTATAGCCCGACTTTTTTATATAACTAATCCACCAGATAGGGTGGTCCCTCTGAGGGTCCTAGGCCAAAACTTAAGTTTCCCTCCTCTCCCCATATGGTCATTCGTACCTAACGGAGGAAAATTTCTAGCTCGCTGATGGCGACAAGATACAATTTCCTAATCAATAGCAAATTAAATTTTTTCCTGCCTGGTTACCTTTGTTTCTGCTATACAATCATTTGCCATCACCTCATGATTGTGCCTAACCTAACCATTTAGATTAATTTTAAATTAATCTGAAAATCTTAAATATATATTTAGGATTTTGGACAATTGTTAACCAACAAATGTGGCGGACCGACAATTCTCTGAAGGATGGGATCTTCAGAGATTTTTGAAAAATGGAAAGAATGTGGAATATTCTCTTCCTGTAAACATCGGAAATGATCTGAGCTGGACTCAGAGATAGGTCATTTGACACCTATCTGGTTACAGCCTGTACTAGCTAGGCTAACTATTACAATGAGATTACATTAACTAACTGTTTCCTAAGTCCCTATCACATGGTTCTTTTTCACCGATGTGTGTTCGCTATATCTTATCTAATCTAACGCTACTGCCTACACTATCATGAATGACCTGTTTGGTCCTCGTCACGTTTAGACTCGGAGGCTAGCACCGTAACTTGGTGTATCCTAGCCGGCCTTTTGTAGGATTATTGAGTGATAAACACTCGGGAAAAACCGTGCCTAAGTAACAGTCAACGAGAGAATTGTACATGAAAATGGACTGGTACGTAAAACGGACAAGACAGTCGGATAAACCCCTAACTTAACTAATGGATAATTACTACTACATGTCCAAACTAGCCTATGCTGACAACCTAGAGTCTATTTCAATATATATACAATTATATACAAATATATAAGAATTAATTGAGAATTTAAAAACAAAACAAAAATGAAAAGCATTGAAACAAAAAACACAAAAACAAACAAAAACCGAAAAAAGCAAGCAAAAATTGTTATAAAAGTCTCATAATAGACACTCCTATAACAACCATTAGAGGCCTTTTGGCCTAAAACTACTTTACAGGCACGCCCAGAAACGTTTTTCGTCCCTGGCCTGAAAGGGACTCATCAGTGGGCTTTTATATATATAAGCGCTTACACACATAACTAGTATGTGTGCAGTCACCCATATATATATACAGAAAATTGGCCAAGAATGGCTAAAAGAGAAAAATTCATTGTTTAAAATTGCCTTAAGAGGCGACAAACATTAATAAATAATATACTAAATAACAACTATCAATTAATAAATTAATTAACAATTGTTAGATAATAATAATATAATGTAATATATGATAATATAATATAATATATGGGAAAAATCAAAAAGCACTTACCATTCCTCAGGAAGACAGCGACCACACGCGACGAGAGTTGAACACATACTAATTGTGTTCACCTCAATTGCATACTCCAATAACATGGGTGATGCAATTTCGAAATTTAGGGATGGGTCGATGTCAACCGGAACAACGGCAAGTCAGTGGGGGAGGGGTATGGAAAATTAATGGAATAAGGAAGGGGGAAGGTGGGAAATTAATGGGGTGGGGATGTAATAAATAAATAATGAATACTAAATAAATTAATTTAATAAATTAGTATATAAGTTTGAATATAGTAATTAGGGAAGGGTTCACAAAATTGGGATGTTCTATAATGATACAGACCTAAATATTGAGCTAACACAGCCCCCATACTGCCAGGGCTACACGGCGTCTGGGCTCACCCAGATCTTAAACCATGCACAACTTGACAGCGGTTAACCGGTCATTCAATATTTACATTGAATCTGCTTATGTTTATTATATACATATACTTTCATATAAATATAAATACAATATAATAATAATAATTGGATAGGGTTAACAAAGTTGGGATGTTTTTAATATGATATACTAGAGACCTAGATATTGAGCTAACACAGCCCCCATACTACCAGGGCTACACGGCGTCTGGGCTCACCCAGATCTTAAACCATGCACAACTTGACAGCGGTAAACCGGTCATTCAATATTTACATTGAATCTACCTATGTTTTTTATATATACATATACTTTTATATATAAATATACAAATGTAATATATATAATATATATATATATTGCATAAATACATATAATATAATAATAATAATAATTGGGTAGGGTTGACAAAATGGGATATTTTCAATATGATACGATAGATTAAAGACCTAGATATTGATCTAACACAGCCCCCATACTACCAAGGCTACACGGCGTCTGGGCACACCCAGATCTTAAACCGTATACATCCTAATAGCGGTAAACCGGTCATTCAATATTTACAAATAGTCTGCTTATGTTTTTTATATAAATATAAAATATATAATATATATAAAAGATATATATGTTAACTATAATAAATAATTAATAAATATGATAAATAAATTAGGTATGGTATAATAATATATAATATGATAAATTGAAGAATGCTAGATTGTCCCTAAAATACTAATACTATACGTCAAAAAAATTAGCTACGATAAACTAAATGTCAGGAGTAAGCAGGACTAGACCCCTTCCGCAGAGAACGGTGGTTGAGCATGACCCCAAAACTTATTAAAAACCGTACCCGCTAAGAGACGGAATAGCACCTGGTAACTCCCCACATGTACATCGAATCTACACAAATATACCATGTGACCTAACTTAGCCGATAAGTACACCACAGGAGAGACAAAATTGCAGCACAATGTGCCGCCACTCCTGTTGGTGACTGTCATACAGTCCGGAGAGAAACCCTGACAGGCAACCGAGGTAGGGGTGGATCGGGTGGAGGAGAGCCTTAACCTTCACTACGGATAGTCGATTCCAAATCATATCCAAGGCTGAGCCGCACATAAACGGTCTATCAGCGGACGGTGAAATGGAACCACCGTTTTTATGAAGGGGGGGAACCAACATCCGTGTCACCACATACGATCGGCGACCGGGCAGCGCCCCAAACCAGCCATATGCCCTTTTGGAACTACCCTTACCACCACACCTGTGAGCAAACCCACTTCGGATAGGTGCAGAGAAGTTCCAATGAGACTGGGTCCTAAAATATTGGGAAATCTATTGCTAATCCCTTCTATACAATATGTATAGCCCGACTTTTTTATATAACTAATCCACCAGATAGGGTGGTCCCTCTGAGGGTCCTAGGCCAAAACTTAAGTTTCCCTCCTCTCCCCATATGGTCATTCGTACCTAACGGAGGAAAATTTCTAGCTCGCTGATGGCGACAAGATACAATTTCCTAATCAATAGCAAATTAAATTTTTTCCTGCCTGGTTACCTTTGTTTCTGCTATACAATCATTTGCCATCACCTCATGATTGTGCCTAACCTAACCATTTAGATTAATTTTAAATTAATCTGAAAATCTTAAATATATATTTAGGATTTTGGACAATTGTTAACCAACAAATGTGGCGGACCGACAATTCTCTGAAGGATGGGATCTTCAGAGATTTTTGAAAAATGGAAAGAATGTGGAATATTCTCTTCCTGTAAACATCGGAAATGATCTGAGCTGGACTCAGAGATAGGTCATTTGACACCTATCTGGTTACAGCCTGTACTAGCTAGGCTAACTATTACAATGAGATTACATTAACTAACTGTTTCCTAAGTCCCTATCACATGGTTCTTTTTCACCGATGTGTGTTCGCTATATCTTATCTAATCTAACGCTACTGCCTACACTATCATGAATGACCTGTTTGGTCCTCGTCACGTTTAGACTCGGAGGCTAGCACCGTAACTTGGTGTATCCTAGCCGGCCTTTTGTAGGATTATTGAGTGATAAACACTCGGGAAAAACCGTGCCTAAGTAACAGTCAACGAGAGAATTGTACATGAAAATGGACTGGTACGTAAAACGGACAAGACAGTCGGATAAACCCCTAACTTAACTAATGGATAATTACTACTACATGTCCAAACTAGCCTATGCTGACAACCTAGAGTCTATTTCAATATATATACAATTATATACAAATATATAAGAATTAATTGAGAATTTAAAAACAAAACAAAAATGAAAAGCATTGAAACAAAAAACACAAAAACAAACAAAAACCGAAAAAAGCAAGCAAAAATTGTTATAAAAGTCTCATAATAGACACTCCTATAACAACCATTAGAGGCCTTTTGGCCTAAAACTACTTTACAGGCACGCCCAGAAACGTTTTTCGTCCCTGGCCTGAAAGGGACTCATCAGTGGGCTTTTATATATATAAGCGCTTACACACATAACTAGTATGTGTGCAGTCACCCATATATATATACAGAAAATTGGCCAAGAATGGCTAAAAGAGAAAAATTCATTGTTTAAAATTGCCTTAAGAGGCGACAAACATTAATAAATAATATACTAAATAACAACTATCAATTAATAAATTAATTAACAATTGTTAGATAATAATAATATAATGTAATATATGATAATATAATATAATATATGGGAAAAATCAAAAAGCACTTACCATTCCTCAGGAAGACAGCGACCACACGCGACGAGAGTTGAACACATACTAATTGTGTTCACCTCAATTGCATACTCCAATAACATGGGTGATGCAATTTCGAAATTTAGGGATGGGTCGATGCATGCGGTGAAACTACAAAATACACTAACTAATGACTTACCCCACTTTCAAAATCCCTATGCTGGCAGTCTATAGTTACTTCCCATACTTTTTAGTTTTGAGCCTAGCTAGAAAAAGGTTTCCCGCGTATGATTTTGTTGTAAAAATATATTATTTCAAAAATTATTGTTATATTTTTATTTCTCTAAAAAACTCTTAAATATTAAAGTTAGAATTGTCCGCAGAAACGTTGCAGTCAAATAATTAATAATTAAATACATTGACTAAAAAGGAGAGACTTTGCATTTTTGTACCTAGCTAGAGAATTGTTCGCGTATGAATTTTTAATTTTTAATTTTAAATATTTTTATTATGAATTATTAATCTTTTAAACTCTTAATTAATCGATTGAGGTTAATTAGGAAGAATTATTAACGCGTAATCAGATACTATTGTTTAAATTAGAGAAAACGAGACGGAAGCGGGAATTAAGAGCTTTTCTTACCCTAGTTGTGTTGGCCGTGATTTAGAGGTGAAAGATCGGGCAACTAACGATCTCTAACCTCCCCCACTGTATTCTCAACACATCTCTTTCTGCTTAAAGCTATATTCTCCTCATTTTAGCTGAGCTAAACCTATTATGGCTGTCGCGTACGTTTTTGGATTTGTCCCTAACTGTCCTCGGAAGATACAAATTATTGTCAAAAAACAAACTATCCCTATCTCTTTGTTCTACAGTATTCCTACATGTCATTACAAAAAGCAAAAAACAAAACAAAAATGAAAAACATTGGCACAAAAAACACAAAAACAAACAAAAACCGAAAAACAAACAAAGAAATTGTTATAGAAGTGTCAATAAAAGACACTCTCATAACAATTATAAGTAGGCCTTTTTGCCTAAAAACTACTTTACAGGCACCGCCCAGAAACGTTTTTCGTCCCTGGCCTGAAAGGGACTCATCAGTGGGCTTATCATATATATAAGCGCTTACCCACATAACTAGTATGTGTGCAATCACCCATATATATACAGAGAAAATGGCCATGAATGGCTCAAGACGAAAATTAATTATTTAAATTGTCTCATAGAGGCGATCAATATTGATGAATGATATAATATATAACAATTAACTAATAATTGTTAGATAATAAATGTAATGTTGTAATATGTAATATATAATCTAATATAAATGGAAAAAATCAAAAAACACTTACCATTCCTCAGGAAAACAGCGACCACACGCGACGGGAGTTGAACACACACTAACTGATGTGTTCACCTCGATTGCCCACTCCATTTAACATGAGTGATGCAATTTTAGTTTTAGGGATGGGTCGATGTCAACCACAGCAATGGCAAGTCGGTGGGAGGGTATGATCAATTAAGGAGGTAAAAGGAGGGGGGAAGGTTGGAATTAAGGTGGAGAAGGGGGTTAGAAAAGCAAAAGAATACGTAAAAAGGTAAAAAGTAAGAAAGAAGTGGTTAAAATAAAACTGTAAATAGAAATGACATCCTGCCACTACTGACAGCCCTCATTCGTGGCCTTTGTCGAGGTTAGCGATCTTGTCATATATAACTCTTAATATAGTTGCTATAGTGTAGGAAAGGTCGAGAAGTAGAAGATACCCTAATATTAAAAATTGTATTTTATTTAACTTAGCCCTTACTATACTCTACGATATTCCTGCCCGCGTGTGTTAGTAATTGGGGACACTCCAAAAAGGCCTACCGTGTTAACATGGGAGAAAAACAATTTGAGTAAGATAGAACTTTTCAAGATTTGCCAATATAGGGCAGAAAAAGGTTAATCCATGAGTCAGTGAACAGGTCACATGAAGCCTATGAGTTGATATCTCCCAACCATAAATCAGGCCATGCTATGCATAAACCCCGAAGGGTAAAGCGGCGCATGACCCCGAAGGGAGCCTGATCAACAGGAGGCCTCAAATGGCCGTGAAACAACCGAACCATAAACCGTCCTTGTTTAGCCTATTTGACGAAGGGTTGTCCAAATGCCAGCCACATTACTCAATCCAGATGCGCATTCAACATTACCGGAACCAGTGTGGGTTGCTATGTTAGGAAATGTTTGATGAAAAACAAGGGATCCTATGAAAACGAAAAAATAAAACATAACACCTACCCACTCCTAATCTGTTTTTACCTGAGTTTGGGTCTGATGGACCCAAAACCATAAGTCGCATCATTAGTCAGCCATCACGATTAATGACGGAGTTCTACCCTTCCTGAGCTAAGTGAACGATCGGAAGAAACTTTGCATTTTTGTACCTAGCTAGAGAATTGTTCGCGTATGAATTTTTAATTTTTAATTTTAAATATTTTTATTATGAATTATTAATCTTTTAAACTCTTAATTAATCGATTGAGGTTAATTAGGAAGAATTATTAACGCGTAATCAGATACTATTGTTTAAATTAGAGAAAACGAGACGGAAGCGGGAATTAAGAGCTTTTCTTACCCTAGTTGTGTTGGCCGTGATTTAGAGGTGAAAGATCGGGCAACTAACGATCTCTAACCTCCCCCACTGTATTCTCAACACATCTCTTTCTGCTTAAAGCTATATTCTCCTCATTTTAGCTGAGCTAAACCTATTATGGCTGTCGCGTACGTTTTTGGATTTGTCCCTAACTGTCCTCGGAAGATACAAATTATTGTCAAAAACAAACTATCCCTATCTCTTTGTTCTACAGTATTCCTACATGTCATTACAAAAAGCAAAAAACAAAACAAAAATGAAAAACATTGGCACAAAAAACACAAAAACAAACAAAAACCGAAAAACAAACAAAGAAATTGTTATAGAAGTGTCAATAAAAGACACTCTCATAACAATTATAAGTAGGCCTTTTTGCCTAAAAACTACTTTACAGGCACCGCCCAGAAACGTTTTTCGTCCCTGGCCTGAAAGGGACTCATCAGTGGGCTTATCATATATATAAGCGCTTACCCACATAACTAGTATGTGTGCAATCACCCATATATATACAGAGAAAATGGCCATGAATGGCTCAAGACGAAAATTAATTATTTAAATTGTCTCATAGAGGCGATCAATATTGATGAATGATATAATATATAACAATTAACTAATAATTGTTAGATAATAAATGTAATGTTGTAATATGTAATATATAATCTAATATAAATGGAAAAAATCAAAAAACACTTACCATTCCTCAGGAAAACAGCGACCACACGCGACGGGAGTTGAACACACACTAACTGATGTGTTCACCTCGATTGCCCACTCCATTTAACATGAGTGATGCAATTTTAGTTTTAGGGATGGGTCGATGTCAACCACAGCAATGGCAAGTCGGTGGGAGGGTATGATCAATTAAGGAGGTAAAAGGAGGGGGGAAGGTTGGAATTAAGGTGGAGAAGGGGGTTAGAAAAGCAAAAGAATACGTAAAAAGGTAAAAAGTAAGAAAGAAGTGGTTAAAATAAAACTGTAAATAGAAATGACATCCTGCCACTACTGACAGCCCTCATTCGTGGCCTTTGTCGAGGTTAGCGATCTTGTCATATATAACTCTTAATATAGTTGCTATAGTGTAGGAAAGGTCGAGAAGTAGAAGATACCCTAATATTAAAAATTGTATTTTATTTAACTTAGCCCTTACTATACTCTACGATATTCCTGCCCGCGTGTGTTAGTAATTGGGGACACTCCAAAAAGGCCTACCGTGTTAACATGGGAGAAAAACAATTTGAGTAAGATAGAACTTTTCAAGATTTGCCAATATAGGGCAGAAAAAGGTTAATCCATGAGTCAGTGAACAGGTCACATGAAGCCTATGAGTTGATATCTCCCAACCATAAATCAGGCCATGCTATGCATAAACCCCGAAGGGTAAAGCGGCGCATGACCCCGAAGGGAGCCTGATCAACAGGAGGCCTCAAATGGCCGTGAAACAACCGAACCATAAACCGTCCTTGTTTAGCCTATTTGACGAAGGGTTGTCCAAATGCCAGCCACATTACTCAATCCAGATGCGCATTCAACATTACCGGAACCAGTGTGGGTTGCTATGTTAGGAAATGTTTGATGAAAAACAAGGGATCCTATGAAAACGAAAAAATAAAACATAACACCTACCCACTCCTAATCTGTTTTTACCTGAGTTTGGGTCTGATGGACCCAAAACCATAAGTCGCATCATTAGTCAGCCATCACGATTAATGACGGAGTTCTACCCTTCCTGAGCTAAGTGAACGATCGGAAGAAACTTTGCATTTTTGTACCTAGCTAGAGAATTGTTCGCGTATGAATTTTTAATTTTTAATTTTAAATATTTTTATTATGAATTATTAATCTTTTAAACTCTTAATTAATCGATTGAGGTTAATTAGGAAGAATTATTAACGCGTAATCAGATACTATTGTTTAAATTAGAGAAAACGAGACGGAAGCGGGAATTAAGAGCTTTTCTTACCCTAGTTGTGTTGGCCGTGATTTAGAGGTGAAAGATCGGGCAACTAACGATCTCTAACCTCCCCCACTGTATTCTCAACACATCTCTTTCTGCTTAAAGCTATATTCTCCTCATTTTAGCTGAGCTAAACCTATTATGGCTGTCGCGTACGTTTTTGGATTTGTCCCTAACTGTCCTCGGAAGATACAAATTATTGTCAAAAACAAACTATCCCTATCTCTTTGTTCTACAGTATTCCTACATGTCATTACAAAAAGCAAAAAACAAAACAAAAATGAAAAACATTGGCACAAAAAACACAAAAACAAACAAAAACCGAAAAACAAACAAAGAAATTGTTATAGAAGTGTCAATAAAAGACACTCTCATAACAATTATAAGTAGGCCTTTTTGCCTAAAAACTACTTTACAGGCACCGCCCAGAAACGTTTTTCGTCCCTGGCCTGAAAGGGACTCATCAGTGGGCTTATCATATATATAAGCGCTTACCCACATAACTAGTATGTGTGCAATCACCCATATATATACAGAGAAAATGGCCATGAATGGCTCAAGACGAAAATTAATTATTTAAATTGTCTCATAGAGGCGATCAATATTGATGAATGATATAATATATAACAATTAACTAATAATTGTTAGATAATAAATGTAATGTTGTAATATGTAATATATAATCTAATATAAATGGAAAAAATCAAAAAACACTTACCATTCCTCAGGAAAACAGCGACCACACGCGACGGGAGTTGAACACACACTAACTGATGTGTTCACCTCGATTGCCCACTCCATTTAACATGAGTGATGCAATTTTAGTTTTAGGGATGGGTCGATGTCAACCACAGCAATGGCAAGTCGGTGGGAGGGTATGATCAATTAAGGAGGTAAAAGGAGGGGGGAAGGTTGGAATTAAGGTGGAGAAGGGGGTTAGAAAAGCAAAAGAATACGTAAAAAGGTAAAAAGTAAGAAAGAAGTGGTTAAAATAAAACTGTAAATAGAAATGACATCCTGCCACTACTGACAGCCCTCATTCGTGGCCTTTGTCGAGGTTAGCGATCTTGTCATATATAACTCTTAATATAGTTGCTATAGTGTAGGAAAGGTCGAGAAGTAGAAGATACCCTAATATTAAAAATTGTATTTTATTTAACTTAGCCCTTACTATACTCTACGATATTCCTGCCCGCGTGTGTTAGTAATTGGGGACACTCCAAAAAGGCCTACCGTGTTAACATGGGAGAAAAACAATTTGAGTAAGATAGAACTTTTCAAGATTTGCCAATATAGGGCAGAAAAAGGTTAATCCATGAGTCAGTGAACAGGTCACATGAAGCCTATGAGTTGATATCTCCCAACCATAAATCAGGCCATGCTATGCATAAACCCCGAAGGGTAAAGCGGCGCATGACCCCGAAGGGAGCCTGATCAACAGGAGGCCTCAAATGGCCGTGAAACAACCGAACCATAAACCGTCCTTGTTTAGCCTATTTGACGAAGGGTTGTCCAAATGCCAGCCACATTACTCAATCCAGATGCGCATTCAACATTACCGGAACCAGTGTGGGTTGCTATGTTAGGAAATGTTTGATGAAAAACAAGGGATCCTATGAAAACGAAAAAATAAAACATAACACCTACCCACTCCTAATCTGTTTTTACCTGAGTTTGGGTCTGATGGACCCAAAACCATAAGTCGCATCATTAGTCAGCCATCACGATTAATGACGGAGTTCTACCCTTCCTGAGCTAAGTGAACGATCGGAAGAAACTTTGCATTTTTGTACCTAGCTAGAGAATTGTTCGCGTATGAATTTTTAATTTTTAATTTTAAATATTTTTATTATGAATTATTAATCTTTTAAACTCTTAATTAATCGATTGAGGTTAATTAGGAAGAATTATTAACGCGTAATCAGATACTATTGTTTAAATTAGAGAAAACGAGACGGAAGCGGGAATTAAGAGCTTTTCTTACCCTAGTTGTGTTGGCCGTGATTTAGAGGTGAAAGATCGGGCAACTAACGATCTCTAACCTCCCCCACTGTATTCTCAACACATCTCTTTCTGCTTAAAGCTATATTCTCCTCATTTTAGCTGAGCTAAACCTATTATGGCTGTCGCGTACGTTTTTGGATTTGTCCCTAACTGTCCTCGGAAGATACAAATTATTGTCAAAAACAAACTATCCCTATCTCTTTGTTCTACAGTATTCCTACATGTCATTACAAAAAGCAAAAAACAAAACAAAAATGAAAAACATTGGCACAAAAAACACAAAAACAAACAAAAACCGAAAAACAAACAAAGAAATTGTTATAGAAGTGTCAATAAAAGACACTCTCATAACAATTATAAGTAGGCCTTTTTGCCTAAAAACTACTTTACAGGCACCGCCCAGAAACGTTTTTCGTCCCTGGCCTGAAAGGGACTCATCAGTGGGCTTATCATATATATAAGCGCTTACCCACATAACTAGTATGTGTGCAATCACCCATATATATACAGAGAAAATGGCCATGAATGGCTCAAGACGAAAATTAATTATTTAAATTGTCTCATAGAGGCGATCAATATTGATGAATGATATAATATATAACAATTAACTAATAATTGTTAGATAATAAATGTAATGTTGTAATATGTAATATATAATCTAATATAAATGGAAAAAATCAAAAAACACTTACCATTCCTCAGGAAAACAGCGACCACACGCGACGGGAGTTGAACACACACTAACTGATGTGTTCACCTCGATTGCCCACTCCATTTAACATGAGTGATGCAATTTTAGTTTTAGGGATGGGTCGATGTCAACCACAGCAATGGCAAGTCGGTGGGAGGGTATGATCAATTAAGGAGGTAAAAGGAGGGGGGAAGGTTGGAATTAAGGTGGAGAAGGGGGTTAGAAAAGCAAAAGAATACGTAAAAAGGTAAAAAGTAAGAAAGAAGTGGTTAAAATAAAACTGTAAATAGAAATGACATCCTGCCACTACTGACAGCCCTCATTCGTGGCCTTTGTCGAGGTTAGCGATCTTGTCATATATAACTCTTAATATAGTTGCTATAGTGTAGGAAAGGTCGAGAAGTAGAAGATACCCTAATATTAAAAATTGTATTTTATTTAACTTAGCCCTTACTATACTCTACGATATTCCTGCCCGCGTGTGTTAGTAATTGGGGACACTCCAAAAAGGCCTACCGTGTTAACATGGGAGAAAAACAATTTGAGTAAGATAGAACTTTTCAAGATTTGCCAATATAGGGCAGAAAAAGGTTAATCCATGAGTCAGTGAACAGGTCACATGAAGCCTATGAGTTGATATCTCCCAACCATAAATCAGGCCATGCTATGCATAAACCCCGAAGGGTAAAGCGGCGCATGACCCCGAAGGGAGCCTGATCAACAGGAGGCCTCAAATGGCCGTGAAACAACCGAACCATAAACCGTCCTTGTTTAGCCTATTTGACGAAGGGTTGTCCAAATGCCAGCCACATTACTCAATCCAGATGCGCATTCAACATTACCGGAACCAGTGTGGGTTGCTATGTTAGGAAATGTTTGATGAAAAACAAGGGATCCTATGAAAACGAAAAAATAAAACATAACACCTACCCACTCCTAATCTGTTTTTACCTGAGTTTGGGTCTGATGGACCCAAAACCATAAGTCGCATCATTAGTCAGCCATCACGATTAATGACGGAGTTCTACCCTTCCTGAGCTAAGTGAACGATCGGAAGAAACTTTGCATTTTTGTACCTAGCTAGAGAATTGTTCGCGTATGAATTTTTAATTTTTAATTTTAAATATTTTTATTATGAATTATTAATCTTTTAAACTCTTAATTAATCGATTGAGGTTAATTAGGAAGAATTATTAACGCGTAATCAGATACTATTGTTTAAATTAGAGAAAACGAGACGGAAGCGGGAATTAAGAGCTTTTCTTACCCTAGTTGTGTTGGCCGTGATTTAGAGGTGAAAGATCGGGCAACTAACGATCTCTAACCTCCCCCACTGTATTCTCAACACATCTCTTTCTGCTTAAAGCTATATTCTCCTCATTTTAGCTGAGCTAAACCTATTATGGCTGTCGCGTACGTTTTTGGATTTGTCCCTAACTGTCCTCGGAAGATACAAATTATTGTCAAAAACAAACTATCCCTATCTCTTTGTTCTACAGTATTCCTACATGTCATTACAAAAAGCAAAAAACAAAACAAAAATGAAAAACATTGGCACAAAAAACACAAAAACAAACAAAAACCGAAAAACAAACAAAGAAATTGTTATAGAAGTGTCAATAAAAGACACTCTCATAACAATTATAAGTAGGCCTTTTTGCCTAAAAACTACTTTACAGGCACCGCCCAGAAACGTTTTTCGTCCCTGGCCTGAAAGGGACTCATCAGTGGGCTTATCATATATATAAGCGCTTACCCACATAACTAGTATGTGTGCAATCACCCATATATATACAGAGAAAATGGCCATGAATGGCTCAAGACGAAAATTAATTATTTAAATTGTCTCATAGAGGCGATCAATATTGATGAATGATATAATATATAACAATTAACTAATAATTGTTAGATAATAAATGTAATGTTGTAATATGTAATATATAATCTAATATAAATGGAAAAAATCAAAAAACACTTACCATTCCTCAGGAAAACAGCGACCACACGCGACGGGAGTTGAACACACACTAACTGATGTGTTCACCTCGATTGCCCACTCCATTTAACATGAGTGATGCAATTTTAGTTTTAGGGATGGGTCGATGTCAACCACAGCAATGGCAAGTCGGTGGGAGGGTATGATCAATTAAGGAGGTAAAAGGAGGGGGGAAGGTTGGAATTAAGGTGGAGAAGGGGGTTAGAAAAGCAAAAGAATACGTAAAAAGGTAAAAAGTAAGAAAGAAGTGGTTAAAATAAAACTGTAAATAGAAATGACATCCTGCCACTACTGACAGCCCTCATTCGTGGCCTTTGTCGAGGTTAGCGATCTTGTCATATATAACTCTTAATATAGTTGCTATAGTGTAGGAAAGGTCGAGAAGTAGAAGATACCCTAATATTAAAAATTGTATTTTATTTAACTTAGCCCTTACTATACTCTACGATATTCCTGCCCGCGTGTGTTAGTAATTGGGGACACTCCAAAAAGGCCTACCGTGTTAACATGGGAGAAAAACAATTTGAGTAAGATAGAACTTTTCAAGATTTGCCAATATAGGGCAGAAAAAGGTTAATCCATGAGTCAGTGAACAGGTCACATGAAGCCTATGAGTTGATATCTCCCAACCATAAATCAGGCCATGCTATGCATAAACCCCGAAGGGTAAAGCGGCGCATGACCCCGAAGGGAGCCTGATCAACAGGAGGCCTCAAATGGCCGTGAAACAACCGAACCATAAACCGTCCTTGTTTAGCCTATTTGACGAAGGGTTGTCCAAATGCCAGCCACATTACTCAATCCAGATGCGCATTCAACATTACCGGAACCAGTGTGGGTTGCTATGTTAGGAAATGTTTGATGAAAAACAAGGGATCCTATGAAAACGAAAAAATAAAACATAACACCTACCCACTCCTAATCTGTTTTTACCTGAGTTTGGGTCTGATGGACCCAAAACCATAAGTCGCATCATTAGTCAGCCATCACGATTAATGACGGAGTTCTACCCTTCCTGAGCTAAGTGAACGATCGGAAGAAACTTTGCATTTTTGTACCTAGCTAGAGAATTGTTCGCGTATGAATTTTTAATTTTTAATTTTAAATATTTTTATTATGAATTATTAATCTTTTAAACTCTTAATTAATCGATTGAGGTTAATTAGGAAGAATTATTAACGCGTAATCAGATACTATTGTTTAAATTAGAGAAAACGAGACGGAAGCGGGAATTAAGAGCTTTTCTTACCCTAGTTGTGTTGGCCGTGATTTAGAGGTGAAAGATCGGGCAACTAACGATCTCTAACCTCCCCCACTGTATTCTCAACACATCTCTTTCTGCTTAAAGCTATATTCTCCTCATTTTAGCTGAGCTAAACCTATTATGGCTGTCGCGTACGTTTTTGGATTTGTCCCTAACTGTCCTCGGAAGATACAAATTATTGTCAAAAACAAACTATCCCTATCTCTTTGTTCTACAGTATTCCTACATGTCATTACAAAAAGCAAAAAACAAAACAAAAATGAAAAACATTGGCACAAAAAACACAAAAACAAACAAAAACCGAAAAACAAACAAAGAAATTGTTATAGAAGTGTCAATAAAAGACACTCTCATAACAATTATAAGTAGGCCTTTTTGCCTAAAAACTACTTTACAGGCACCGCCCAGAAACGTTTTTCGTCCCTGGCCTGAAAGGGACTCATCAGTGGGCTTATCATATATATAAGCGCTTACCCACATAACTAGTATGTGTGCAATCACCCATATATATACAGAGAAAATGGCCATGAATGGCTCAAGACGAAAATTAATTATTTAAATTGTCTCATAGAGGCGATCAATATTGATGAATGATATAATATATAACAATTAACTAATAATTGTTAGATAATAAATGTAATGTTGTAATATGTAATATATAATCTAATATAAATGGAAAAAATCAAAAAACACTTACCATTCCTCAGGAAAACAGCGACCACACGCGACGGGAGTTGAACACACACTAACTGATGTGTTCACCTCGATTGCCCACTCCATTTAACATGAGTGATGCAATTTTAGTTTTAGGGATGGGTCGATGTCAACCACAGCAATGGCAAGTCGGTGGGAGGGTATGATCAATTAAGGAGGTAAAAGGAGGGGGGAAGGTTGGAATTAAGGTGGAGAAGGGGGTTAGAAAAGCAAAAGAATACGTAAAAAGGTAAAAAGTAAGAAAGAAGTGGTTAAAATAAAACTGTAAATAGAAATGACATCCTGCCACTACTGACAGCCCTCATTCGTGGCCTTTGTCGAGGTTAGCGATCTTGTCATATATAACTCTTAATATAGTTGCTATAGTGTAGGAAAGGTCGAGAAGTAGAAGATACCCTAATATTAAAAATTGTATTTTATTTAACTTAGCCCTTACTATACTCTACGATATTCCTGCCCGCGTGTGTTAGTAATTGGGGACACTCCAAAAAGGCCTACCGTGTTAACATGGGAGAAAAACAATTTGAGTAAGATAGAACTTTTCAAGATTTGCCAATATAGGGCAGAAAAAGGTTAATCCATGAGTCAGTGAACAGGTCACATGAAGCCTATGAGTTGATATCTCCCAACCATAAATCAGGCCATGCTATGCATAAACCCCGAAGGGTAAAGCGGCGCATGACCCCGAAGGGAGCCTGATCAACAGGAGGCCTCAAATGGCCGTGAAACAACCGAACCATAAACCGTCCTTGTTTAGCCTATTTGACGAAGGGTTGTCCAAATGCCAGCCACATTACTCAATCCAGATGCGCATTCAACATTACCGGAACCAGTGTGGGTTGCTATGTTAGGAAATGTTTGATGAAAAACAAGGGATCCTATGAAAACGAAAAAATAAAACATAACACCTACCCACTCCTAATCTGTTTTTACCTGAGTTTGGGTCTGATGGACCCAAAACCATAAGTCGCATCATTAGTCAGCCATCACGATTAATGACGGAGTTCTACCCTTCCTGAGCTAAGTGAACGATCGGAAGAAACTTTGCATTTTTGTACCTAGCTAGAGAATTGTTCGCGTATGAATTTTTAATTTTTAATTTTAAATATTTTTATTATGAATTATTAATCTTTTAAACTCTTAATTAATCGATTGAGGTTAATTAGGAAGAATTATTAACGCGTAATCAGATACTATTGTTTAAATTAGAGAAAACGAGACGGAAGCGGGAATTAAGAGCTTTTCTTACCCTAGTTGTGTTGGCCGTGATTTAGAGGTGAAAGATCGGGCAACTAACGATCTCTAACCTCCCCCACTGTATTCTCAACACATCTCTTTCTGCTTAAAGCTATATTCTCCTCATTTTAGCTGAGCTAAACCTATTATGGCTGTCGCGTACGTTTTTGGATTTGTCCCTAACTGTCCTCGGAAGATACAAATTATTGTCAAAAACAAACTATCCCTATCTCTTTGTTCTACAGTATTCCTACATGTCATTACAAAAAGCAAAAAACAAAACAAAAATGAAAAACATTGGCACAAAAAACACAAAAACAAACAAAAACCGAAAAACAAACAAAGAAATTGTTATAGAAGTGTCAATAAAAGACACTCTCATAACAATTATAAGTAGGCCTTTTTGCCTAAAAACTACTTTACAGGCACCGCCCAGAAACGTTTTTCGTCCCTGGCCTGAAAGGGACTCATCAGTGGGCTTATCATATATATAAGCGCTTACCCACATAACTAGTATGTGTGCAATCACCCATATATATACAGAGAAAATGGCCATGAATGGCTCAAGACGAAAATTAATTATTTAAATTGTCTCATAGAGGCGATCAATATTGATGAATGATATAATATATAACAATTAACTAATAATTGTTAGATAATAAATGTAATGTTGTAATATGTAATATATAATCTAATATAAATGGAAAAAATCAAAAAACACTTACCATTCCTCAGGAAAACAGCGACCACACGCGACGGGAGTTGAACACACACTAACTGATGTGTTCACCTCGATTGCCCACTCCATTTAACATGAGTGATGCAATTTTAGTTTTAGGGATGGGTCGATGTCAACCACAGCAATGGCAAGTCGGTGGGAGGGTATGATCAATTAAGGAGGTAAAAGGAGGGGGGAAGGTTGGAATTAAGGTGGAGAAGGGGGTTAGAAAAGCAAAAGAATACGTAAAAAGGTAAAAAGTAAGAAAGAAGTGGTTAAAATAAAACTGTAAATAGAAATGACATCCTGCCACTACTGACAGCCCTCATTCGTGGCCTTTGTCGAGGTTAGCGATCTTGTCATATATAACTCTTAATATAGTTGCTATAGTGTAGGAAAGGTCGAGAAGTAGAAGATACCCTAATATTAAAAATTGTATTTTATTTAACTTAGCCCTTACTATACTCTACGATATTCCTGCCCGCGTGTGTTAGTAATTGGGGACACTCCAAAAAGGCCTACCGTGTTAACATGGGAGAAAAACAATTTGAGTAAGATAGAACTTTTCAAGATTTGCCAATATAGGGCAGAAAAAGGTTAATCCATGAGTCAGTGAACAGGTCACATGAAGCCTATGAGTTGATATCTCCCAACCATAAATCAGGCCATGCTATGCATAAACCCCGAAGGGTAAAGCGGCGCATGACCCCGAAGGGAGCCTGATCAACAGGAGGCCTCAAATGGCCGTGAAACAACCGAACCATAAACCGTCCTTGTTTAGCCTATTTGACGAAGGGTTGTCCAAATGCCAGCCACATTACTCAATCCAGATGCGCATTCAACATTACCGGAACCAGTGTGGGTTGCTATGTTAGGAAATGTTTGATGAAAAACAAGGGATCCTATGAAAACGAAAAAATAAAACATAACACCTACCCACTCCTAATCTGTTTTTACCTGAGTTTGGGTCTGATGGACCCAAAACCATAAGTCGCATCATTAGTCAGCCATCACGATTAATGACGGAGTTCTACCCTTCCTGAGCTAAGTGAACGATCGGAAGGAACTTTGCATTTTTGTACCTAGCTAGAGAATTGTTCGCGTATGAATTTTTAATTTTTAATTTTAAATATTTTTATTATGAATTATTAATCTTTTAAACTCTTAATTAATCGATTGAGGTTAATTAGGAAGAATTATTAACGCGTAATCAGATACTATTGTTTAAATTAGAGAAAACGAGACGGAAGCGGGAATTAAGAGCTTTTCTTACCCTAGTTGTGTTGGCCGTGATTTAGAGGTGAAAGATCGGGCAACTAACGATCTCTAACCTCCCCCACTGTATTCTCAACACATCTCTTTCTGCTTAAAGCTATATTCTCCTCATTTTAGCTGAGCTAAACCTATTATGGCTGTCGCGTACGTTTTTGGATTTGTCCCTAACTGTCCTCGGAAGATACAAATTATTGTCAAAAACAAACTATCCCTATCTCTTTGTTCTACAGTATTCCTACATGTCATTACAAAAAGCAAAAAACAAAACAAAAATGAAAAACATTGGCACAAAAAACACAAAAACAAACAAAAACCGAAAAACAAACAAAGAAATTGTTATAGAAGTGTCAATAAAAGACACTCTCATAACAATTATAAGTAGGCCTTTTTGCCTAAAAACTACTTTACAGGCACCGCCCAGAAACGTTTTTCGTCCCTGGCCTGAAAGGGACTCATCAGTGGGCTTATCATATATATAAGCGCTTACCCACATAACTAGTATGTGTGCAATCACCCATATATATACAGAGAAAATGGCCATGAATGGCTCAAGACGAAAATTAATTATTTAAATTGTCTCATAGAGGCGATCAATATTGATGAATGATATAATATATAACAATTAACTAATAATTGTTAGATAATAAATGTAATGTTGTAATATGTAATATATAATCTAATATAAATGGAAAAAATCAAAAAACACTTACCATTCCTCAGGAAAACAGCGACCACACGCGACGGGAGTTGAACACACACTAACTGATGTGTTCACCTCGATTGCCCACTCCATTTAACATGAGTGATGCAATTTTAGTTTTAGGGATGGGTCGATGTCAACCACAGCAATGGCAAGTCGGTGGGAGGGTATGATCAATTAAGGAGGTAAAAGGAGGGGGGAAGGTTGGAATTAAGGTGGAGAAGGGGGTTAGAAAAGCAAAAGAATACGTAAAAAGGTAAAAAGTAAGAAAGAAGTGGTTAAAATAAAACTGTAAATAGAAATGACATCCTGCCACTACTGACAGCCCTCATTCGTGGCCTTTGTCGAGGTTAGCGATCTTGTCATATATAACTCTTAATATAGTTGCTATAGTGTAGGAAAGGTCGAGAAGTAGAAGATACCCTAATATTAAAAATTGTATTTTATTTAACTTAGCCCTTACTATACTCTACGATATTCCTGCCCGCGTGTGTTAGTAATTGGGGACACTCCAAAAAGGCCTACCGTGTTAACATGGGAGAAAAACAATTTGAGTAAGATAGAACTTTTCAAGATTTGCCAATATAGGGCAGAAAAAGGTTAATCCATGAGTCAGTGAACAGGTCACATGAAGCCTATGAGTTGATATCTCCCAACCATAAATCAGGCCATGCTATGCATAAACCCCGAAGGGTAAAGCGGCGCATGACCCCGAAGGGAGCCTGATCAACAGGAGGCCTCAAATGGCCGTGAAACAACCGAACCATAAACCGTCCTTGTTTAGCCTATTTGACGAAGGGTTGTCCAAATGCCAGCCACATTACTCAATCCAGATGCGCATTCAACATTACCGGAACCAGTGTGGGTTGCTATGTTAGGAAATGTTTGATGAAAAACAACTTTTCATTTTTGTACCTAGCTGGAGAGTTGTTCGCGTATGGATTTTTAAGTATTTTATTTTAGAACTTTAAAAATTATTATTCCTTTATAACTCTTAATTAATCGGTTGAATTTATTTGTAGAGGAATTATTACCGCGTAATAAATTACTACTGTTCAAATCTAGAGAAAACAAGAAGGAAACGAGTATTAAGAGTTTTTATTACCCTATTTGTGTTGGCTATGGTTCAGAGGTGAAAGATCGGGCAACTAAACGATCTCTAACCTCCCCCACTGAAATTCCGACACCTCTCTTTCTGCCTAAGCTACATTCTCCTGCTTTTTTACTGGGCTAAACCTGTAATGGCTGTCGCGTACGTTTTATGAATTCGTCCCTAATTGTCCTAGGAAGAGAAAGCGCGCACTTGTCCCAGATCTCTCCCTAACACTGTAGTCTGCAATGTTCCTACGTTCCTACGTGTATTGCGTCTTTACGCAAGCAAATAATTATGTAAAATTGACGCATTTTATTTTATTTATTGTTATAATAAATAAAAAGGTGGATTGAAGATGGGTGCAAAAATAAAACAAAAAACAGACAACTGTGGTAAGTGGGGGTGTTTGTGTGAGCAAAAAAAATTTGGAAAAACTTGAAATGTGTGAGAGAGTGAGAGAGGAACCTGCTTTGAGGCAGTAGAATTGGCAGCCAATAAGCTTTTCATCCCTTGCCAAGGGGATTCGTCAGTTGACTTTAACTGTAAGGGGGTTTATGGGTGGGTCTTATGGGTGTTGGTTTTTTCTTTTCATTTTGGATTTTATGGTTTTTAAGGTGTAAAGTTGTTAGTGTAAATGGTTGGATTTTTGTTGCATAAAAATCTTCGAGATATAAGAGGTGAATTGTGTGGATCCTGTTTTCTGAGGTTATGGGGCAATTTTCCAGTTCTTGATGTGGTTAGTGTCCACAATTTTGCTTAATAATGAACTGAGGGACTTGGGGAATTTTTGGTAAATCTTGAGCTTTTTTCACGTAATAATGAAAAAAACAGATTTGGTTTGTGAAATATAAGATTATTCTGGTTTATGCAATGTAAAATTATTATGGTTAATGAGATATGCCATTATTGGTTTTTTGGTTTTTTGATATAAAATTATTTTGGTTAATGAGATATACCATCACTGGTTCTTTGTTTATGAGATATCAAATTATTTTGGTTTGTAAGATGTAAAAATTTTTGGTTTGTGAGATATACAATTATTTTGGTTTGTGCAATATAAAATTCTTTTGGTTAATGAGCTATAACCTATTGGTTTTTGGTTTGTAAGAATAAAATTATTTTGGTTTATGAGATTTGAAATTATTTTGGTTTATGAGCCATAAAATTATTGTTTTTGGTTTATAACATATATGGTTATGTCGTTTTTATGAGATGTAAAATTATTTTTGTTTTATGCAATATGAAATTATTTTGGTTAATGAGATATATCATAATTGGTTTTTTGGCTTTTTAGATGTAAAAAATTATTTTGGTTTTTTAAGATGTAAAAACTAAAATTGTTTTGGTTTATGCAATATAAAATTATTTTGGTTAATGAGATATACCATTATTGGTTTTTTAAGATATAGAATTATTTTGGTTTTTAGGATGTAAAAGATTTTGGTTTGCGAGATATGAAATTATTTTGGTTTATGCAATATAAAATATAATATTATTCTTGATTTGTGAGATATGAAATTATTTGGTTTATGCAATATAGAATAGGTTATATAGGTTTATAAGATGTAAAAACTAAAATTGTTTTGGTTTATGCAATATAAAATTATTTTGGTTAATGAGATATACCATTTTTGGTTTTTGGTTTGTAAGAATAAGGTTATTTTGGTTCATGAGATGTAAAAATTTTCTGGGACGTTAGCTGTCTTATTTTTCCCATGTTCCTTAGTAAAATTTCTCTGCCCGTTTTTTTGTATGTATCGTCATTTTTGTTTTTTGTATTTTGTGAGTTATACGAGAATTGTTTGTTTATGGTTTATGGGTTATATATGTATTTTTGGTATTTTTGGCTTGAGGCCTATAAGGGTTTTTGTTTTACTTACTTTGTTATCTGGTTCTCCCGGGAATATGTGTACGCAACCTTTTTTATTATTGCCTGTTGGCCTTTTGTTCTTATTACTTTTTGCTTGAAAATAATTCAATGTACTCCTCCTATGCACGTTATACCTATTTTAATAATTTCGAATAACTCTCTGTAGTCTGTTTTTTTATTATTTTCTTTATTGTGTATAGTGTTTGTATTCTACATTATGTTTTTGCTGATATCATTCCGCGTCTTGTTTTTTACCATTTGAGCTGTTCCTATTTACTTATTTTTGTTGTGACTTCCTTGTGTCCTTTGTTGTTTATGCCCTATTGTATTTTAGTTTCCAGCGGCTATTCGGCGTCCATTTGTCTTTTTTTCACATTTTAATCACTCCTTGTCTACTATTTCTTGTTATGTTTTTCTTCAACTAATTTCTATTACTCTATGTGGTGTTCTGCAAATTTGTTAGAGATGTGTTTCCTGTGTTTTGTTGTTTTTGGTGCAGGGTTGAAATTCATTGTTTTATTAGGTTCTTTGTATGGTATGGTATGTATTACTCCTCTTTTCTCTCAGGGTGTTTTTGTACTATTCTTATGTATTTAATATTGGTATATAATAATCATTGATGTTTTTATTTATTGTTGTTTCGTATATGTGCTATTATTGTTAATCCTGTTTTTGTCTTTTATGTTTGTTAGCATTACTTTTAGTTTTGTTTTATGTTATGGTGTTTGTTTAGTTGTGTTTTTTAAGTCCTAATCGTCATTTTTTGTTTTTATTGCTCCTGATTTTTTGTTGCGATTATGTATGTTGTTTTGATATTTTTTGTATTTATTGTTACTCCTATAATTGTTGTTCTGTATTCTGTTATGTTATTGTTATTTTTCTTTTTTTACGTTACTCTTGTGTTATTGTTATTTTTCGTTTTTCCTGTTACTCTTGTGTTATTGTTTTAACTTTGTTTTATTTTTGTTACCTGTTTTTAGCCAGTTTTTCGGTGTATTTTTGTAATGTGTTTTCCCTTGTGTTTTCCCAGTTCTGAAATGTACTGTACGCTGTATTGTGTAATGGGTTTTTCGCAGATGCTTATGTGCCTTGGCCTCTTCTTTTTGTGGTTTTGTAGTTTTCTTATTAGTAACGTATTATTGTGTCAACTTGGTATTTATATATATTCTATTGACTTTCCACTTGGTAGTTGCGATTTCATTCTTGATTTTTCCTTGTTTTTTATTTTTCCATTTTTGCCTATGTAGATTTGCGTAATTGAACTGGAATTGGATTTTTGAATATTGGTGAGTATGTGATTGTGTTTTTGTGTTATTATTTCCTTGTTTTCCTTTTCTAGTTTGATTTTGTTCCGATGTTGACTATTCTGATACGACGTGTGATGGATTTTGGTTGCTGCTTTTTCCAACTTTTCATTGTTAATTGGTTGAGTATATCAGATTTTTGGTGCTAGATGTGTTTGTTACATTTGTATGGAGTCAGCGGATTTTTACTGTGGTGTTTTGTGATAGTATCTTTCGGTATTTTTGTGTTTTTATTGTACGTACCCCTGAGGGTGTGTTTTCCTGAGCTTCATTCCCTGTTTAATAGAGGGTTGCTTCTATTTGCTAGAATGTTTTATAGTAAGTTGCTTCCTTTTGTTAAACGTTTATGTGAATGGTTTCTGGATATTCCATTGTTTTCTTGTTTGTCCATTTTTTGTGCCTGCCCAAATTTTTAATTTTTTCTTGCTTTAGGATTGGTGGAATGCTATAGGGGTTGGTTTTGTATCTGGTTTCATTTTGTCTTGTTTTTTGTGTAGCTGCTCAAATTTTAGGGTTCATTTTTGTTGTTGTCTTACGTGTAACTGCTCAAATTTTTGGGTTTATCTTGCTTTCGGGTTGTGCTAAGGGTTGGTCTAAATCTGATATAATTTTTAATTTTTGTCTTGTCATGGATATGTTATCGTATTGGAGTTATCTTTCTTGTTCGTGCTCGGTTGTGTCAGGTTCCTGGTTGTGTTGTGTTTTATCTTGTATATGTTATATTGTTGGGGTTATTTTTCGTTTTTATTCAGGTAGGGGATTTTTTGTATATATCGTGGTATGGTTTTCCTGTTTCGGGGGTGGTTTTTCCGTTCATGGTTATTTAGTCGTATTCTATCTTGTGGTCCGGCTTTTTGTTTTTGTCCTATGCCCTATTTCGTTTGCTCAGTGGTATCTATTGTTTCTGTTCTTTGTTTTTTGTTTTTGTGTTATTATTTCCTGGTTTTCCTTCTCTGGTTCGTTTTTGTTCCGATGTTGACTATTCTGATACGATGTGTGTATTGGATTTGGTTACTGCTTTTTCCCTCTTTTCCATTGTTGACTGGTTGAGTATATCAGATTTTTGGTGCTAGGTGTGTTTGTTGCATTTGTATGGAGTCAGCGGATTTTTCCCGTGGTGTTTTGTGATAGTATCTCTCAGTGTTTTTATGTTTTTATTGTACGTCCCCCTGAGGGTGTGTTTTGCTGAGCTTCATTCCCTGTTTTATAGTGTTTTAGTGAGCGGTTTCTGGATATTCCATTGTTTTTTTGTTTGTCCATTTTTTTGTGTGCCTGCTCAAATTTTTTAAGTTTTTCTTGCTTTAGGATTGGTGGATTGCTATAGGGGTTGGTTTTGGATCTGGTTTCATTCTGTCTTGTTTTTCGTGTAGCTGCTCAAATTTTGGGTTTATTTTTGTTGTTGTCTTACATGTAACTGCTCAAAATTTTGGGTTTATCTTGCCTTTGGGTTGTGCTGGGGGTTGGTATAAATCAGATATAATTTTATTTTTGTCTTGTCTTGGATATGTGATAGTATTGGAGTTATCTTTCTTGTTCGTGCTCGGTTGTGACAGGTTCCTGGTTGTGTTGTGTTTTATCTTGTATATGTCATATTGTTGGGGTTATTTTTCATTTTTGTCCAGGTAGGGATTTTTTGTTTTGTTTCCAATTTATTATTTTATATACATCGTAGTATGGTTTTCCTGTTTCGCGGGTGGTTTTTCCGTTCTTGGCTATTTTGTCGTGTATTGGTTCTATTGTGTGGTTCGGCTTTGTTTTTGTACTATGCCCCATTTCGTCTGCTCAATGGTATGTATTGTTTCTGTCTTTTGGTTGTTATGCGTTGATTGTTTTGTGCCTAGGATTGGTAGGGTTGTTTCCGCTTTTTGTTGTTTTGTTTGTTTCTTTCATTTTTCCTCTGGGGGCGTGTGTTAGAATCGTGGCCCCCTTTTTTTAAGTCATCGGGCTTTCTTTATTTCTTTGTTGTCTTCAAACCATTGGATTTTTGTAACCTCCCCTTTTTTTTCTTCTTTTTTTCAGTCTTCATTAGTAGTCAACTGTATACTGGAAATTATGTCTGATAACCATCTTGACGCCACAGCTTATTAAGTTTGTTCCTGCCTGGTTACCTATGTTTCTGCTATACAATCATTTGCCATCACCTCATGATTGTGCCTAAGCTAACCATTTTGATTAATTTTAAATTAATCTAAAAATCTTAAATATATATTTAAGATTTTGGACAATTGTTAACCAACAAATGTGGCGGACCGACAATTCTCTGGAGGATTGGAATCTTCAGAGATTTTTGAAGAAGCGGAAAGAGTGTGAAATCTTCTCCTTCTGTAACCATCGGAAATGATCTGAGTTGGACTCAGAGATAGGTCATTTGACACCTATCTGGTTACAGCCTGTACTAGCTAGGCTAACTATTACAATGAAATTACATTAACTAACTGGTTCCTAATTCCCTATCACATGGTTATTTTTCACCGATGTGTGTTCGCTATATCTTATCTAAACTGTGCTACTGCCTACACTAGCATGAATGACCTGTCTGGTCCTCGTCATGTATTTTAGACTCGGGGGATATCACCGTAACTTGGTGTGTCACGACCGGTCTTGTAGGATTATTGAGTGGTAAACACTCGAAGAACCGTGCCTAAGTAGCAGTCAACGAGAGAATTGAACACAAAAATGGACTGGTACGTAAAACGGACAAGACGGTCGGATAAACCCTAACTTAACTAATGGGTAAATACTACTACATGTCCAATCTAGCCTAGCTGACAACCTAGAGTCTATTCCATTAATTATACAAATATATACAATATATAAATAAAGTATACATGCAAGTATACAATGTATACAAAATAAATGAGAAATTAAAAACAAAACAAAAATGAGAAACATTGAAACAAAAAACACAAAAACAAACAAAAACCGAAAAAGCAAGCAAAAGTTGTTATAAAAGTGTCATTAAGAGACACTCCTATAACAACCATGAGAAGGTCTTTTGACCTAAAACTACTTTACAGGCACGCCCAGAAACGTTTTTCGTCCCTGGCCTGAAAGGGACTCATCAGTGGGCTTTTATATATATAAGCGCTTACACACATAACTAGTATGTGTGCAATCACCCATATATACACAGAAAATTGGCCAAGAATGGCTAAAAGAGAAAAATGACTGTTTTAAATTTGCCTCAAGAGGCGACAAACATTAATAAATAATATATTAAATAACAACTATCAATCAATAAATTAATTGACAACTGTTAGATAATAATAATATAATATAATATATAATAATATAATATAATATATGAGAAAAATCAAAAAGCACTTACCATTCCTCAGGAAGACAGCGACCACACGCGACGAGAGTTGAACACATACTAATTGTGTTCACCTCAATTGCATACTCCAATAAACATGGGTGATGCATTTTTCGAAATTTAGGGATGGGTCGATGTCAACCGGAACAACGGCAAGTCAGTGGGGGAGGGGTATGAAAAATTAGTGGAATATGGAAGGGGGAAGGTGGGAAATTAAGGGGGTGGGGATGTAATAAATAAATAATAAATACTAAATAATTTAATTTAATAAATTAGTATATAAGTTTGTGTATAGTAATTAGGGAAGGGTTCACAAAAATGGGATGTTCTATAATGATACAGACCTAGATATTGAGCTAACACAGTCCCCATACTGCCAGGGCTACACGGCGTCCGGGCTCACCCAGATCTTAAACCGTATACATCCTATTAGCGGTAAACCGGTCATTCAACATTTACATTGAATCTGCTTATGTTTTTTTATATACATATACTTTTCCTATCAATATAAATACAATATAATAATAATAATTGGATAGGATTGACAAAGTTGGGATGTTTTTAATATGATATACTAGAGACCTAGATATTGAGCTAACACAGCCCCCATACTACCAGGGCTACACGGCGTCTGGGCTCACCCAGATCTTAAACCATGCACAACCTGACAGCGGTAAACCGGTCATTCAATATTTACATGAATCTACCTATGTTTTTTATATATACATATACTTTTATATAAATATACAAATGCAATGTATATAATATATACACATTGCATAAATACATATAATATAATAATAATAATAATTGGGTAGGGTTGACAAAATGGGATATTTCCAATATGATATGATAGATTATAGACCTAGATATTGATCTAACACAGCCCCCATACTACCAAGGCTACACGGCGTCTGGGCACACCCAGATCTTAAACCTTGCACAACCTGACAGCGGAAAACCGGTTATTCAATATTTACAGCTAGTCTACTTATGTTTTATATATAAAAATATAATTTAATTATATAAATATATAATATATGTAAAATATATATAATAAATATAAATGAAAAAATATGATAAATTTTAGAATCCTAGATTGTCCCTAAAATACTAATACTATACGTCAAAAAAATGAGCTATGATACACTAAATGTCAGGAGTAAGCAGGGCTAGACCCCTTCCGCAGAGAACGGTGGTTGAGCATGACCCCAAAACTTATTAAAACCGTACCCGCTAAGAGACGGAATAGCACCTGTAAACCCCCCACATGTACATCGAATCTACACAACAATACCATGTGACCTAACTTAGCCGATAAGTACACCACAGGAGAGACAAAATTGCAGCACAATGTGCCGCCACTCCTGTTGGTGACTGTCATACAGTCCGGAGAGAAGCCCTGACAGGCAACCGAGGCAGGGGTGGATCGGGTGGAGGAGAGCCTTAACCTTCACTACGGATAAACGATTCCAAATCATATCCAAGGCTGAGCCGCACACAAACGGTCTAATCAGCGGACGGTGAAATGGAACCACCGTTTTTATGAAGGGGGGGAACCAACATCCGTGTCACCACATACGATCGGCGACCGGGCAGCGCCCCAAACCAGCCATATGCCCTTTTGGAACTACCCTTACCACCACACCTGTGAGCAAACCCACTTCGGATAGGTGCAGAGAAGTTCCAATGAGACTGGGTCCTAAAATATTGGGAAATCTATTGCTAATCCCTTCTATACAATATGTATAGCCCGACTTTTTTATATAACTAATCCACCAGATAGGGTGGTCCCTCTGAGGGTCCTAGGCCAAAACTTAAGTTTCCCTCCTCTCCCCATATGGTCATTCGTACCTAACGGAGGAAAATTTCTAGCTCGCTGATGGCGACAAGATACAATTTCCTAATCAATAGCAAATTAAATTTTTTCCTGCCTGGTTACCTTTGTTTCTGCTATACAATCATTTGCCATCACCTCATGATTGTGCCTAACCTAACCATTTAGATTAATTTTAAATTAATCTGAAAATCTTAAATATATATTTAAGATTTTGGACAATTGTTAACCAACAAATGTGGCGGACCGACAATTCTCTGAAGGATTGGGATCTTCAGAGATTTTTGAAAAAGTGGAAAGAAATGTGGAATTTTCTCTTTCTGTAACCATCGGAAATGATCTGAGCTGGACTCAGAGATAGGTCATTTGACACCTATCTGGTTACAGCCTGTACTAGCTAGGCTAACTATTACAACGAGATTACATTAACTAACTGTTTCCTAAGTCCCTATCACATGGTTCTTTTTTCACCGATGTGTGTTCGCTATATCTTATCTAATCTAACGCTACTGCCTACACTATCATGAATGACCTGTCTGGTCCTCGTCACGTTTAGACTCGGAGGCTAGCACCGTAACTTGGTGTATCCTAGCCGGTCTTTTGTAGGATTATTGAGTGATAAACACTCGGAAAAACCGTGCCTAAGTAACAGTCAACGAGAGAATTGTACACGAAAATGGACTGGTACGTAAAGCGGACAAGACAGTCGGATAAACCCCTAACTTAACTAATGGATAATTACTACTACATGTCCAAACTAGCCTATGCTGACAACCTAGAGTCTATTTCAATATATATACAATTATATACAAATATATAAGAATTAATTGAGAATTTAAAAACAAAACAAAAATGAAAAGCATTGAAACAAAAAACACAAAAACAAACAAAAACCGAAAAAAGCAAGCAAAAATTGTTATAAAAGTCTCATAATAGACACTCCTATAACAACCATTAGAGGCCTTTTGGCCTAAAACTACTTTACAGGCACGCCCAGAAACGTTTTTCGTCCCTGGCCTGAAAGGGACTCATCAGTGGGCTTTTATATATATAAGCGCTTACACACATAACTAGTATGTGTGCAATCACCCATATATACACAGAAAATTGGCCAAGAATGGCTAAAAGAGAAAAATGACTGTTTTAAATTTGCCTCAAGAGGCGACAAACATTAATAAATAATATATTAAATAACAACTATCAATCAATAAATTAATTGACAACTGTTAAATAATAATAATATAATATAATATATAATAATATAATATAATATATGAGAAAAATCAAAAAGCACTTACCATTCCTCAGGAAGACAGCGACCACACGCGACGAGAGTTGAACACATACTAATTGTGTTCACCTCAATTGCATACTCCAATAACATGGGTGATGCATTTTTCGAAATTTAGGGATGGGTCGATGTCAACCGGAACAACGGCAAGTCAGTGGGGGAGGGGTATGAAAAATTAGTGGAATATGGAAGGGGGAAGGTGGGAAATTAAGGGGGTGGGGATGTAATAAATAAATAATAAATACTAAATAATTTAATTTAATAAATTAGTATATAAGTTTGTGTATAGTAATTAGGGAAGGGTTCACAAAAATGGGATGTTCTATAATGATACAGACCTAGATATTGAGCTAACACAGTCCCCATACTGCCAGGGCTACACGGCGTCCGGGCTCACCCAGATCTTAAACCGTATACATCCTATTAGCGGTAAACCGGTCATTCAACATTTACATTGAATCTGCTTATGTTTTTTTATATACATATACTTTTCCTATCAATATAAATACAATATAATAATAATAATTGGATAGGATTGACAAAGTTGGGATGTTTTTAATATGATATACTAGAGACCTAGATATTGAGCTAACACAGCCCCCATACTACCAGGGCTACACGGCGTCTGGGCTCACCCAGATCTTAAACCATGCACAACCTGACAGCGGTAAACCGGTCATTCAATATTTACATGAATCTACCTATGTTTTTTATATATACATATACTTTTATATAAATATACAAATGCAATGTATATAATATATACACATTGCATAAATACATATAATATAATAATAATAATAATTGGGTAGGGTTGACAAAATGGGATATTTCCAATATGATATGATAGATTATAGACCTAGATATTGATCTAACACAGCCCCCATACTACCAAGGCTACACGGCGTCTGGGCACACCCAGATCTTAAACCTTGCACAACCTGACAGCGGAAAACCGGTTATTCAATATTTACAGCTAGTCTACTTATGTTTTATATATAAAAATATAATTTAATTATATAAATATATAATATATGTAAAATATATATAATAAATATAAATGAAAAAATATGATAAATTTTAGAATCCTAGATTGTCCCTAAAATACTAATACTATACGTCAAAAAAATGAGCTATGATACACTAAATGTCAGGAGTAAGCAGGGCTAGACCCCTTCCGCAGAGAACGGTGGTTGAGCATGACCCCAAAACTTATTAAAACCGTACCCGCTAAGAGACGGAATAGCACCTGTAAACCCCCCACATGTACATCGAATCTACACAACAATACCATGTGACCTAACTTAGCCGATAAGTACACCACAGGAGAGACAAAATTGCAGCACAATGTGCCGCCACTCCTGTTGGTGACTGTCATACAGTCCGGAGAGAAGCCCTGACAGGCAACCGAGGCAGGGGTGGATCGGGTGGAGGAGAGCCTTAACCTTCACTACGGATAAACGATTCCAAATCATATCCAAGGCTGAGCCGCACACAAACGGTCTAATCAGCGGACGGTGAAATGGAACCACCGTTTTTATGAAGGGGGGGAACCAACATCCGTGTCACCACATACGATCGGCGACCGGGCAGCGCCCCAAACCAGCCATATGCCCTTTTGGAACTACCCTTACCACCACACCTGTGAGCAAACCCACTTCGGATAGGTGCAGAGAAGTTCCAATGAGACTGGGTCCTAAAATATTGGGAAATCTATTGCTAATCCCTTCTATACAATATGTATAGCCCGACTTTTTTATATAACTAATCCACCAGATAGGGTGGTCCCTCTGAGGGTCCTAGGCCAAAACTTAAGTTTCCCTCCTCTCCCCATATGGTCATTCGTACCTAACGGAGGAAAATTTCTAGCTCGCTGATGGCGACAAGATACAATTTCCTAATCAATAGCAAATTAAATTTTTTCCTGCCTGGTTACCTTTGTTTCTGCTATACAATCATTTGCCATCACCTCATGATTGTGCCTAACCTAACCATTTAGATTAATTTTAAATTAATCTGAAAATCTTAAATATATATTTAAGATTTTGGACAATTGTTAACCAACAAATGTGGCGGACCGACAATTCTCTGAAGGATTGGGATCTTCAGAGATTTTTGAAAAAGTGGAAAGAAATGTGGAATTTTCTCTTTCTGTAACCATCGGAAATGATCTGAGCTGGACTCAGAGATAGGTCATTTGACACCTATCTGGTTACAGCCTGTACTAGCTAGGCTAACTATTACAACGAGATTACATTAACTAACTGTTTCCTAAGTCCCTATCACATGGTTCTTTTTTCACCGATGTGTGTTCGCTATATCTTATCTAATCTAACGCTACTGCCTACACTATCATGAATGACCTGTCTGGTCCTCGTCACGTTTAGACTCGGAGGCTAGCACCGTAACTTGGTGTATCCTAGCCGGTCTTTTGTAGGATTATTGAGTGATAAACACTCGGAAAAACCGTGCCTAAGTAACAGTCAACGAGAGAATTGTACACGAAAATGGACTGGTACGTAAAGCGGACAAGACAGTCGGATAAACCCCTAACTTAACTAATGGATAATTACTACTACATGTCCAAACTAGCCTATGCTGACAACCTAGAGTCTATTTCAATATATATACAATTATATACAAATATATAAGAATTAATTGAGAATTTAAAAACAAAACAAAAATGAAAAGCATTGAAACAAAAAACACAAAAACAAACAAAAACCGAAAAAAGCAAGCAAAAATTGTTATAAAAGTCTCATAATAGACACTCCTATAACAACCATTAGAGGCCTTTTGGCCTAAAACTACTTTACAGGCACGCCCAGAAACGTTTTTCGTCCCTGGCCTGAAAGGGACTCATCAGTGGGCTTTTATATATATAAGCGCTTACACACATAACTAGTATGTGTGCAATCACCCATATATACACAGAAAATTGGCCAAGAATGGCTAAAAGAGAAAAATGACTGTTTTAAATTTGCCTCAAGAGGCGACAAACATTAATAAATAATATATTAAATAACAACTATCAATCAATAAATTAATTGACAACTGTTAAATAATAATAATATAATATAATATATAATAATATAATATAATATATGAGAAAAATCAAAAAGCACTTACCATTCCTCAGGAAGACAGCGACCACACGCGACGAGAGTTGAACACATACTAATTGTGTTCACCTCAATTGCATACTCCAATAACATGGGTGATGCATTTTTCGAAATTTAGGGATGGGTCGATGTCAACCGGAACAACGGCAAGTCAGTGGGGGAGGGGTATGAAAAATTAGTGGAATATGGAAGGGGGAAGGTGGGAAATTAAGGGGGTGGGGATGTAATAAATAAATAATAAATACTAAATAATTTAATTTAATAAATTAGTATATAAGTTTGTGTATAGTAATTAGGGAAGGGTTCACAAAAATGGGATGTTCTATAATGATACAGACCTAGATATTGAGCTAACACAGTCCCCATACTGCCAGGGCTACACGGCGTCCGGGCTCACCCAGATCTTAAACCGTATACATCCTATTAGCGGTAAACCGGTCATTCAACATTTACATTGAATCTGCTTATGTTTTTTTATATACATATACTTTTCCTATCAATATAAATACAATATAATAATAATAATTGGATAGGATTGACAAAGTTGGGATGTTTTTAATATGATATACTAGAGACCTAGATATTGAGCTAACACAGCCCCCATACTACCAGGGCTACACGGCGTCTGGGCTCACCCAGATCTTAAACCATGCACAACCTGACAGCGGTAAACCGGTCATTCAATATTTACATGAATCTACCTATGTTTTTTATATATACATATACTTTTATATAAATATACAAATGCAATGTATATAATATATACACATTGCATAAATACATATAATATAATAATAATAATAATTGGGTAGGGTTGACAAAATGGGATATTTCCAATATGATATGATAGATTATAGACCTAGATATTGATCTAACACAGCCCCCATACTACCAAGGCTACACGGCGTCTGGGCACACCCAGATCTTAAACCTTGCACAACCTGACAGCGGAAAACCGGTTATTCAATATTTACAGCTAGTCTACTTATGTTTTATATATAAAAATATAATTTAATTATATAAATATATAATATATGTAAAATATATATAATAAATATAAATGAAAAAATATGATAAATTTTAGAATCCTAGATTGTCCCTAAAATACTAATACTATACGTCAAAAAAATGAGCTATGATACACTAAATGTCAGGAGTAAGCAGGGCTAGACCCCTTCCGCAGAGAACGGTGGTTGAGCATGACCCCAAAACTTATTAAAACCGTACCCGCTAAGAGACGGAATAGCACCTGTAAACCCCCCACATGTACATCGAATCTACACAACAATACCATGTGACCTAACTTAGCCGATAAGTACACCACAGGAGAGACAAAATTGCAGCACAATGTGCCGCCACTCCTGTTGGTGACTGTCATACAGTCCGGAGAGAAGCCCTGACAGGCAACCGAGGCAGGGGTGGATCGGGTGGAGGAGAGCCTTAACCTTCACTACGGATAAACGATTCCAAATCATATCCAAGGCTGAGCCGCACACAAACGGTCTAATCAGCGGACGGTGAAATGGAACCACCGTTTTTATGAAGGGGGGGAACCAACATCCGTGTCACCACATACGATCGGCGACCGGGCAGCGCCCCAAACCAGCCATATGCCCTTTTGGAACTACCCTTACCACCACACCTGTGAGCAAACCCACTTCGGATAGGTGCAGAGAAGTTCCAATGAGACTGGGTCCTAAAATATTGGGAAATCTATTGCTAATCCCTTCTATACAATATGTATAGCCCGACTTTTTTATATAACTAATCCACCAGATAGGGTGGTCCCTCTGAGGGTCCTAGGCCAAAACTTAAGTTTCCCTCCTCTCCCCATATGGTCATTCGTACCTAACGGAGGAAAATTTCTAGCTCGCTGATGGCGACAAGATACAATTTCCTAATCAATAGCAAATTAAATTTTTTCCTGCCTGGTTACCTTTGTTTCTGCTATACAATCATTTGCCATCACCTCATGATTGTGCCTAACCTAACCATTTAGATTAATTTTAAATTAATCTGAAAATCTTAAATATATATTTAAGATTTTGGACAATTGTTAACCAACAAATGTGGCGGACCGACAATTCTCTGAAGGATTGGGATCTTCAGAGATTTTTGAAAAAGTGGAAAGAAATGTGGAATTTTCTCTTTCTGTAACCATCGGAAATGATCTGAGCTGGACTCAGAGATAGGTCATTTGACACCTATCTGGTTACAGCCTGTACTAGCTAGGCTAACTATTACAACGAGATTACATTAACTAACTGTTTCCTAAGTCCCTATCACATGGTTCTTTTTTCACCGATGTGTGTTCGCTATATCTTATCTAATCTAACGCTACTGCCTACACTATCATGAATGACCTGTCTGGTCCTCGTCACGTTTAGACTCGGAGGCTAGCACCGTAACTTGGTGTATCCTAGCCGGTCTTTTGTAGGATTATTGAGTGATAAACACTCGGAAAAACCGTGCCTAAGTAACAGTCAACGAGAGAATTGTACACGAAAATGGACTGGTACGTAAAGCGGACAAGACAGTCGGATAAACCCCTAACTTAACTAATGGATAATTAAGTTTTTCCCTGCATAGTTACCTATGTTTCTGCTATACAATCATTTGCCATCACCTCATGATTGTGCCTAACCTAACCATTTAGATTAATTTTAAATTAATCTAAAAATCTTAAATATATTTAAGATTTTGGACAATTGTTAACCAACAAATGTGGCGGACCGACAATTCTCTGGAGGATTGGAATCTTCAGAGATTTTTGAAAAGGTGGAAAGAATGTGAAATCTTCTCCTTCTGTAACCATCGGAAATGATCTGAGTTGGACTCAGAGATAGGTCATTTGACATCTATCTGGTTACAGCCTGTACTAGCTAGGCTAACTATTACAATGAAATTACATTAACTAACTGGTTCCTAATTCCCTATCACATGGTGATTTTTCACCGATGTGTGTTCGCTATATCTTATCTAACCTGTGCTACTGCCTACACTATCATGAATGACCTGTCTGGTCCTCGTCACGTATTTTTAGACACGGGGGATATCACCGTAACTTGGTGTATCCTGGCCGGTCTTTGTAGGATTATTGAGTGTTAACCACTCGGAGAACCGTGCCTAAGTAGCAGTCAACGAGAGAATTGGACACAAAATGAACTGGTACGTAAAGCGGACAAGACGGTCGGATAAACCCCTAACTTAACTAATGGGTAAATACTACTACATGTCCAATCTAGCCTAGCTGACAACCTAGAGTCTATTCCATTAATTATGCAAATACATGCAAATATATACAATATATAAATATATAAATAAGTATACATGCAAGTATACAATGTATACAAAATAAATGAGAAGTTAAAAACAAAACAAAAATGAAAAACATTGAAACAAAAAACACAAAAACAAACAAAAACCGAAAAACAAGCAAAAATTGTTATGGAAGTGTCATAAGAGACACTCCCATAACAACTATGAGTAGGCATTATTGGCCTAAAACTACTTTACAGGCACGCCCAGAAACGTTTTTCGTCCCTGGCCTGAAAGGGACTCATCAGTGGGCTTTTATATATATAAGCGCTTACACACATAACTAGTATGTGTGCAGTCACCCATATATATACAGAAAATTGGCCAAGAATGGCTAAAAGAGAAAAATTCATTGTTTAAAATTGCCTTAAGAGGCGACAAACATTAATAAATAATATACTAAATAACAACTATCAATTAATAAATTAATTAACAATTGTTAGATAATAATAATATAATGTAATATATGATAATATAATATAATATATGGGAAAAATCAAAAAGCACTTACCATTCCTCAGGAAGACAGCGACCACACGCGACGAGAGTTGAACACATACTAATTGTGTTCACCTCAATTGCATACTCCAATAACATGGGTGATGCAATTTCGAAATTTAGGGATGGGTCGATGTCAACCGGAACAACGGCAAGTCAGTGGGGGAGGGGTATGGAAAATTAATGGAATAAGGAAGGGGGAAGGTGGGAAATTAATGGGGTGGGGATGTAATAAATAAATAATGAATACTAAATAAATTAATTTAATAAATTAGTATATAAGTTTGAATATAGTAATTAGGGAAGGGTTCACAAAATTGGGATGTTCTATAATGATACAGACCTAAATATTGAGCTAACACAGCCCCCATACTGCCAGGGCTACACGGCGTCTGGGCTCACCCAGATCTTAAACCATGCACAACTTGACAGCGGTAAACCGGTCATTCAATATTTACATTGAATCTGCTTATGTTTATTATATACATATACTTTCATATAAATATAAATATAATATAATAATAATAATTGGATAGGGTTCACAAAGTTGGGATGTTTTTAATATGATATACTAGAGACCTAGATATTGAGCTAACACAGCCCCCATACTACCAGGGCTACACGGCGTCTGGGCTCACCCAGATCTTAAACCATGCACAACTTGACAGCGGTAAACCGGTCATTCAATATTTACATTGAATCTACCTATGTTTTTTATATATACATATACTTTTATATATAAATATACAAATGTAATATATATAATATATATATATATTGCATAAATACATATAATATAATAATAATAATAATTGGGTAGGGTTGACAAAATGGGATATTTTCAATATGATATGATAGATTAAAGACCTAGATATTGATCTAACACAGCCCCCATACTACCAAGGCTACACGGCGTCTGGGCACACCCAGATCTTAAACCGTATACATCCTAATAGCGGTAAACCGGTCATTCAATATTTACAAATAGTCTGCTTATGTGTTTTATATAAATATAAAATATATAATATATATAAAAGATATATATGTTAACTATAATAAATAATTAATAAATATGATAAATAAATTAGGTATGGTATAATAATATATAATATGATAAATTGAAGAATGCTAGATTGTCCCTAAAATACTAATACTATACGTCAAAAAAATTAGCTACGATAAACTAAATGTCAGGAGTAAGCAGGACTAGACCCCTTCCGCAGAGAACGGTGGTTGAGCATGACCCCAAAACTTATTAAAACCGTACCCGCTAAGAGACGGAATAGCACCTGGTAACTCCCCACATGTACATCGAATCTACACAACAATACCATGTGTCCTAACTTAGCCAATAAGTACACCACAGGAGAGACAAAATTGCAGCACAATGTGCCGCCACTCCTGTTGGTGACTGTCATACAGTCCGGAGAGAAGCCCTGACAGGCAACCGAGGTAGGGGTGGATCGGGTGGAGGAGAGCCTTAACCTTCACTACGGATAGACGATTCCAAATCATATCCAAGGCTGAGCCGCACACAAACGGTCTAATCAGCGGACGGTGAAATGGAACCACCGTTTTTATGAAGGGGGGGAACCAACATCCGTGTCACCACATACGATCGGCGACCGGGCAGCGCCCCAAACCAGCCATATGCCCTTTTGGAACTACCCTTACCACCACACCTGTGAGCAAACCCACTTCGGATAGGTGCAGAGAAGTTCCAATAAGACTGGGTCCTAAGATATTGGGAATCTACTACTAATCCCTTCTATACAATATGTATAGCCCGACTTTTTTAAACCTAATCCACTAGATAGGGTGGTCCCTCTGAGGGTCCTAGGCCAAAACTTAAGTTTTCCTCCTCTCCCCATATGGTCATTCGCACCTAACGGAGGAAAATTTCTAGCTGACTGATGGCGACAAGATACAATTATCTAAATAAGAGCAAATTAAGTTTTTCCCTGCATAGTTACCTATGTTTCTGCTATACAATCATTTGCCATCACCTCATGATTGTGCCTAACCTAACCATTTAGATTAATTTTAAATTAATCTAAAAATCTTAAATATATTTAAGATTTTGGACAATTGTTAACCAACAAATGTGGCGGACCGACAATTCTCTGGAGGATTGGAATCTTCAGAGATTTTTGAAAAGGTGGAAAGAATGTGAAATCTTCTCCTTCTGTAACCATCGGAAATGATCTGAGTTGGACTCAGAGATAGGTCATTTGACATCTATCTGGTTACAGCCTGTACTAGCTAGGCTAACTATTACAATGAAATTACATTAACTAACTGGTTCCTAATTCCCTATCACATGGTGATTTTTCACCGATGTGTGTTCGCTATATCTTATCTAACCTGTGCTACTGCCTACACTATCATGAATGACCTGTCTGGTCCTCGTCACGTATTTTTAGACACGGGGGATATCACCGTAACTTGGTGTATCCTGGCCGGTCTTTGTAGGATTATTGAGTGTTAACCACTCGGAGAACCGTGCCTAAGTAGCAGTCAACGAGAGAATTGGACACAAAATGAACTGGTACGTAAAGCGGACAAGACGGTCGGATAAACCCCTAACTTAACTAATGGGTAAATACTACTACATGTCCAATCTAGCCTAGCTGACAACCTAGAGTCTATTCCATTAATTATGCAAATACATGCAAATATATACAATATATAAATATATAAATAAGTATACATGCAAGTATACAATGTATACAAAATAAATGAGAAGTTAAAAACAAAACAAAAATGAAAAACATTGAAACAAAAAACACAAAAACAAACAAAAACCGAAAAACAAGCAAAAATTGTTATGGAAGTGTCATAAGAGACACTCCCATAACAACTATGAGTAGGCATTATTGGCCTAAAACTACTTTACAGGCACGCCCAGAAACGTTTTTCGTCCCTGGCCTGAAAGGGACTCATCAGTGGGCTTTTATATATATAAGCGCTTACACACATAACTAGTATGTGTGCAGTCACCCATATATATACAGAAAATTGGCCAAGAATGGCTAAAAGAGAAAAATTCATTGTTTAAAATTGCCTTAAGAGGCGACAAACATTAATAAATAATATACTAAATAACAACTATCAATTAATAAATTAATTAACAATTGTTAGATAATAATAATATAATGTAATATATGATAATATAATATAATATATGGGAAAAATCAAAAAGCACTTACCATTCCTCAGGAAGACAGCGACCACACGCGACGAGAGTTGAACACATACTAATTGTGTTCACCTCAATTGCATACTCCAATAACATGGGTGATGCAATTTCGAAATTTAGGGATGGGTCGATGTCAACCGGAACAACGGCAAGTCAGTGGGGGAGGGGTATGGAAAATTAATGGAATAAGGAAGGGGGAAGGTGGGAAATTAATGGGGTGGGGATGTAATAAATAAATAATGAATACTAAATAAATTAATTTAATAAATTAGTATATAAGTTTGAATATAGTAATTAGGGAAGGGTTCACAAAATTGGGATGTTCTATAATGATACAGACCTAAATATTGAGCTAACACAGCCCCCATACTGCCAGGGCTACACGGCGTCTGGGCTCACCCAGATCTTAAACCATGCACAACTTGACAGCGGTAAACCGGTCATTCAATATTTACATTGAATCTGCTTATGTTTATTATATACATATACTTTCATATAAATATAAATATAATATAATAATAATAATTGGATAGGGTTCACAAAGTTGGGATGTTTTTAATATGATATACTAGAGACCTAGATATTGAGCTAACACAGCCCCCATACTACCAGGGCTACACGGCGTCTGGGCTCACCCAGATCTTAAACCATGCACAACTTGACAGCGGTAAACCGGTCATTCAATATTTACATTGAATCTACCTATGTTTTTTATATATACATATACTTTTATATATAAATATACAAATGTAATATATATAATATATATATATATTGCATAAATACATATAATATAATAATAATAATAATTGGGTAGGGTTGACAAAATGGGATATTTTCAATATGATATGATAGATTAAAGACCTAGATATTGATCTAACACAGCCCCCATACTACCAAGGCTACACGGCGTCTGGGCACACCCAGATCTTAAACCGTATACATCCTAATAGCGGTAAACCGGTCATTCAATATTTACAAATAGTCTGCTTATGTGTTTTATATAAATATAAAATATATAATATATATAAAAGATATATATGTTAACTATAATAAATAATTAATAAATATGATAAATAAATTAGGTATGGTATAATAATATATAATATGATAAATTGAAGAATGCTAGATTGTCCCTAAAATACTAATACTATACGTCAAAAAAATTAGCTACGATAAACTAAATGTCAGGAGTAAGCAGGACTAGACCCCTTCCGCAGAGAACGGTGGTTGAGCATGACCCCAAAACTTATTAAAACCGTACCCGCTAAGAGACGGAATAGCACCTGGTAACTCCCCACATGTACATCGAATCTACACAACAATACCATGTGTCCTAACTTAGCCAATAAGTACACCACAGGAGAGACAAAATTGCAGCACAATGTGCCGCCACTCCTGTTGGTGACTGTCATACAGTCCGGAGAGAAGCCCTGACAGGCAACCGAGGTAGGGGTGGATCGGGTGGAGGAGAGCCTTAACCTTCACTACGGATAGACGATTCCAAATCATATCCAAGGCTGAGCCGCACACAAACGGTCTAATCAGCGGACGGTGAAATGGAACCACCGTTTTTATGAAGGGGGGGAACCAACATCCGTGTCACCACATACGATCGGCGACCGGGCAGCGCCCCAAACCAGCCATATGCCCTTTTGGAACTACCCTTACCACCACACCTGTGAGCAAACCCACTTCGGATAGGTGCAGAGAAGTTCCAATAAGACTGGGTCCTAAGATATTGGGAATCTACTACTAATCCCTTCTATACAATATGTATAGCCCGACTTTTTTAAACCTAATCCACTAGATAGGGTGGTCCCTCTGAGGGTCCTAGGCCAAAACTTAAGTTTTCCTCCTCTCCCCATATGGTCATTCGCACCTAACGGAGGAAAATTTCTAGCTGACTGATGGCGACAAGATACAATTATCTAAATAAGAGCAAATTAAGTTTTTCCCTGCATAGTTACCTATGTTTCTGCTATACAATCATTTGCCATCACCTCATGATTGTGCCTAACCTAACCATTTAGATTAATTTTAAATTAATCTAAAAATCTTAAATATATTTAAGATTTTGGACAATTGTTAACCAACAAATGTGGCGGACCGACAATTCTCTGGAGGATTGGAATCTTCAGAGATTTTTGAAAAGGTGGAAAGAATGTGAAATCTTCTCCTTCTGTAACCATCGGAAATGATCTGAGTTGGACTCAGAGATAGGTCATTTGACATCTATCTGGTTACAGCCTGTACTAGCTAGGCTAACTATTACAATGAAATTACATTAACTAACTGGTTCCTAATTCCCTATCACATGGTGATTTTTCACCGATGTGTGTTCGCTATATCTTATCTAACCTGTGCTACTGCCTACACTATCATGAATGACCTGTCTGGTCCTCGTCACGTATTTTTAGACACGGGGGATATCACCGTAACTTGGTGTATCCTGGCCGGTCTTTGTAGGATTATTGAGTGTTAACCACTCGGAGAACCGTGCCTAAGTAGCAGTCAACGAGAGAATTGGACACAAAATGAACTGGTACGTAAAGCGGACAAGACGGTCGGATAAACCCCTAACTTAACTAATGGGTAAATACTACTACATGTCCAATCTAGCCTAGCTGACAACCTAGAGTCTATTCCATTAATTATGCAAATACATGCAAATATATACAATATATAAATATATAAATAAGTATACATGCAAGTATACAATGTATACAAAATAAATGAGAAGTTAAAAACAAAACAAAAATGAAAAACATTGAAACAAAAAACACAAAAACAAACAAAAACCGAAAAACAAGCAAAAATTGTTATGGAAGTGTCATAAGAGACACTCCCATAACAACTATGAGTAGGCATTATTGGCCTAAAACTACTTTACAGGCACGCCCAGAAACGTTTTTCGTCCCTGGCCTGAAAGGGACTCATCAGTGGGCTTTTATATATATAAGCGCTTACACACATAACTAGTATGTGTGCAGTCACCCATATATATACAGAAAATTGGCCAAGAATGGCTAAAAGAGAAAAATTCATTGTTTAAAATTGCCTTAAGAGGCGACAAACATTAATAAATAATATACTAAATAACAACTATCAATTAATAAATTAATTAACAATTGTTAGATAATAATAATATAATGTAATATATGATAATATAATATAATATATGGGAAAAATCAAAAAGCACTTACCATTCCTCAGGAAGACAGCGACCACACGCGACGAGAGTTGAACACATACTAATTGTGTTCACCTCAATTGCATACTCCAATAACATGGGTGATGCAATTTCGAAATTTAGGGATGGGTCGATGTCAACCGGAACAACGGCAAGTCAGTGGGGGAGGGGTATGGAAAATTAATGGAATAAGGAAGGGGGAAGGTGGGAAATTAATGGGGTGGGGATGTAATAAATAAATAATGAATACTAAATAAATTAATTTAATAAATTAGTATATAAGTTTGAATATAGTAATTAGGGAAGGGTTCACAAAATTGGGATGTTCTATAATGATACAGACCTAAATATTGAGCTAACACAGCCCCCATACTGCCAGGGCTACACGGCGTCTGGGCTCACCCAGATCTTAAACCATGCACAACTTGACAGCGGTAAACCGGTCATTCAATATTTACATTGAATCTGCTTATGTTTATTATATACATATACTTTCATATAAATATAAATATAATATAATAATAATAATTGGATAGGGTTCACAAAGTTGGGATGTTTTTAATATGATATACTAGAGACCTAGATATTGAGCTAACACAGCCCCCATACTACCAGGGCTACACGGCGTCTGGGCTCACCCAGATCTTAAACCATGCACAACTTGACAGCGGTAAACCGGTCATTCAATATTTACATTGAATCTACCTATGTTTTTTATATATACATATACTTTTATATATAAATATACAAATGTAATATATATAATATATATATATATTGCATAAATACATATAATATAATAATAATAATAATTGGGTAGGGTTGACAAAATGGGATATTTTCAATATGATATGATAGATTAAAGACCTAGATATTGATCTAACACAGCCCCCATACTACCAAGGCTACACGGCGTCTGGGCACACCCAGATCTTAAACCGTATACATCCTAATAGCGGTAAACCGGTCATTCAATATTTACAAATAGTCTGCTTATGTGTTTTATATAAATATAAAATATATAATATATATAAAAGATATATATGTTAACTATAATAAATAATTAATAAATATGATAAATAAATTAGGTATGGTATAATAATATATAATATGATAAATTGAAGAATGCTAGATTGTCCCTAAAATACTAATACTATACGTCAAAAAAATTAGCTACGATAAACTAAATGTCAGGAGTAAGCAGGACTAGACCCCTTCCGCAGAGAACGGTGGTTGAGCATGACCCCAAAACTTATTAAAACCGTACCCGCTAAGAGACGGAATAGCACCTGGTAACTCCCCACATGTACATCGAATCTACACAACAATACCATGTGTCCTAACTTAGCCAATAAGTACACCACAGGAGAGACAAAATTGCAGCACAATGTGCCGCCACTCCTGTTGGTGACTGTCATACAGTCCGGAGAGAAGCCCTGACAGGCAACCGAGGTAGGGGTGGATCGGGTGGAGGAGAGCCTTAACCTTCACTACGGATAGACGATTCCAAATCATATCCAAGGCTGAGCCGCACACAAACGGTCTAATCAGCGGACGGTGAAATGGAACCACCGTTTTTATGAAGGGGGGGAACCAACATCCGTGTCACCACATACGATCGGCGACCGGGCAGCGCCCCAAACCAGCCATATGCCCTTTTGGAACTACCCTTACCACCACACCTGTGAGCAAACCCACTTCGGATAGGTGCAGAGAAGTTCCAATAAGACTGGGTCCTAAGATATTGGGAATCTACTACTAATCCCTTCTATACAATATGTATAGCCCGACTTTTTTAAACCTAATCCACTAGATAGGGTGGTCCCTCTGAGGGTCCTAGGCCAAAACTTAAGTTTTCCTCCTCTCCCCATATGGTCATTCGCACCTAACGGAGGAAAATTTCTAGCTGACTGATGGCGACAAGATACAATTATCTAAATAAGAGCAAATTAAGTTTTTCCCTGCATAGTTACCTATGTTTCTGCTATACAATCATTTGCCATCACCTCATGATTGTGCCTAACCTAACCATTTAGATTAATTTTAAATTAATCTAAAAATCTTAAATATATTTAAGATTTTGGACAATTGTTAACCAACAAATGTGGCGGACCGACAATTCTCTGGAGGATTGGAATCTTCAGAGATTTTTGAAAAGGTGGAAAGAATGTGAAATCTTCTCCTTCTGTAACCATCGGAAATGATCTGAGTTGGACTCAGAGATAGGTCATTTGACATCTATCTGGTTACAGCCTGTACTAGCTAGGCTAACTATTACAATGAAATTACATTAACTAACTGGTTCCTAATTCCCTATCACATGGTGATTTTTCACCGATGTGTGTTCGCTATATCTTATCTAACCTGTGCTACTGCCTACACTATCATGAATGACCTGTCTGGTCCTCGTCACGTATTTTTAGACACGGGGGATATCACCGTAACTTGGTGTATCCTGGCCGGTCTTTGTAGGATTATTGAGTGTTAACCACTCGGAGAACCGTGCCTAAGTAGCAGTCAACGAGAGAATTGGACACAAAATGAACTGGTACGTAAAGCGGACAAGACGGTCGGATAAACCCCTAACTTAACTAATGGGTAAATACTACTACATGTCCAATCTAGCCTAGCTGACAACCTAGAGTCTATTCCATTAATTATGCAAATACATGCAAATATATACAATATATAAATATATAAATAAGTATACATGCAAGTATACAATGTATACAAAATAAATGAGAAGTTAAAAACAAAACAAAAATGAAAAACATTGAAACAAAAAACACAAAAACAAACAAAAACCGAAAAACAAGCAAAAATTGTTATGGAAGTGTCATAAGAGACACTCCCATAACAACTATGAGTAGGCATTATTGGCCTAAAACTACTTTACAGGCACGCCCAGAAACGTTTTTCGTCCCTGGCCTGAAAGGGACTCATCAGTGGGCTTTTATATATATAAGCGCTTACACACATAACTAGTATGTGTGCAGTCACCCATATATATACAGAAAATTGGCCAAGAATGGCTAAAAGAGAAAAATTCATTGTTTAAAATTGCCTTAAGAGGCGACAAACATTAATAAATAATATACTAAATAACAACTATCAATTAATAAATTAATTAACAATTGTTAGATAATAATAATATAATGTAATATATGATAATATAATATAATATATGGGAAAAATCAAAAAGCACTTACCATTCCTCAGGAAGACAGCGACCACACGCGACGAGAGTTGAACACATACTAATTGTGTTCACCTCAATTGCATACTCCAATAACATGGGTGATGCAATTTCGAAATTTAGGGATGGGTCGATGTCAACCGGAACAACGGCAAGTCAGTGGGGGAGGGGTATGGAAAATTAATGGAATAAGGAAGGGGGAAGGTGGGAAATTAATGGGGTGGGGATGTAATAAATAAATAATGAATACTAAATAAATTAATTTAATAAATTAGTATATAAGTTTGAATATAGTAATTAGGGAAGGGTTCACAAAATTGGGATGTTCTATAATGATACAGACCTAAATATTGAGCTAACACAGCCCCCATACTGCCAGGGCTACACGGCGTCTGGGCTCACCCAGATCTTAAACCATGCACAACTTGACAGCGGTAAACCGGTCATTCAATATTTACATTGAATCTGCTTATGTTTATTATATACATATACTTTCATATAAATATAAATATAATATAATAATAATAATTGGATAGGGTTCACAAAGTTGGGATGTTTTTAATATGATATACTAGAGACCTAGATATTGAGCTAACACAGCCCCCATACTACCAGGGCTACACGGCGTCTGGGCTCACCCAGATCTTAAACCATGCACAACTTGACAGCGGTAAACCGGTCATTCAATATTTACATTGAATCTACCTATGTTTTTTATATATACATATACTTTTATATATAAATATACAAATGTAATATATATAATATATATATATATTGCATAAATACATATAATATAATAATAATAATAATTGGGTAGGGTTGACAAAATGGGATATTTTCAATATGATATGATAGATTAAAGACCTAGATATTGATCTAACACAGCCCCCATACTACCAAGGCTACACGGCGTCTGGGCACACCCAGATCTTAAACCGTATACATCCTAATAGCGGTAAACCGGTCATTCAATATTTACAAATAGTCTGCTTATGTGTTTTATATAAATATAAAATATATAATATATATAAAAGATATATATGTTAACTATAATAAATAATTAATAAATATGATAAATAAATTAGGTATGGTATAATAATATATAATATGATAAATTGAAGAATGCTAGATTGTCCCTAAAATACTAATACTATACGTCAAAAAAATTAGCTACGATAAACTAAATGTCAGGAGTAAGCAGGACTAGACCCCTTCCGCAGAGAACGGTGGTTGAGCATGACCCCAAAACTTATTAAAACCGTACCCGCTAAGAGACGGAATAGCACCTGGTAACTCCCCACATGTACATCGAATCTACACAACAATACCATGTGTCCTAACTTAGCCAATAAGTACACCACAGGAGAGACAAAATTGCAGCACAATGTGCCGCCACTCCTGTTGGTGACTGTCATACAGTCCGGAGAGAATTTTATTAAGTTTTTTCCCGCCTAATTACCTATGTTTCTGCTATACAATCATTTGCCATCACCTCATGATTGTGCCTAACCTAACGATTTAGATTAATTTTAAATTAATCTAAAAATCTTAAATATATTTAAGATTTTGGACAATTGTTAACCAACAAATGTGGCGGACCGACAATTCTCTGGAGGATTGGAATCTTCAGAGATTTTTGAAAAGGTGGAAAGAATGTGAAATCTTCTCCTTCTGTAACCATCGGAAATGATCTGAGTTGGACTCAGAGATAGGTCATTTGACACCTATCTGGTTACAGCCTGTACTAGCTAGGCTAACTATTACAATGAAATTACATTAACTAACTGGTTCCTAATTCCCTATTAAGTTTTTTCCTGCCTGGTTACCTATGTTTCTGCTATACAATCATTTGCCATCACCTCATGATTGTGCCTAACCTAACCATTTTAGATTAATTTTAAATTAATCTAAAAATCTTAAATATATTTAAGATTTTGGACAATTGTTAACCAACAAATGTGGCGGACCGACAATTCTCTGGAGGATTGGAATCTTCAGAGATTTTGAAAAAGTGGAAAGAATGTGAAATCTTCTCCTTCTGTAACCATCGGAAATGATCTGAGTTGGACTCAGAGATAGGTCATTTGACACCTATCTGGTTACAGCCTGTACTAGCTAGGCTAACTATTTCAATGAAATTACATTAACTAACTGGTTCCTAATTCCCTATCACATGGTTCTTATTCACCAATGTGTGTTCGCTATATCTTATCTAGTCTAACACTACTGCCTACACTATCATGAATGACCTGTCTGGTTCTCGTCACGTATTTTAGACTCGGAGGATAGCACCGTAACTTGGTGTATCCTGGCCGGTCTTTAGTAGGATTATTGAGTGGTAAACACTCGGAAAGCCGTGCCTAAGTAGCAGTCAACGAGAGAATTGGACACAAAAATGGACTGGTACGTAAAGCGGACAAGACGGTCAGATAAACCCCTAACTTAACTAATGGGTAAATACTACTACATGTCCAATCTAGCCTAGCTGACAACCTAGAGTCTATTCCATTAATTATACAACATGCAATATATACAATATATAAATATATAAATAAAGTATACATGCAAGTATACAATGTATACAAAATAAATGAGAAATTAAAAACAAAACAAAAATGAAAAACATTGAAACAAAAAACACAAAAACAAACAAAAACCGAAAAACAAGCAAAAATTGCTATGGAAGTGTCATAAGAGACACTCCCATAACAACTATGAGTAGGCATTTTTTGCCTAAAACTACTTTACAGGCACGCCCAGAAACGTTTTTCGTCCCTGGCCTGAAAGGGACTCATCAGTGGGCTTTTATATATATAAGCGCTTACACACATAACTAGTATGTGTGCAGTCACCCATATATATATACAGAAAATTGGCCAAGAATGGCTAAAAGAGAAAAATTCATTGTTTAAAATTGCCTTAAGAGGCGACAAACATTAATAAATAATATACTAAATAACAACTATCAATTAATAAATTAATTAACAATTGTTAGATAATAATAATATAATGTAATATATGATAATATAATATAATATATGGGAAAAATCAAAAAGCACTTACCATTCCTCAGGAAGACAGCGACCACACGCGACGAGAGTTGAACACATACTAATTGTGTTCACCTCAATTGCATACTCCAATAACATGGGTGATGCAATTTCGAAATTTAGGGATGGGTCGATGTCAACCGGAACAACGGCAAGTCAGTGGGGGAGGGGTATGGAAAATTAATGGAATAAGGAAGGGGGAAGGTGGGAAATTAATGGGGTGGGGATGTAATAAATAAATAATGAATACTAAATAAATTAATTTAATAAATTAGTATATAAGTTTGAATATAGTAATTAGGGAAGGGTTCACAAAATTGGGATGTTCTATAATGATACAGACCTAAATATTGAGCTAACACAGCCCCCATACTGCCAGGGCTACACGGCGTCTGGGCTCACCCAGATCTTAAACCATGCACAACTTGACAGCGGTAAACCGGTCATTCAATATTTACATTGAATCTGCTTATGTTTATTATATACATATACTTTCATATAAATATAAATACAATATAATAATAATAATTGGATAGGGTTAACAAAGTTGGGATGTTTTTAATATGATATACTAGAGACCTAGATATTGAGCTAACACAGCCCCCATACTATCAGGGCTACACGGCGTCTGGGCTCACCCAGATCTTAAACCATGCACAACTTGACAGCGGTAAACCGGTCATTCAATATTTACATTGAATCTACCTATGTTTTTTATATATACATATACTTTTATATATAAATATACAAATGTAATATATATAATATATATATGTATAAATACATATAATATAATAATAATAATAATTGGGTAGGGTTGACAAAATGGGATATTTTCAATATGATATGATAGATTAAAGACCTAGATATTGATCTAACACAGCCCCCATACTACCAAGGCTACACGGCGTCTGGGCACACCCAGATCTTAAACCGTATACATCCTAATAGCGGTAAACCGGTCATTCAATATTTACAAATAGTCTGCTTATGTTTTTTATATAAATATAAAATATATAATATATATAAAAGATATATATGTTAACTATAATAAATAATTAATAAATATGATAAATAAATTAGGTATGGTATAATAATATATAATATGATAAATTGAAGAATGCTAGATTGTCCCTAAAAATACTAATACTATACGTCAAAAAAAATTAGCTACGATAAACTAAATGTCAGGAGTAAGCAGGACTAGACCCCTTCCGCAGAGAACGGTGGTTGAGCATGACCCCAAAACTTATTAAAACCGTACCCGCTAAGAGACGGAATAGCACCTGTAAACCCCCCCATGTACATCGAATCTACACAACAATACCATGTGACCTAACTTAGCCGATAAGTACACCACAGGAGAGACAAAATTGCAGCACAATGTGCCGCCACTCCTGTTGGTGACTGTCATACAGTCCGGAGAGAAGCCCTGACAGGCAACCGAGGCAGGGGTGGATCGGGTGGAGGAGAGCCTTAACCTTCACTACGGATAGACGATTCCAAATCATATCCAAGGCTGAGCCGCACACAAACGGTCTAATCAGCGGACGGTGAAATGGAACCACCGTTTTTATGAAGGGGGGGAACCAACATCCGTGTCACCACATACGATCGGCGACCGGGCAGCGCCCCAAACCAGCCATATGCCCTTTTGGAACTACCCTTACCACCACACCTGTGAGCAAACCCACTTCGGATAGGTGCAGAGAAGTTCCAATGAGACTGGGTCCTAAGATATTGGGAATCTACTGCTAATCCCTTCTATACAATATGTATAGCCCGACTTGTTTAAACCTAATCCACTAGATAGGGTGGTCCCTCTGAGGGTCCTAGGCCAAACCTTAAGTTTCCCTCCTCTCCCCATATGGTCATTCGCACCTAACGGAGGAAAATTTCTAGCTGACTGATGGCGACAAGATACAATTATCTAAATAAGAGCAAATTAAGTTTTTTCCTGCCTGGTTACCTATGTTTCTGCTATACAATCATTTGCCATCACCTCATGATTGTGCCTAACCTAACCATTTTAGATTAATTTTAAATTAATCTAAAAATCTTAAATATATTTAAGATTTTGGACAATTGTTAACCAACAAATGTGGCGGACCGACAATTCTCTGGAGGATTGGAATCTTCAGAGATTTTGAAAAAGTGGAAAGAATGTGAAATCTTCTCCTTCTGTAACCATCGGAAATGATCTGAGTTGGACTCAGAGATAGGTCATTTGACACCTATCTGGTTACAGCCTGTACTAGCTAGGCTAACTATTTCAATGAAATTACATTAACTAACTGGTTCCTAATTCCCTATCACATGGTTCTTATTCACCAATGTGTGTTCGCTATATCTTATCTAGTCTAACACTACTGCCTACACTATCATGAATGACCTGTCTGGTTCTCGTCACGTATTTTAGACTCGGAGGATAGCACCGTAACTTGGTGTATCCTGGCCGGTCTTTAGTAGGATTATTGAGTGGTAAACACTCGGAAAGCCGTGCCTAAGTAGCAGTCAACGAGAGAATTGGACACAAAAATGGACTGGTACGTAAAGCGGACAAGACGGTCAGATAAACCCCTAACTTAACTAATGGGTAAATACTACTACATGTCCAATCTAGCCTAGCTGACAACCTAGAGTCTATTCCATTAATTATACAACATGCAATATATACAATATATAAATATATAAATAAAGTATACATGCAAGTATACAATGTATACAAAATAAATGAGAAATTAAAAACAAAACAAAAATGAAAAACATTGAAACAAAAAACACAAAAACAAACAAAAACCGAAAAACAAGCAAAAATTGCTATGGAAGTGTCATAAGAGACACTCCCATAACAACTATGAGTAGGCATTTTTTGCCTAAAACTACTTTACAGGCACGCCCAGAAACGTTTTTCGTCCCTGGCCTGAAAGGGACTCATCAGTGGGCTTTTATATATATAAGCGCTTACACACATAACTAGTATGTGTGCAGTCACCCATATATATATACAGAAAATTGGCCAAGAATGGCTAAAAGAGAAAAATTCATTGTTTAAAATTGCCTTAAGAGGCGACAAACATTAATAAATAATATACTAAATAACAACTATCAATTAATAAATTAATTAACAATTGTTAGATAATAATAATATAATGTAATATATGATAATATAATATAATATATGGGAAAAATCAAAAAGCACTTACCATTCCTCAGGAAGACAGCGACCACACGCGACGAGAGTTGAACACATACTAATTGTGTTCACCTCAATTGCATACTCCAATAACATGGGTGATGCAATTTCGAAATTTAGGGATGGGTCGATGTCAACCGGAACAACGGCAAGTCAGTGGGGGAGGGGTATGGAAAATTAATGGAATAAGGAAGGGGGAAGGTGGGAAATTAATGGGGTGGGGATGTAATAAATAAATAATGAATACTAAATAAATTAATTTAATAAATTAGTATATAAGTTTGAATATAGTAATTAGGGAAGGGTTCACAAAATTGGGATGTTCTATAATGATACAGACCTAAATATTGAGCTAACACAGCCCCCATACTGCCAGGGCTACACGGCGTCTGGGCTCACCCAGATCTTAAACCATGCACAACTTGACAGCGGTAAACCGGTCATTCAATATTTACATTGAATCTGCTTATGTTTATTATATACATATACTTTCATATAAATATAAATACAATATAATAATAATAATTGGATAGGGTTAACAAAGTTGGGATGTTTTTAATATGATATACTAGAGACCTAGATATTGAGCTAACACAGCCCCCATACTATCAGGGCTACACGGCGTCTGGGCTCACCCAGATCTTAAACCATGCACAACTTGACAGCGGTAAACCGGTCATTCAATATTTACATTGAATCTACCTATGTTTTTTATATATACATATACTTTTATATATAAATATACAAATGTAATATATATAATATATATATGTATAAATACATATAATATAATAATAATAATAATTGGGTAGGGTTGACAAAATGGGATATTTTCAATATGATATGATAGATTAAAGACCTAGATATTGATCTAACACAGCCCCCATACTACCAAGGCTACACGGCGTCTGGGCACACCCAGATCTTAAACCGTATACATCCTAATAGCGGTAAACCGGTCATTCAATATTTACAAATAGTCTGCTTATGTTTTTTATATAAATATAAAATATATAATATATATAAAAGATATATATGTTAACTATAATAAATAATTAATAAATATGATAAATAAATTAGGTATGGTATAATAATATATAATATGATAAATTGAAGAATGCTAGATTGTCCCTAAAAATACTAATACTATACGTCAAAAAAAATTAGCTACGATAAACTAAATGTCAGGAGTAAGCAGGACTAGACCCCTTCCGCAGAGAACGGTGGTTGAGCATGACCCCAAAACTTATTAAAACCGTACCCGCTAAGAGACGGAATAGCACCTGTAAACCCCCCCATGTACATCGAATCTACACAACAATACCATGTGACCTAACTTAGCCGATAAGTACACCACAGGAGAGACAAAATTGCAGCACAATGTGCCGCCACTCCTGTTGGTGACTGTCATACAGTCCGGAGAGAAGCCCTGACAGGCAACCGAGGCAGGGGTGGATCGGGTGGAGGAGAGCCTTAACCTTCACTACGGATAGACGATTCCAAATCATATCCAAGGCTGAGCCGCACACAAACGGTCTAATCAGCGGACGGTGAAATGGAACCACCGTTTTTATGAAGGGGGGGAACCAACATCCGTGTCACCACATACGATCGGCGACCGGGCAGCGCCCCAAACCAGCCATATGCCCTTTTGGAACTACCCTTACCACCACACCTGTGAGCAAACCCACTTCGGATAGGTGCAGAGAAGTTCCAATGAGACTGGGTCCTAAGATATTGGGAATCTACTGCTAATCCCTTCTATACAATATGTATAGCCCGACTTGTTTAAACCTAATCCACTAGATAGGGTGGTCCCTCTGAGGGTCCTAGGCCAAACCTTAAGTTTCCCTCCTCTCCCCATATGGTCATTCGCACCTAACGGAGGAAAATTTCTAGCTGACTGATGGCGACAAGATACAATTATCTAAATAAGAGCAAATTAAGTTTTATTAAATTTTTTCCTGCCTGGTTACCTTTGTGTCTGCTATACAATCATTTGCCATCACCTCATGATTGTGCCTAACCTAACCATTTAGATTAATTTAAATTAATCTAAAAATCTTAAATATTTATTTAAGATTTTGGACAATTGTTAACCAACAAATGTGGCGGACCGACAATTCTCTGGAGGATTGGAATCTTCAGAGATTTTTGAAAAACAGGAAAGAATGCAAAATTTTTCTCTTTCTGTAACCATCGGAAATGATCTGAGTTGGACTCAGAGATAGGTCATTTGACACCTATCTGGTTACAACCTGTACTAGCTAGGCTAACTATTGCAATGAAATTACATTAACTAACTGGTTCCTAATTCCCTATCACATGGTTCTTTTTCACCAATGTGTGTTCGCTATATCTTATCTAATCTAACACTACTGCCTACACTATCATGAATGACCTGTCTGGTTCTCGTCACGTATTTTAGACTCGGAGGATAGCACCGTAACTTGGTGTATCCTGGCCGGTCTTTTGTAGGATTATTGAGTGGTAAACACTCGGAAAACCGTGCCTAAGTAACTTAATTAAATTTTTTCCTGCCTGGTTACCTTTGTTTCTGCTATACAATCATTTGCCATCACCTCATGATTGTGCCTAACCTAACCATTTAGATTAATTTTAAATTAATCTGAAAATCTTAAATATATATTTAAGATTTTGGACAATTGTTAACCAACAAATGTGGCGGACCGACAATTCTCTGAAGGATTGGGATCTTCAGAGATTTTTGAAAAAGTGGAAAGAAATGTGGAATTTTCTCTTTCTGTAACCATCGGAAATGATCTGAGCTGGACTCAGAGATAGGTCATTTGACACCTATCTGGTTACAGCCTGTACTAGCTAGGCTAACTATTACAACGAGATTACATTAACTAACTGTTTCCTAAGTCCCTATCACATGGTTCTTTTTTCACCGATGTGTGTTCGCTATATCTTATCTAATCTAACGCTACTGCCTACACTATCATGAATGACCTGTCTGGTCCTCGTCACGTTTAGACTCGGAGGCTAGCACCGTAACTTGGTGTATCCTAGCCGGTCTTTTGTAGGATTATTGAGTGATAAACACTCGGAAAAACCGTGCCTAAGTAACAGTCAACGAGAGAATTGTACACGAAAATGGACTGGTACGTAAAGCGGACAAGACAGTCGGATAAACCCCTAACTTAACTAATGGATAATTACTACTACATGTCCAAACTAGCCTATGCTGACAACCTAGAGTCTATTTCAATATATATACAATTATATACAAATATATAAGAATTAATTGAGAATTTAAAAACAAAACAAAAATGAAAAGCATTGAAACAAAAAACACAAAAACAAACAAAAACCGAAAAAAGCAAGCAAAAATTGTTATAAAAGTCTCATAATAGACACTCCTATAACAACCATTAGAGGCCTTTTGGCCTAAAACTACTTTACAGGCACGCCCAGAAACGTTTTTCGTCCCTGGCCTGAAAGGGACTCATCAGTGGGCTTTTATATATATAAGCGCTTACACACATAACTAGTATGTGTGCAATCACCCATATATACACAGAAAATTGGCCAAGAATGGCTAAAAGAGAAAAATGACTGTTTTAAATTTGCCTCAAGAGGCGACAAACATTAATAAATAATATATTAAATAACAACTATCAATCAATAAATTAATTGACAACTGTTAAATAATAATAATATAATATAATATATAATAATATAATATAATATATGAGAAAAATCAAAAAGCACTTACCATTCCTCAGGAAGACAGCGACCACACGCGACGAGAGTTGAACACATACTAATTGTGTTCACCTCAATTGCATACTCCAATAACATGGGTGATGCATTTTTCGAAATTTAGGGATGGGTCGATGTCAACCGGAACAACGGCAAGTCAGTGGGGGAGGGGTATGAAAAATTAGTGGAATATGGAAGGGGGAAGGTGGGAAATTAAGGGGGTGGGGATGTAATAAATAAATAATAAATACTAAATAATTTAATTTAATAAATTAGTATATAAGTTTGTGTATAGTAATTAGGGAAGGGTTCACAAAAATGGGATGTTCTATAATGATACAGACCTAGATATTGAGCTAACACAGTCCCCATACTGCCAGGGCTACACGGCGTCCGGGCTCACCCAGATCTTAAACCGTATACATCCTATTAGCGGTAAACCGGTCATTCAACATTTACATTGAATCTGCTTATGTTTTTTTATATACATATACTTTTCCTATCAATATAAATACAATATAATAATAATAATTGGATAGGATTGACAAAGTTGGGATGTTTTTAATATGATACGTTAAGCTTTTTGTCCCTGGCTAAAACTAACCGTTAAGAATGAAAATTTTTTAATATTTATTAATTAGTTTAAATACGAAAATTTAAATAATCATTATATACTTTAATCAATTTTTTTATTAAAATGAGTTGACTGTTAATTAAGATAAATCTAAATATGAAAATTTTAAATAATCGTTAAATATTTTAATCAATTTTCTATTGAAATGAATAAATGTTAATTAGAAATTTTTAATTTTTCTCCCGTTTTTTATGTTCTAAGCCCTACACGTGTTGACTGGGGCAACTCCTAGGTGAAGAACCAAGCAACCATTGGTTCCTAACCCTGGTTTATTTCATCCACAATCATCACTTTTTTTCCCCTACGTAAGAGCTACCTAATCTGGAAGTCTATACTAAGATGGCTGTTTCGTACGTCATTTGTCCCGGTTCGAAAAAGAAAAAAGAAAAACCAAAAAAATTGTGTACTTAAAAGCCTGCCTGATTTATCCATATAAAATAATAATAAAATAGATAAATAAACTTTAACAGAACACAAAATGAAAAACCAAAAAACAAAACAAACATGAAAACACTGAAAACAAAAAACACAAAAACAAACAAAAACCGAGAAAGCAAGCAAAAAATTGTTATAAAAGTGTCATAAGAGACACTCCCATAACAATTTATGAGAAGGCATTTTTTGCCTAAAACTACTTTACAGGCACGCCCAGAAACGTTTTTCGTCCCTGGCCTGAAAGGGACTCATCAGTGGGCTTTTTATATATATAAGCGCTTACACACACAACTAGTATGCGTGCAATCACCCATATATACGTAGGAAAAGTTTGGCCAAAAATGGCTTAGGCAGAAATTAATTATTTGAATTGCCTCGTAGAGACAATAACGTAAACAAAACAATTATTAATAATTGTTGTTAATAATTGTTAAAAAGTTGTTAAGTAATAATAATATAATATAATATAAAATAGAAAAACTAAAAACCACTTACCATTCCTCAGGAAGACAGCGACCACACGCGACGAGAGTTGAACACATACTGACTGATGTGTTCACCTCTGTTTCCTACCCATAAGCATGGGCGATGCAATTTTTGTATAGGAGAGGGTCGCTACCAAAACCCGAAAAATGGCGCGTTTATTTATATTTAATAATACTATAATATAATAAAATTAATAATAATACTATAATACAGTACAATATAATATAATGTACTATAATATAAAAAATATAACGCTGGAAAATGAAAAATCAAAAAAATCAAAAAACCACTTTCCATTCCTCAGGGAGACAGCGGCAAATGCGGTGAAACTACAACATACGCTAGCTAATGTCTTACCCCACTTTCAAAGTCCCTATACTGGCAACCTCTAGCTACTTCCCATATTCTATAGATATACATCAAAGACTATGTGTAAATTATATATGTAAATAAGGTATAAATAAGGTATACGATATATATACGAATTAGCTGAGAATCAAATGTGGTGAGAATGCACAATACACTACCACAATGCGGTGAAAAAATCACACAATACTCTATATAATGGATTATCTGAGATGGCACTATGCGGTGAAACTACCAACGCGGCGAGAATACAAAGGCGGTGAAAAAATATACAAATGCGGTGAAACTACAACATACGCTAGCTAATGTCTTACCCCACTTTCAAAGTCCCTATACTGGCAACCTCTAGCTACTTCCCATATTCTATAGATATACATCAAAGACTATGTGTAAATTATATATGTAAATAAGGTATAAATAAGGTATACGATATATATACGAATTAGCTGAGAATCAAATGTGGTGAGAATGCACAATACACTACCACAATGCGGTGAAAAAATCACACAATACTCTATATAATGGATTATCTGATATGGCACTATGCGGTGAAACTACCAACGCGGCGAGAATACAAAGGCGGTGAAAAAATATACAAAATACCCTAAGTACTAAGTTACCCCACTTCCAACATTCCTATGCTGGTAACTCAAATACTTCTCCAAAAATGTGTGTGAAACTTTCGAAATTATAGTGTATTACCCATAGTATGTAACCTTATTTGAGTCTAGTACTGATCGTAGTATTAAATATCATACCAATTATCCCATAAATGCGGTGAAACTACAATATACGCTAGCTAATGTCTTACCCCACTTTCAAAGTCCCTATACTGGCAACCTCTAGCTACTTCCCATATTCTATAGATATACATCAAAGACTATGTGTAAATTATATATGTAAATAAGGTATAAATAAGGTATACGATATATATACGAATCAGCTGAGAATCAAATGTGGTGAGAATGCACAATACACTACCACAATGCGGTGAAAAAATCACACAATACTCTATATAATGGATTATCTGAGATGGCACTATGCGGTGAAACTACCAACGCGGCGAGAATACAAAGGCGGTGAAAAAATATACAAAATACCCTAAGTACTAAGTTACCCCACTTCCAACATTCCTATGCTGGTAACTCAAATACTTCTCCAAAAATGTGTGTGAAACTTTCGAAATTATAGTGTATTACCCATAGTATGTAACCTTATTTGAATCTAGTACTGATCGTAGTATTAAATATCATACCAATTATCCCATAATATAGTTGCAATTCATATATAATAATTAGACATATCCGTGGTGAAAAAACCCACACAATAACGTGGCGTAAAAACCTGTATACAACACTACCTAGTGAAAGTTAACCCTCTCCCACTCCTACCACTACAATAAACTTGATTCCGTAATAATTCTCCTAATTCATTTACTAGTTTATAATTAGCTCACATAGCATAACATTAGTGTAACTATTCGTCTGTTACCTCATTATATCTGCAAAAACTTACAAAAACTTAACCTGTACTGCCTTACCAATCACTGTCATGCCTGTGCTTGTATTCGTCACTAATAGAGACATGTAACGATACTCCCAGTAGCCTAGCCATTATCTTACGTCACCCTAGTGTTATCTATTCTGGCTGTGAGTACGCTGTGTTAGGTAAAAGTATACTACCACAGGTAGGACCAGACTGCATACCCTTAACATGCAAATATATATTAATATATGTATATTAGACGCCATGGCCAACGACAGGGAGCAGAAATTGTAACATAGATCAGAAAAATAGAGAAATGAAGTATACGCCAGAGACTGAAAATGATGGCAGCAGAGACTAAATCAGCCCAACCCTCACTGTTCCACCAATAATGAACCATGAGACGACAAAACAAACCACACAACACCAAGCCGCGAGTAGATACAAAAACATTCACATAGACAGAGACAACAACAACATTCGTAAGAGCAACAGATCTATGGGAGAACTGTGACAAGCGAGACAATTTACACAGCCATCACGACAACACATGGGTACACAACAAGAAAATTCCATGTCTGATTTTACACATAATTTGTTGGGTCCATATTTGCAGATTAGTGCATGAATTACACGTCTCTGAGTTTGTTTATTTTCCTTAGTATAGGTGTATATAATATATATGTGTATTATATTAAATCATATATATATCATTTAAAGGTGAAGACCACAGGCTGCCATTCAAATGACTGCGTCGCAGGTAAATTGGTGATCGAGACATTTCTTTGGGTTTAACAATGCGCACCAACCTTAAAAACTTAGTGGTGTGTTGTTCACTGCTGTGTTATTTCTTCTGGAGAACGTCTTTATGATTGGGCAAGTTTGATGTCACTGCAAGACTTGTTTGGAACCTATGATAGAAATTATGTTTATATGTATTTGAAATTAACCCACTTTGTTTAATTATATTACTATGTGTCAAGATTGCTGCCTTGCTTGTATGTGGTAGAGTGCCCGCAAAATCATATATGATGTCGTGGTGATATAATCTTTATATGTATCTGTGATTGGCCTGCTTTTATTTTTAGCCTGTATATTATGTCAACAAATGTAGATATGTTTGTATTCAATGAGACGCCTATTTAACAAAAACAAAAAAATGATGTGCTATTTTGTGTGTATGATTGTATGTAACCGTGTAGGTTAAACACATACATTCAACATAGAAAAAATTCCTACGTATAGGATTATTTAGTTAGGCAGTGCCCATAAACGTTTTTCGTCCATTACCTAACATGGACTCATCAGTGGGCTTTTTTGTTCTATATGGGAACCACTAACCAAATGTTTCTAGTGGCAGATTTCTTCAATCTGAAAAATCTCTAATATTCGAGATGAAACATACTAGAAACTGGAAATTTCATTAGGAATGATTAAATGTTAAGCAAATTCATTAATGTACACCCTTTTGTTAGGTGTTTTTCATATGACGGTAATTATGTATATTTTGTTTTGAGAGAGAAAAAAATATTTTGTTTGGGGAAAAAATTTTTGGTTTACAAGATGATGAATTTTATCTTGATTCTTTTTAGTTTACAAGCTATAAAGTAATAGACGAAGGATTATTGTATTACAAGGTAATGAAATTCAATTTACCAGATAATGGATTTTATTTCAGTTTATTGGCTATGGATTTTATTTCAGTTTATTGGCTATTTTGGTTTAAGAGTTATGGGGGGTGTTTGTGTACTTGGTACAATTGTTGTGTTACAATTGCTTAATATTACCTATGTTCTCATAGTGTGTGTGGAAAAAATGGTTTGATTGATTGTTATTTGTATTAATAGGAACTAGAGGTATCTTGACACAATGCTAATAAATCACTTACATTTTTAATTGCTGATGCTCCATGGTGCATATATAGAGAATCCAAACTGTATTTTTTTTTAGTAGTTCATTTGTCCTTTATTTCTTTATTTCTAGCGATATATGTACTTCCTATTTGTTATATTCTTCTGTATTTCCCTCTGTGTTTCATAGTAGACTGAATTACATATTTGCCTCCATTATAGCAATATCTTATTTAATTGTATTTTTGTTTATTTTCTATCACTTACAATTCAATGTAACTTTTTAATCTTTCCATTATTTATATGTGTTGTGCAGTTTCCATTTACTCTTATTTTTATCAATAACCAGTTCCGTGAATTCCACATTTAGTGTTTTTAACTTTATAATTACTCATAGCTATCCAGGTATATTTATTCTGTTGTTTTGTTAGAGATGTGTTATTGTGTTTTTATAATTTATATGTCAATGAATGCAGGGTTGAATATTTGGTTGGGTTTATTTGCTCAATTCTTTCCTACTACTTTTTCGCAGTGGTTCTTGTTCTATTATGATTGCATGTCATACATTCATGTACTTTTCTTAGTTATCATATTTTTGTAATTTATTTATAGATTTTATTTATTATTTAATTCTCATGTGTATATTTATGTGGTTACATATTCTGTATTATTTCCCTTGTTATTTATTATTATTGATATTATAGTTGTAGTTTAGTTGTGATTATTATGTTTAAATTCCTTATTGGGTAAGAATAGTATTATTGTTATTGCAAATTATTAATTAGATTTATTGTTGTGGGTATTATATTATATTTGATATATGTTTATCATTGTGTCATTGTTTTAGTTATGTTTAGTTTACTGGTTCTAGTTAATATTGGTATGTTAATTGTCTATTTTTTGTTTTTATTTGTTTATTATTTATGTGTTTTCTGCATGCATCTAGTTTAGAAGCATATCAGATTTGTATGCATATATAACCTTGTTGTAAAATGAGTTTTAAGGAATCCATGTGCGATGTGGTGGCTGAATTATGTGTGTGGGCCTGATTTGTAGTTTTGTGGTTTTTTATTATATATATTTTAGTAACGTATTTTTAGCCGGGCTATACTGTGTAAGATATAATTGGGTTCATTTTTATTATAGTACAACAGTTTTACTTTGAGTCTTTGATATACTTTGGAAAAATTTGTTGTTTTGTTTTAGGTGTTGTTTATTTTAACCGTTTGCCATAGATTCAGGAGAGATCCCTTGATCAAGTATTCCATTGGGGTAAGTGTGTGTGGATGAAATGTGAATTCTTGTTATTAATTTACTCTTATGTTAATTAACCCATAGTGTGTCGTGTTTTTACGGAATTTTGTGGTATAATAATAGTCACTGCAGTTGGAATGAGTTCGTCAATACTGTAATAGAACAACACATAAAGTGAGTGTACGCCATAATTGTGGCATTTGTTTGCATTAGTTAACCCACGTTTAATGAGACTCTCATAACCACTGTTATCAATTCTATTATTTAGCGACATATTACTAGCCGGCCTATTTGTGTAGATACACTTGGATCAGCCTGGTCATAGTACAACAACTAAATTGAGTCACTGGTATAAACCCAAGAAAGTTCTGGCTGTTTTGCTCATATAATTGTTATTTTAACTCCATTCTATTATCTGCGCTAATCCATTCGGACCGCAACAACACTTCTCATGCTATAAGGATTGATCCTGTAATCAGGCTTTTTCATTGAGGTGAGTGCGTGCAAATGAAATGTGGACTTATCTTTATATATTACCGTTGTTGACATATTTTTAATGTTTTACTAACCCATAGTGTGTCATATCCTGTGGAATCTAATGGTATACCAGCAGCTGCTGCAATCAGAGTACGTCCGCCAAGTATCATACCAGACATCACTATAATAAAGTGAGTATTTTTAATAGTTGTGAGTTTGCTTACATTAGTTTGCCCAGGGCCATTGAGAATCCCACAAACGATTTTTGTCTTTTTCTCCGTACATGTATTTGCTATACCACACTCTAGTTTCTGGTAGTACTAAGAGTTCTGAGTGACCTGTGGTGACTGGTTCATGGTTGGAAAAATATGTTTCAGTAATGATGTCTCATTAAAAATTTTTCAATGCTGTGTGTGTTTTCATTGTGTTTAAGTGTTTCTCGCAGACCAACTGCAACATCCAGCACTACAGCAAGTCTCATATGCAGGCATATTGGTACGCCCTTTCTTGAAAGTTCATGAGTAAAAACCCTGTGGAGTATCCAGTTTGTGTTAGTGTATGGAACTGCCGTCACCCTAATGTGTGGCCATTACTACAGTCGATGGTGTGTGTTATAATTTATGCGGTAAAACCTTTCTTTTTGAATGGAGGGTATTGCTATGAATGCATCCGTTCTACTCAGATCTATGGTATTTTGGTTTGATATGAAAACGAAAAGAACCTCTTGTTCCCTCCCTGTAGATGCGTCTATGTATATTATGTGGGTATTCGGCTCTAGCGTGTGTGTGATTGGTGGGCAAAAGATCTTTATTTCGAGCATTAATCGGAACAGACATACCGGCAGTAATTTCTATAACACAATATGAGGGGTAGGTAGTATGTTGTATCTGTTTGAGTGGAGAAGTGTGTGTATATATTAGTAGTTAGATTACATGCCGAGTGTGCATGCAGGTACAATGCGTGTATTCATGTGTGTTGTTACGTTTCTTGTGTTAATGTTATATTTACAACCTATATAGGCGAAGAAAAACTGTAATGATTTTCGTATATAAAATATCTTATCGGGTGAAACCTCCACACAAGACCAGACAACCAGTTTCCTAGGAGTCTGACAGAGTACCGGTTCGCACCTTCAGTGTCGTGCATGACCTTAGTGGGAATTGTCCAGTGTGTGTCCGTGTTATATGTGGGCCTACCATTGTCTTTACTAAGACGTATACAATGCATTCAGTTGCAGTGTATTGTGGGAGTTTTTTTGAGAGCAGATGTAGAGAGTTATTTGAGAAGATAGAATGTCAGGTTGTGTCATCTAATGTTTAATTGGCACATTTGGTATCTGAGATGTTTAATTGTTGTATGTTGAAGTGGAAAGGATATCAACATTTTCGTCAACGACCTATCAACTGGTTCTTAATTGCTGTTATGTTCCGACATTCACTGAGTCTGCCTCCACGGGTGTGTACCTGAACCATGTGTGTTCACAAGGTATTTTAAAATCTGATATTTATACTCTAGTAATGGTGCATCATATTGGTTAGTTGGCAACGTTGTTATTAAGTGAAGAATCATACAACAAGCAAACACACACGAAAAACCCCCGTAACCACATGTTCATTTCCTTCCACTTAGGCAACTCCGCAGCATTACAACCATCAGAGGACACTGCTCTGTCAACCCCATGTCTGTTCCGTCACAGCAACGACCACACCCCGTGGAAGAGGGCGATATCACTACACCGCAAAACAACGTAAATAGTGAGTTTGAATTTTGAATTTTGAACTTTGAATCTTGAATTTTGAACTCTTTATCTTGATACTTATATATATAAATATATATACATATATCTCCACAATCTCCCGTGTTATTACCATTATACTACTAATACTACCATAATGTACTACATTCCGTCTATAGGTCCGGTTGTATGCACAACCAGTGCCCCAACCACCGTTTTTCCCGGCCCCCGCTGTGTAACCCACACACGTTCTCTGTTGCCTGCTGATTTGGGAGGCCTAGAGGGTTCAGTGGGCCCTAGTCATGATTTGATGCCTCTATCACCTATATGTCATCCCCTACCTGTAATTGGGGGTTTCTTGAACATGACAGACTTATTTGTGCCACCAAGTATCAGCACTCTTTTAAGTTATGGACCCCGATTTGTAGTACCAACTGTCACCACCTTGATGGACATATTAGATGTGAGTTTCTACATTCATGACAGGTTTTTGTCAAAATCTAAACAGCCAGAGGATTATCTGCGCGAATGTATCTCCCAAGTTCGGGAGCGTTATCAGGCGGCACTTTTGCCTGGTTATAGTGATGGCCCGTTGGGTGTAGGGTATATGGATCAACTTCTGCGCGGGATGCTTGATGAGACCAACACATTTTTAAGAGAAAATGAAGACATTGTCCTTGTCCAATCCGACAAAGGAAAGCGCATCATTATGATGAAACGTACACAGTATAATGAGAAGATGTTGCTGTGGATTGAGGGTTGCGTCACCAAAGGCTTTTATAAGATATATGTGGGTGACAATTTTCTAGTTGAGCAGGCTCGGATCCGTGACGCTTTTTGCGCAATATCACGACGGTTACGTGCAACTTACCGAACCTATCCCACCACTCAAAAACCGTTTCCCAAAGAGGTTCTAAGAATGCTACAACGTTTGGAGGTGGGTGGCTGGGTACGGTTACCCTATTTGTATGGCTTAGTTAAAGACCATAAACCAGACGCTCCCTGCCGGCCCATATGTGGTACCCGATCTTGGTACACCTACCCACTGCAAAAAATCGTGGCACATATTCTGAGGCGAGTGTTTGGTGAGTTTTTATTGCCACAGAATGTGGGAGACATAAGCGAGGTTGTCCGCAGGATGTCCGAGATGCCGGTCTGTGCCGGTTATGAGCTAGTGAAACTAGACGTTGTTGACATGTATACCCGAATGAATCGGGACAAGATATTATCTAGCTTAACCATGTTGTTAGCTACTGGGCGGTATAAAAATTATGGATCCATATGTCCAAGCTTATTGCTTGAATGCGTGAGATTTTGTTTCAATATGGCCAACTATTGCGGGTATAGAGATACCATCTATAGGCAAGTTTGCGGCTTACCTCAAGGGGCCTGCGATTCAGGCCTATTGGCGACAATACTTTTGGATCAACAAATACAACAGCATAGAACATTATTGATGGAAAATTATGGTATCATCTATTTCTGGAAGTACATGGACGACTTTCTATTATACATGCCCAGTACCAGTCTCGACGGTTTTAAAAATACTTTCCAGACTTTGACACAATTAGAACTAACCGTGGAGTGTGAAACATTGTCCAGTAGAGGGAATTTTAAGGAAATCTCCTTTTTGGACCTCCGGATTCTCCGTGATGACCATCATATCTATTTTTCAGTGTACAACAAACCCATGGCCTCGATGCGTATGATCCATTATCTGTCAAAGGATAAGTTACAATGGAAGAAAAATACCTTACGAAATTTTGTGCAACGGGTGTTGATTCGCACCAGCAACCGCTTTTTATATACTGATTTATGTGCCCTAGAAGCTAAATTTTATGCAAATATGTATCCTCGATACATGGTTGCCATGACCTTTTACGAATCAATGAGGCCATTTTTGGTAACGGAGGTGTATGTGGGTAAGGACCCCCTGCCACCAAGAGTTATTATAACCGAGCGTTTTTTGGACAGATATAAGGATTTAATTGCATCTCTGGATCGAAGAACAATTAACTGGTATGAATGTGTTAGTAAACGTCGCTTGGTGTCCAGTAGGGATCGTAGAAGGCGTGCCAAAGAACGCAAAGAACAAGCACATGCCCTACCGAAGCCTGATATCTGGAGTTCCATCCCGTTAATCAATTTGGAATGTGATTCACCCGTACAATATTGTCGCAGTATTCGTTATCGTTGTGAGGGCTTAGTGGGAATCATAGAACATATGTTCACGAGGAACTCTTTGGGGGTACCTGTTTTTTCTAAGGCTGATACACTGTTTAAGCGTTTGAATATGTCGCTGGCCGGCGATCCCCCTCGCATTGGTGATACTGTGTTGCAGATTACCGGTCCCACTCGAGTGTCAGTTTTTATGATCGGATGCAAGGAATGTGCTATGCTATTTATATTTTCTGGTACGGGTTCACCGGCTGGTATGCTTGAACATGCCTTGGCAGATAAGGAGTCCCTGTTAAGTCGTCATCAACGGGTTAGTGGTCATCATATACAGGATCAACTGAAGCGTCTACCAACTGTTGGATGGTTAGAACCAGAGGTGCAATTGACACTATATCGTGGGTTATATGCAGCCTTAGGTCAACAGTGTGAAATGGATAAGGTCATATGTCATATCCCTGTTTATATACAAAGGACAATGGAACGCTGTCTCGAGATGTTAGAGGCGTCCGGTTCTCTGAATTGTGCAGGTATGTCTTGGTATATTTTAAACCCCCTAATAGGTCGTGTAACGCATCTCCTTTTTCAGTTCTAGGAGTGCCAAGAGTACGTGGTATGAGTCTGGAGTCTCCATGAAGACCAACTGATGTATTTTCAACCTAGAAGGATGAATTTTGGGTCCTCTTATATATAATGTATAATAGCTACATGATAAATGTCATTTTGGCGTTATTCCCTAGTAGGCCTAGGAGTATGTTTAAAAATATGTGTATAAATATTCCCCATGTATATGTCGAAAAATGTATAGCCTACCAGTTTTTTATTGTGTTCTTTATAGAATTAATGAAAATAATCTTGATTACTTTATTATATTTTGTTATTACTACCGAAAACTACTGTTAGTCTGTAAATATTAACAATGTACTATATACCTACGGTTTAGTATTAAATGTTTGACCTTATTATTTATTTTTTTAATAATTCAAGTACAGGCGAGTATCAAATCCCTATATCACACCATTATGTATTTCAAAGTGCTATTAGCCCTCTCATATATTAACTTGTTTCTACCACATGCCTTTTTATATTTAACTGTTCAGCCAAAAAATGAGTAATTACAAGGATATGATTTTGAATTTGGGTTTTCCCGGGTTTTTTACACTGTACATTTACTACATGATAATTGTCCTTATTCCATTATCCCCTGGTAAGACTGTGCGTATGTTTGAACTATGTGTATAGATATTTTCCATGTGTATGTCAAAAATGTATGAGTATATCGGTTCCTATTATGTTATTGAAAATACTCTACAACAAAATATTAACTTGTTTCTACCACTTGTTAGTTATTTATATTTTTATCTTTATTTGGTTGTTGTTATTATTCCCTATTGATATCTAATTCCAGGTCAGTTTGAAATATTCCGAGTGGTACAAAGCATGGTTTAGACATCATGAGCTTGAATTGGTGATTCCATTACTCCCAAAATGCACTATCCTAGCATAATGTATACACTTGTAGTGTATGGGCGTGTGTATTTACTCTTGAATATATCTCCAGCAATTGTTTTTACTTTATTTTCTTTTCTATCTCATAGCATACTCGCATAACTCTGCATATACTGTGGCTGAAAATGTTGGTTTCATCTAGCTGGTAGTGTCCGAACGTATACGTTGACGTATTATGATATCATGGATGTATCTCAATTGTCAGCATTATGTCAGCTCACTCTCATCATGGTAGATAGTAATTTGGTGTTTTGGTTCCACTACCAAACTTTTACCTCATTGATGCTAATATGTGGGTCTAGTTCATGTTTAAAATTACATTTAGTTTCTATTAAAACATCGTATACACAAAATATAATTATAAAATATAATTATACAAAGTCCGTCTTAATATATATTATTTTGACCCAATGGTTTTCTCTAAGTATGGTAGTTTAGTGATAATTAATCTAGTGTTTTTCTGTATTTACATGTAATATTTAGTGTGTCCACTAACATGATCAAAAAATTGACGACTGTATGTCTAGGTTATTGTGTACCTTGGCAACAACATCTGTTATTCCTACTTTTTACCATTGTGCTGACAAAAACCGGCTCATGTACAACTGAGTGTTGGTATTCAAATATAATCAACTCGATCTGGTGCCAATAATGTGACAACCCTCATCATCCCAACGATATGCGGTGAAACTACACAATACACTAACTAATGAATTACCCCACTTCGAAAAATTTTTTCTAAAGCTGCTAGCCTAGCACTATTTCCCAATAGTTATATAAATATAGACAAAAGTATATATAAACATAAGGTATACATAAGGTATACGATATATATAAGAATATGTTGAGAATTTAAAAACAAAACAAAAATGAAAAACATTGACACAAAAAACACAAAAACAAACAAAAACCGATAAACAAGCAAAAATTGTTATAGAAGTGTCAATAAAAGACACTCCCATGACAATTATAGGTAGGTGTTTTTTCCTAAAACTACGTTACAGGCACGCCCAGAAACGTTTTTCGTCCCTGGCCTGAAGGGGACTCATCAGTGGGCTTTTTATACATATGCAAGTGCTTACACACACAACTAATATGTGTGCAATCACCCACATATACACAGAAAAAATGGCCAAAAATGGCTAAGGCAGAAATTAATTATATACCTTGCCTCGTAGAGGCAGCAAAATAGATAGATAGATAAGTAAACAAAAATTAATTGATGATTGTTAAATAATACTAATAGTGTAGTATAATATGAAATAGAAAAAATGGAAAAAATGAAAAAATCAAAAAACCCACTTACCATTCCTCAGGAGGACAGCGACCACACGCGACGAGAGTTGAACACATACTAACTGATGCGTTCACCTCTGTTTCATACCCATAAGTATGGGTGATGCAATTTTTATATACTTTTTTATATAGGAGAGGGTCGCTATCAAAACCCGAAAAATGGCAAGTTTATCTATATTTAATAATACTATAATATAATAAAATATAAATAATAATAATAATATAATACAGTATAATATAATAAAAATGAAAAATCGAAAAATCAAAAACCACCTACCATTCCTCAAGCGGACAGCGACCACACGCGACGAGAGTTGAACACATACTAACTGATGCGTTCACCTCTGTTTCATACCATAAATATGGGTGATGCAATTTTTATATAATTTTTATATAGGAGAGGGTCGCTATCGAAACCCGAAAAATGGCAAGTTTATCCATATTTAATAATACTATAATATAATAAAATGACTAATAGTAATAATATAAATACAGTATAATATAATATAAAATGGCAAATTGAAAAAATCAAGAAACCCCACTTACCATCCCTCAGGAGGACAGCGACCGCACGCGACGAGGGTTGAACACATACTGATGTGTTCACCTCAATTGCGCACTCCAAATAATAAGAGTGATGCAATTTTCGAAATTTAGGGATGGGTCGATGTCAACCGGAGCAACGGCAAGTCATTCAGTACTAAATAATTTAATTTAATAAATTAATATATAAATAATAAATAAGTTTTGTATATAGTAATTAGGGAAGGGTTGACAGAGTTGGGATGTTATATAATGATACAAATCTAGATATTGAGCTAACACAGCCAATACTACCAGGTATGATGTTGCACGGCGTCTGGGCTCACCCAGCACTTTAAACCATGCACAAACCTGACAGCGGAAAACCGGTCATTCAACATGAACATCAAGTCTACTTATGTTTTTATATACATATAAAATATATAAATTATATAATGTACTAAATAAAAGTATATATAGTATTAAATAAAAATGAGGAAAGGGTTAACAGAGTTGGGATATGTTTATAATAGATTAAAGACCTAGATATTGATCTGAACAGCCAATACTACCAGGTATGATATTGCACGGCGTCCGGGCTCGCCCAGCACTTTAAACCATGCACAAACCTGACAGCGGAAAACCGGTCATTCAACATGTACATCAAGTCTGCTTATGTTTTTATATACATATAAAATATATAAATTATATAATGTATTAAATAAAAGTATATATAATATCAAGTAAAAATGAGGAAAGGGTTAACAGAGTTGGGATATGTTTATAATAGATTAAAGACCTAGATATTGATCTGAACAGCCAATACTACCAGGTATGATATTGCACGGCGTCCGGGCTCGCCCAGCACTTTAAACCATGCACAAACCTGACAGCGGAAAACCGGTCATTCAACATGAACATCAAGTCTACTTATGTTTTTATATACATATAAAATATATAAATTATATAATGTGCTAAATAAAAGTATATATAATATTAAATAAAAATGAGGAAAGGGTTAACAGAGTTGGGATATGTTTATAATAGATTAAAGACCTAGATATTGATCTGAACAGCCAATACTACCAGGTATGATATTGCACGGCGTCCGGGCTCGCCCAGCACTTTAAACCATGCACAAACCTGACAGCGGAAAACCGGTCATTCAACATGTACATCAAGTCTACTTTTGTTTTTATATACATATAAATATATAACTTATATAATGTATTAAATAAAAGTATATATAATATTAAGTAAAAATGAGGAAAGGGTTAACAGAGTTGGGATATGTTTATAATAGATTAAAAACCTAGATATTGAACTGAACAGCCGATACTACCAGGTATGATATTGCACGGCGTCCGGGCTCGCCCAGCACTTTAAACCATGCACAAACCTGACAGCGGAAAACCGGTCATTCAACATGTACATCAAATCTACTTATGTTTTTTTATATGGATATAAATTAATAGTATATAAAAACCCTATCGTCTAACCGCTACCTAAGCTAAAAATAGAAAATCTCCAGGATATATTCAAGGCACCGAACTAACCACCGCCCGTGTCCATGGTCCTTGAGTTAACCCAATCCATGGACCGGCTAAGAGTCAGCACGGAACCCCGACACACCCTGGCGACTTCATACCCCCTCTATGTAATACGGTAGTAGCTACGCTAAATAAACTGAATGCTGGGTTGATCCTCCCAATCCTCAAGGCTATTCCTCCACCAAGTCAATGGCACCGGTCATCACCAGTCAAATGCCAGACGAGCTAAAAGGAAACGCTCGAGGTTAAAGACCTACTCAACATGTACAATATTTCTACACAACGATATTGGGGGTCTAACTTAGCCTTAAGTGTCATAACCGGAGCGAATCACATGCAGCACAACGCTGCCAAGTGGCGTCCAGTCCATGAACTGTCATGCAAACGGAAGAGCGTGCAGCCGGACACTGAGGGCCAGGGCCGAGCGGGTGAGTAGGCGCCATACCTCCCGTCGCGGATAATGGTATCGAACAGCATTCTAGACTGAATCGGGTTAAAACCCGGTTAACAGTGCATGCATATCAACCTCTGCCAAGACGGAAGCCAGGGAGCCCTCCCCGGGCAACCCCCGCAGACAGGGACCGAACACAAGCCCCAGTTCACATGCCTAATGGAAAAAATACCTTGCGATAGATCTGCGTGGGTCAAAACCCACTTAACAGATTACGCTGTATATTTCCATCTGGGACAGGGCCTACGAATACTTAGGGAATATCTATATATGCACAATACACTGCAATATAACTTATGATATATGTATATGACTAACTGCATATACATATAACCATTCTGTTGCTAAAGCTCATTATATCAGAAGGGGTGGTACCAATCCAGGGACCTAGGCCAATCTAGAAGTGTACAAGTTCAGGGGTAGTACGACTCGTGTCTAATATTATAACGACCAACAAACAAAACATAAAACAAAACACCGGCAACCATCCTAATCTAAGACTCACTAATGGTTCGAACAAATGCGGTGAAACTACACAATACACTAACTAATGAATTACCCCACTTCGAAAAATTTTTTCTAAAGCTGCTAGCCTAGCACTATTTCCCAATAGTTATATAAATATAGACAAAAGTATATATAAACATAAGGTATACATAAGGTATACGATATATATAAGAATATGTTGAGAATTTAAAAACAAAACAAAAATGAAAAACATTGACACAAAAAACACAAAAACAAACAAAAACCGATAAACAAGCAAAAATTGTTATAGAAGTGTCAATAAAAGACACTCCCATGACAATTATAGGTAGGTGTTTTTTCCTAAAACTACGTTACAGGCACGCCCAGAAACGTTTTTCGTCCCTGGCCTGAAGGGGACTCATCAGTGGGCTTTTTATACATATGCAAGTGCTTACACACACAACTAATATGTGTGCAATCACCCACATATACACAGAAAAAATGGCCAAAAATGGCTAAGGCAGAAATTAATTATATACCTTGCCTCGTAGAGGCAGCAAAATAGATAGATAGATAAGTAAACAAAAATTAATTGATGATTGTTAAATAATACTAATAGTGTAGTATAATATGAAATAGAAAAAATGGAAAAAATGAAAAAATCAAAAAACCCACTTACCATTCCTCAGGAGGACAGCGACCACACGCGACGAGAGTTGAACACATACTAACTGATGCGTTCACCTCTGTTTCATACCCATAAGTATGGGTGATGCAATTTTTATATACTTTTTTATATAGGAGAGGGTCGCTATCAAAACCCGAAAAATGGCAAGTTTATCTATATTTAATAATACTATAATATAATAAAATATAAATAATAATAATAATATAATACAGTATAATATAATAAAAATGAAAAATCGAAAAATCAAAAACCACCTACCATTCCTCAAGCGGACAGCGACCACACGCGACGAGAGTTGAACACATACTAACTGATGCGTTCACCTCTGTTTCATACCATAAATATGGGTGATGCAATTTTTATATAATTTTTATATAGGAGAGGGTCGCTATCGAAACCCGAAAAATGGCAAGTTTATCCATATTTAATAATACTATAATATAATAAAATGACTAATAGTAATAATATAAATACAGTATAATATAATATAAAATGGCAAATTGAAAAAATCAAGAAACCCCACTTACCATCCCTCAGGAGGACAGCGACCGCACGCGACGAGGGTTGAACACATACTGATGTGTTCACCTCAATTGCGCACTCCAAATAATAAGAGTGATGCAATTTTCGAAATTTAGGGATGGGTCGATGTCAACCGGAGCAACGGCAAGTCATTCAGTACTAAATAATTTAATTTAATAAATTAATATATAAATAATAAATAAGTTTTGTATATAGTAATTAGGGAAGGGTTGACAGAGTTGGGATGTTATATAATGATACAAATCTAGATATTGAGCTAACACAGCCAATACTACCAGGTATGATGTTGCACGGCGTCTGGGCTCACCCAGCACTTTAAACCATGCACAAACCTGACAGCGGAAAACCGGTCATTCAACATGAACATCAAGTCTACTTATGTTTTTATATACATATAAAATATATAAATTATATAATGTACTAAATAAAAGTATATATAGTATTAAATAAAAATGAGGAAAGGGTTAACAGAGTTGGGATATGTTTATAATAGATTAAAGACCTAGATATTGATCTGAACAGCCAATACTACCAGGTATGATATTGCACGGCGTCCGGGCTCGCCCAGCACTTTAAACCATGCACAAACCTGACAGCGGAAAACCGGTCATTCAACATGTACATCAAGTCTGCTTATGTTTTTATATACATATAAAATATATAAATTATATAATGTATTAAATAAAAGTATATATAATATCAAGTAAAAATGAGGAAAGGGTTAACAGAGTTGGGATATGTTTATAATAGATTAAAGACCTAGATATTGATCTGAACAGCCAATACTACCAGGTATGATATTGCACGGCGTCCGGGCTCGCCCAGCACTTTAAACCATGCACAAACCTGACAGCGGAAAACCGGTCATTCAACATGAACATCAAGTCTACTTATGTTTTTATATACATATAAAATATATAAATTATATAATGTGCTAAATAAAAGTATATATAATATTAAATAAAAATGAGGAAAGGGTTAACAGAGTTGGGATATGTTTATAATAGATTAAAGACCTAGATATTGATCTGAACAGCCAATACTACCAGGTATGATATTGCACGGCGTCCGGGCTCGCCCAGCACTTTAAACCATGCACAAACCTGACAGCGGAAAACCGGTCATTCAACATGTACATCAAGTCTACTTTTGTTTTTATATACATATAAATATATAACTTATATAATGTATTAAATAAAAGTATATATAATATTAAGTAAAAATGAGGAAAGGGTTAACAGAGTTGGGATATGTTTATAATAGATTAAAAACCTAGATATTGAACTGAACAGCCGATACTACCAGGTATGATATTGCACGGCGTCCGGGCTCGCCCAGCACTTTAAACCATGCACAAACCTGACAGCGGAAAACCGGTCATTCAACATGTACATCAAATCTACTTATGTTTTTTTATATGGATATAAATTAATAGTATATAAAAACCCTATCGTCTAACCGCTACCTAAGCTAAAAATAGAAAATCTCCAGGATATATTCAAGGCACCGAACTAACCACCGCCCGTGTCCATGGTCCTTGAGTTAACCCAATCCATGGACCGGCTAAGAGTCAGCACGGAACCCCGACACACCCTGGCGACTTCATACCCCCTCTATGTAATACGGTAGTAGCTACGCTAAATAAACTGAATGCTGGGTTGATCCTCCCAATCCTCAAGGCTATTCCTCCACCAAGTCAATGGCACCGGTCATCACCAGTCAAATGCCAGACGAGCTAAAAGGAAACGCTCGAGGTTAAAGACCTACTCAACATGTACAATATTTCTACACAACGATATTGGGGGTCTAACTTAGCCTTAAGTGTCATAACCGGAGCGAATCACATGCAGCACAACGCTGCCAAGTGGCGTCCAGTCCATGAACTGTCATGCAAACGGAAGAGCGTGCAGCCGGACACTGAGGGCCAGGGCCGAGCGGGTGAGTAGGCGCCATACCTCCCGTCGCGGATAATGGTATCGAACAGCATTCTAGACTGAATCGGGTTAAAACCCGGTTAACAGTGCATGCATATCAACCTCTGCCAAGACGGAAGCCAGGGAGCCCTCCCCGGGCAACCCCCGCAGACAGGGACCGAACACAAGCCCCAGTTCACATGCCTAATGGAAAAAATACCTTGCGATAGATCTGCGTGGGTCAAAACCCACTTAACAGATTACGCTGTATATTTCCATCTGGGACAGGGCCTACGAATACTTAGGGAATATCTATATATGCACAATACACTGCAATATAACTTATGATATATGTATATGACTAACTGCATATACATATAACCATTCTGTTGCTAAAGCTCATTATATCAGAAGGGGTGGTACCAATCCAGGGACCTAGGCCAATCTAGAAGTGTACAAGTTCAGGGGTAGTACGACTCGTGTCTAATATTATAACGACCAACAAACAAAACATAAAACAAAACACCGGCAACCATCCTAATCTAAGACTCACTAATGGTTCGAACAAATGCGGTGAAACTACACAATACACTAACTAATGAATTACCCCACTTCGAAAAATTTTTTCTAAAGCTGCTAGCCTAGCACTATTTCCCAATAGTTATATAAATATAGACAAAAGTATATATAAACATAAGGTATACATAAGGTATACGATATATATAAGAATATGTTGAGAATTTAAAAACAAAACAAAAATGAAAAACATTGACACAAAAAACACAAAAACAAACAAAAACCGATAAACAAGCAAAAATTGTTATAGAAGTGTCAATAAAAGACACTCCCATGACAATTATAGGTAGGTGTTTTTTCCTAAAACTACGTTACAGGCACGCCCAGAAACGTTTTTCGTCCCTGGCCTGAAGGGGACTCATCAGTGGGCTTTTTATACATATGCAAGTGCTTACACACACAACTAATATGTGTGCAATCACCCACATATACACAGAAAAAATGGCCAAAAATGGCTAAGGCAGAAATTAATTATATACCTTGCCTCGTAGAGGCAGCAAAATAGATAGATAGATAAGTAAACAAAAATTAATTGATGATTGTTAAATAATACTAATAGTGTAGTATAATATGAAATAGAAAAAATGGAAAAAATGAAAAAATCAAAAAACCCACTTACCATTCCTCAGGAGGACAGCGACCACACGCGACGAGAGTTGAACACATACTAACTGATGCGTTCACCTCTGTTTCATACCCATAAGTATGGGTGATGCAATTTTTATATACTTTTTTATATAGGAGAGGGTCGCTATCAAAACCCGAAAAATGGCAAGTTTATCTATATTTAATAATACTATAATATAATAAAATATAAATAATAATAATAATATAATACAGTATAATATAATAAAAATGAAAAATCGAAAAATCAAAAACCACCTACCATTCCTCAAGCGGACAGCGACCACACGCGACGAGAGTTGAACACATACTAACTGATGCGTTCACCTCTGTTTCATACCATAAATATGGGTGATGCAATTTTTATATAATTTTTATATAGGAGAGGGTCGCTATCGAAACCCGAAAAATGGCAAGTTTATCCATATTTAATAATACTATAATATAATAAAATGACTAATAGTAATAATATAAATACAGTATAATATAATATAAAATGGCA
>CATIVO010000001.1:0-44957 GCA_949629155.1 Myopa testacea
TTAATCGTGTTGCCGTTTATCTGTTTGACTCTCTATCTCTTTCTTCTTGCCTTTCTCTGTCCCCTTTTTTGCTTTTTTGTACTCGTTCTATTAGTTTTGATGTTAAAATTTTATTTAACACGCAAATTTTATGAAAGTTTTGAACTGTGAAAAAAAATGTCTGTTCTTTTTTATGGCAAGAGAAACAGTCGTTTTAGCTCTGTTTGGCGTCTGTATATAGGGAGTGCATATTAAAGTGTAAAAGAGAGAAAGGGAGAGAGAGAGAGGAAGAGAAAATTAGAGAAAAGAGAGAAAGGTGAATAGAAGATATTTTCTGGCACAGAAATGAAGTGTAATACATTTTTCAGTGAATTTTTTAAGTTAGAAATGAAATATTTTTTTAATTTTAAGTACAAACTAAAAACCACCACATACATGATTAGGTGGGGGTGTATTTAGAATATTTATATCAGACGTAAGGATATTAAATTTCTCTTCCTGACAGCTTAATTTAAGAGCTTACATATATAATCTTAAGAAAACTACGAGTGTGAAAATAAAACTTAACAACAGGGCTGACTCTGACCCATCGCGTTGCTGGCCATGCACGAGACCGCTCCGAACGAGTCGTATGGGTGGTAAGTGTGGTAAGTGTAAATATTGTTCAGTGTCGATGCGGTTGTTATGCTGCTGATTATGCATCATCTGCTGCTGTTTTTGTTTGTGTAACGCAGCAAGACGCTTGCGTTCCTGCAACTGAAACTGATTTGCATGTAAACCGGACGATCTGGAGGAGTGCACGCCAATAAATGTTGAGTCACCATTTTGCACCGCTTGCTGATGTTGTTGCAGTTGTGTGGGTTGTGTATAAGCTTTGCGTCCGATTTGTTTGCCTTCCAAGTTGTTCTTATTATACATAAATCATATTCGAATATAACATCTGAGTGTAGGGTAAATCCGCTGCAGCGACACCTACGCCAATCATCGTCATCTTCGAACTGGATGTGAGACCATGTTCCGTCGTCGCTGGTACTGTCGCTCGCCGGCACTCGTCCATTTCGGCCGACTACGAATTGCTGACCGCGTACGTGTTTCCGTTTGCTGCTCTGATAATATCCGACCCCCACACTCAGGCTGAAAGCGGGGTATTCGGGGTTATCCGGGGTGGTGCAGCAGCGGTGAGGTGGAGAGTGCAGTGAAGTCGCGACGGGCAGCTCAACGAGGCTCTCCAAAGAGTTGTTGAAGTGCCGCTTGTAGTTCAAGTTGTCCAACGGGTTCGAGTCCACCTGACAGGTGATGTTAATTGTTTGCCGCAGGGCAGCACGGATGACAGTCGACTCGACGATGCACACGGGCGGATCTGGAGCAAGCGGTAGAAAACAGAGAATGAGACATATTAAGGACATTGTGTAGCAGTATAAATTTGTTGCTTAGCTGCTTGAATAAAACACACAAACAAATTGTTGCAAACTTTGTTAGGCGAGGCCTCAATAAATACTTGTTCAAGAGTTTCAAATGCAATTCATTTAAAGACCTCGAATTAAACTGAATGAACAAAAAACTTAACCTCTCTAAGATGCTCTATAATGGTGGCTCTCTTCTTTATATACAGTCTCTTGATTGCCCAAAGTGAAAGAACAGAAGGGCAGCGAATGAAGGACAGGGGAAGTGGGGGGAAGAGAAAAGAAGAAACCAACGAAGTAGCATAATTTTTGCTGTGGTTTTCTTTTTTCTAAGACGTTCCGGCGGTGCTTTTACAGCCTTATAATATAATAGATTATAAGGCTGTTAATAAAATTGCATGGATTTCTTTTTATTGATGGCAACTACAAGAAGCTAAAAACAAATTAGGAAAAAGCGGACGAAGAAGACGTGATAGATACATACTCGTATACACATAATAGAGAGCTGCACAAGATGTCTTGAATTGCTAAAGGCCACAGTATTGCCTTGCAGTGCTCTGTCGTGCACAAATGAACGATTTGACACGAACACTTCAAAGCAACTACCTGAACAAGCCGTGACTGCCTTGCCGTCTACCTGCTTCGAACAAGACATTGGCGAGTGATACACGGCTCATCAGTATGAGCGCATCACTCACGCTGATTGGTTTATTTCACTAGAATTGGTTCCACTTTTTGAAATCAACCAATCAGCGTGAGTGATGCGCTCATACTGATGAGCCGTGTATCACTCGCCATTGTGTTGCTTTGCTTTTCTGTGAAGGCAATGAAAGGCTTGAATTGTAAGAAAAGACAATAGTGCCTTTAGGAAGGCAACAAGACATCGAAAATACCAATACTGCTATGATGTCGGCAACGATGCGCAGTTATATGAAGCTATCTCATTCTTTTGCATGAGTCTTCGTTTGTGTTTAGCACCATTCGTTGCTTTACATTGCCATGCGTTATCAATTGTCATAGCAATTGCCATGCATTGCCTTTTCGTTCAAAAAAGCAACGAATGGCAATGAATACTATTGCCTTTGTTGTGCTTTGCTATCAGCACGCTTTCGGCAGTCAATGTCTTGATTCGAAAGCAAAATAAGCAAGCAGTGCAAGGCTTGAAATTTTTGTTGTGGGTTGATGTGCGTTTCAAGACATCTTGTGCAGCTCTCTAATACATAAACACTAAAATAAAGAAATAAAAATAAAATATTTTGAAAGCATCAACAAGACGAAGAAAGAACAACAAACAAAAATTTGAATATAGTATAGATTTTGTTCCTATATTTTCGGTTCATCGTGACGGCACGACGTTTCCAAACCTTCAGGAGCTGCTTCAGCTTGTAACGAGTTTTTTTTTCCAGCCTGGATGAAACTCAGTCTGTCCAGGGTTCGCTTAAAGGGGTCTCGTAACCCTCCAAGTTATTCAACCGCCACACGAATTTCAAACGACTGTTCTCACAGTCTAGCACTGACTCTTTGCAGAGTTCAGCTCGGTGGGTTGGCTGTATTGGTTTATCCTTATAACTACTTAACAATTTTTATAACTTATTATGCGTACAATTCAGTTGGTTTTTGCCTACACGAATCTAAGGGCAGAGTGCCACGCAGCAGACGGCTGTACAGTTTACCTACGTAAATCACTTAAGCAGGAGTTTCTTAACCAGCGTGTTTTTCTACGGAAGGTCTACGGTAACGGCTTGAAAGCGAAAGTGCTTCCCGGCGGAAGGCCTAAAGTAAGGGCTTTTGGAAGCTCAAGTGCTTCCCGGCGGAAGGCCTAAAGTAAGGGCTTGGAAGTTCAAGTGCTTCCCGGCGGAAGGCCTTAATTTATACAGGGGAAAGCGAAAGTGCTCCCCGGCGGAAGGCCTAGAATAAGGGCTTGGAAGCTCAAGTGCTTCCCGGCGGAAGGCCTTAATTTATCGAATCAAAAATGCTGGTTGGTTAATCTCCTGTTTAAGGGATTTTCCTACCGGTGGCGTACAAATATGGTTGCACGCCGGTGGCCTGCGCCGATAGGTGAATGATAGAGCATTCACCGGTGACCGAAGTCGATAGGTAATATATAGGGATATTACCGATGGCCGAAGCCGATAGGTGAATGATAGGGCATTCACCGGTGACCGAAGTCGATAGGTAATATATAGGAATATTACCGATGGCCGAAGCCGATAGGTGAATGATAGAGCATTCACCGGTGACCGAAGTCGATAGGTAATATATAGAGATATTACCGGTGGCCGAAGCCGATAGGTGAAGTCGCAAGATTGGTTTAAGATCTTAAGTATAAGGCTTACCTTATACTCAGTGCAACTCGAATTTGCATGTTTTTGCCGTAGCCTTTTATGAGCTGGCTGCTGTAAATGGCGCGTGAATTATATGCACGTCGCGAGTGCAAACGGCTAGTGTCGATCATCATATTGTACATTGTGTATGTGTATGTATGATGAAACCGGTTTTGTGTTTGTCTCTTTTGTTTTCGGTGTGTACACAAGAGTACAAACACACATAACTAAAAGAATTGATGCGGAGAACAAAAAATGTTTTGATCGCTGGTGGGATTTGAACTTGCGACATGCATTTTTTTTTAAGCTAGGGTTTGTTTCAAAAAAAAAGAAAAGAATATTTCTTTTTGCCGCTGGTGGGATTCGAACCTACGATTATTTGACGTATTCTGTTGATTAACGCCGTGACTGCGCTGCGACTGCGTTTATGCAGTTTTTCCCTTTGCTTTACTTATTTCTATACGCGGATATTTCAGTTTTTCTTGTGTTTATTAAATAAATTCTTTTTTGTAATGATTTTATATTTTAACTTATTTGTAACGTTGTGCACGTTACAGTCTATCCCCACAAAGGGGTGCAAAAAAAAAAGATAAGAAAAAAAAAGATTTTGTTTTCAGGGTCGAAACCAAAAATAATTTCAACTTAAATTCAAATTCATATTTCCTTAATCTTAATTCTTGCTATTTTAATTTTTCTTATAATATTTTCTTCATGTTTCATTTTAACTCCTACAATTCCTTTTCTATTCTTTAAGTCTAAAATGGTTTGTGTACGGTGCGAATCTGGTTGGTGGTCATCACCCTTCCTTCGGCGGTGTGGGTTAATTCGGCTTATCCGCCTTGTACTGTGACGGTGACTACTTCTTCTGGTTGCTGCAATGTACGGTGGTCGGTGGTCAGCTGCGGTCGGACGGTGATCGGGTGTTGTGGTGATTTTGTTTGTCATTTGGTTTCTTGTGGAGTTGGCGGTGTTCGGTGTGGTTTCTGGTTTCGGGTTTTTCCGCATGTTTGTTGACTTCGGTGTGTTTGGTGATTTCGGTGTGTTTGTTGGTTTCGGTGTGTCTCTCGGTATTTTTGTTGATTTCGGTGTGCTTAGTGATTTCGTTGTGTCTCTCGGTTTTTTTGTTGATCTCGGTGTGTTTTTCGGTTTGGTTTTGTTGTTGTTGGTTTTTGTTGCTGGCTGTTTTTTTGTTGTTGGTTTTTGTAGTTTGCTGGATTGCGGGTAGTACTTCTGTTTAAAAGATACGTCACCATTTGTACGTATGACATGTTGGGCGATGTTGCACGGAGTGTTGATTTTTCCCATTCGTGTTTTTACATCATTAATGAGTATTTGTAACTGGGCGTGTTCTGGTCTTTGGTTTATTGTATGCAAACTATGGTGGTGGTTGGTGACACTGGGTACTATTTCCTGGTTGCCAATGGTGAGGTGGATGCCTGCTTTGTTCAAGAAATCCATTCCTAGAATTAATTCTTCGGTAATTCCTGGCATGAAATATATTTGGTGTTGGTATTGGTTCGTGCCTATTTTGATGGTCACCTCTCCGTAGTTTTGGGCCGGGATTATTTTTCCATTACCTAATGTAACTGGAATAGTTTGCTGTTGTGCGCGTGTTTGACGTTTCATCTTCTGCTTTAAGTCAGTGCCCATAAACGTGAGCGAAGCTCCGGTGTCGACGAGTGCTCTGACGGTGTGGTTATTGCATTGGACTTGCAGGTAGAAACGGCCGGTGACTGGTGGTACCTCGTTTGCGTTTTGATGGCAGTGACAGTCACGGGATAGTCTTCCTGTGGTTCCACAATACGAACAAAAGAGTAATTTTCGTCCCCGGCAGTTGCTCCTGGTATGTCCCGGTTGTCTGCAAGACCAACAATTCGTCTCTCGTACATAGGGTGTAGCAGTGATGCAGTTGTTGGAGTGGCGGTTGCTTCTAGTTTCTTCTCCGCGAATGTGCTCATACTCTTCTGCCATTGTCATGAGATCGTCAATATTATCGACTTCATTGCGTTTTATGTATAGACGATATTCTGGGCGGAGTCCTTCATATGCTCGCTCTACTTGTTGTTCTGCTCGCATGTGAGGATGTTGACGTATCAATGACATGAGACTCATTATGAAGTCTTTGGCTCTCTCGCGGATGTTTTGTCTCTTTCGCATTATTTCTTCTTCAAGCCGGTGTAAGTGCCGTGGTGGTTGGAAGAATTTTTCAGCGGCTATTCGGAACTCTCGCCATGTTTGGATTTCGTTTCTTTTGTAACGCCACCATTCTCGCGCTCTGTCCTTCAGGATTTCGTTTAGTGGTAAGAGTAGATGGTTATACTCGATTCTATAGCAATCGGCTAACTCCTCTATCGTTTCTAGGAATTCGTTGAGTGGGCGGCTCCCATTGAAAGCGAGACCCCATTTTCTAACCGTGTTCATGATGTCCACGGTGTTGTTATTATTTGGGTTGCCTTCGGGTTGTGCCTTTACCAGTGGCGTAGTCGCCAGTGTGTATTGTGTCAACCGGGGACTCAGCGCCGTGGTGGTTCCTCTCTCGACGCGTTGCGTTTTAAAAAAGTCGCTCAGTCGCTGTCTGAGTTCTTTTACCGTTCCCTCTGCTGGTAATCCTGACTCTCTAAGACGTTCTTCTAACTCCTCCTTCTTGAGAGAGTAAATCCCGCTTAGGTTGGATGGTGTGGCATCCGTGTTGATACTTAGTGTTGGTTGTGTTTGTGCACTTTCTAACGTTAGTGCTTGACTCTCTGTTGAAGAGAGTCCCTGTTCGGGCGCCATTTGTAACGAGTTTTTTTTTCCAGCCTGGATGAAACTCAGTCTGTCCAGGGTTCGCTTAAAGGGGTCTCGTAACCCTCCAAGTTATTCAACCGCCACACGAATTTCAAACGACTGTTCTCACAGTCTAGCACTGACTCTTTGCAGAGTTCAGCTCGGTGGGTTGGCTGTATTGGTTTATCCTTATAACTACTTAACAATTTTTATAACTTATTATGCGTACAATTCAGTTGGTTTTTGCCTACACGAATCTAAGGGCAGAGTGCCACGCAGCAGACGGCTGTACAGTTTACCTACGTAAATCACTTAAGCAGGAGTTTCTTAACCAGCGTGTTTTTCTACGGAAGGTCTACGGTAACGGCTTGAAAGCGAAAGTGCTCCCCGGCGGAAGGCCTAGAATAAGGGCTTGGAAGCTCAAGTGCTTCCCGGCGGAAGGCCTTAATTTATCGAATCAAAAATGCTGGTTGGTTAATCTCCTGTTTAAGGGATTTTCCTACCGGTGGCGTACAAATATGGTTGCACGCCGGTGGCCTGCGCCGATAGGTGAATGATAGAGCATTCACCGGTGACCGAAGTCGATAGGTAATATATAGGGATATTACCGATGGCCGAAGCCGATAGGTGAATGATAGGGCATTCACCGGTGACCGAAGTCGATAGGTAATATATAGGAATATTACCGATGGCCGAAGCCGATAGGTGAATGATAGAGCATTCACCGGTGACCGAAGTCGATAGGTAATATATAGAGATATTACCGGTGGCCGAAGCCGATAGGTGAAGTCGCAAGATTGGTTTAAGATCTTAAGTATAAGGCTTACCTTATACTCAGTGCAACTCGAATTTGCATGTTTTTGCCGTAGCCTTTTATGAGCTGGCTGCTGTAAATGGCGCGTGAATTATATGCACGTCGCGAGTGCAAACGGCTAGTGTCGATCATCATATTGTACATTGTGTATGTGTATGTATGATGAAACCGGTTTTGTGTTTGTCTCTTTTGTTTTCGGTGTGTACACAAGAGTACAAACACACATAACTAAAAGAATTGATGCGGAGAACAAAAAATGTTTTGATCGCTGGTGGGATTTGAACTTGCGACATGCATTTTTTTTTAAGCTAGGGTTTGTTTCAAAAAAAAAGAAAAGAATATTTCTTTTTGCCGCTGGTGGGATTCGAACCTACGATTATTTGACGTATTCTGTTGATTAACGCCGTGACTGCGCTGCGACTGCGTTTATGCAGTTTTTCCCTTTGCTTTACTTATTTCTATACGCGGATATTTCAGTTTTTCTTGTGTTTATTAAATAAATTCTTTTTTGTAATGATTTTATATTTTAACTTATTTGTAACGTTGTGCACGTTACAAGCTCATTATGTGTCACCCAGAAAAATATCAAGTGCAACAATAACAAAAACGGCAGCTGCCACTCCTACCAACTTAAGGCAACGTTGGTAAGATTGAATCGGCCAGAAGATAGACAAGAAGAACGTCAACAACAGCAACAACAATAACAAGAACAAGATCCTTACAAAAGTCCATTTTAATTTTATTGGAAAAGCTTTGCTGCTTGTACAATATTTTGTTTTTAGTTTTTGTTTTTTTCCCCACAAGTCTTTCTTAGTATTTTGATTATCTTTTCAGCAGGAGTACGGCTACTCTTGTTATTGTTCTTAGAAATGTCGCTCGGAACATTCACCTGGATTTTCTTACATATCCTCGGTTATAAAAATCTGTACAATTTTACGATGAGGTTCCTGCAAAGAAGGAAAACTTAAGGGAAAAGAAAATCATGTCTATCATGAATGACAAGCAGACAGACAAACACACATACGCACACAGAGAACTGAGATATTTCCTTCTCTCTCTTGATTGTTCTCTCGCTCGCTTTCTTCGTCCATGATTTGATGGCATCATAAGCTTGTTCAGCGAAAGATATTCTTCTTTGCGTGTCATTGGGAGTGTATAAACACACATACAGTGTGTGTGTGTGTTTGTTTTCTATATTCGTGTGTGTGTGCCTTTGAATTTATTGTCCTGTGCTTTACTGTGCTAAATAAAATGCAACCTCTCCATTCACCTAGTTTCTTCTCTTTTCTTCTCTTTTCTTTTCTTTTCCTTACACCCTCTATGTATTTCTTTCTCACAATGTATGTTGCTCTTATTATTTGTTGTTGTATTGCTGTTGCATTTGCTATAAATATGGCGTTGTTGTTGTTCTTGTTGCTGTTCTTGTTGCTGCTGTCATAAATATTGCAACGCTAAGATAGGCAACTTTTATTTGAAGCTTTTATTTGATTCATCTTCCATCTAAAAAAAATTCATCATCTATCTATAACTATACCAAGTTTTTCTAATCATCCTGCAAGATTGTTATTTTATTTCAATAATCAAACAACACCAATCAAAGTTTTTCCAAAACGCTTTTGAGGTTAAAGAATTCAGAAGCAAAGAATTCAAAAATGTTTGATACTTATTGTTGTTTTTGTTATTGTAGATCTGAGTGAAACTTTTGTTTTTACATTTCAAAAGTTGACACATTTTTTGCCAAAAGATGCTTTGGTTAAATTATAAATCACTGAATTTAATTTGACATAAAATATTTTTAGAGAATTTAAAAGCAACAGCGACAATAGCAACACTTAAAACACTAAAAGCATTAACAATTGAAAGAAATACAATAAAATCAAAAACAAATGAATAAAAGAAAAAAAAAAATCTGAGAATGCGAGGAACGGGAGAGAAAAAACCAAGATTGGCAAACACAAGAGTTGGCAACACTTAACTGTTGGCAGGCGCATTGAGTTCATACTCGAGTGTATTGAAGTATATTCTTTGTTTTTATTCATCATTCTGCAACCTCTTTTAAACCTCTTTTAAACCTCTTTTAAACCTCTTTTCTCCCGCCCCATAACTTCCTTTAACCCTGCAATCCTCCCCTCCTCGTCCTTTTGCTCTTCCGCCTCTTTTCGTTCTCACATCACCACACAAATATTTCTATCGTTTCACTCTTTTGCATCTCTTAAGAATGCTGTTAAAAACTATGCTGTGAGTAACATTCCAATAGCAATAACAACTAGTCTACAGTAACAATATACATCAGCAACAAAACAACAACAACGACAACAACAACTAGAACAACACTAAGAACAACAACAGCAAATAGATCTAACACTCAAGAGCTACATAATACTTAGAAACGAATAATATTCACGTTTTACTCGAGAAGACTCGACTTTCATTTAGGAAAACGGAAACGGAAGAGTTTGTATTCAAGTATAACAATAACAACAAATAGAGCAAAACCAAGACACCGATGCCGATGGTAAAACCGAAAAACAAAGAAAACTCAATGAAAAGAAATTCAGCTTCATTTCTTTTACTTTTATACCAAAGTTAAAACAGAGTGTCCCAGTATGAGTTTAAGTAGGAGCATGAGTTCGAGTGGATCCGGGAGTCCTTCAATTGACTTGCTTTTCTTCGTTTGAGTGGAGTACACTAAAAGCTAAAAAAGGTTGTAACTAAAACAACGTCAGCGACAAAGAGATTAAGAAGAAGAACAACAAAAGGCTGAAAGAACAGCTCCGTTGCGCCATCGGAAGTGAGCACCGGAAACGAATTTAGTTTAAATATGAGTCCTAAGAATTTTAGAAAGACGCAAAAACGTGACAACAAAAGCTCAAACTTGCTATGGACTTGTAACGAACAAGAACCTGAACAAGAAGAAGAGAAATGAAAAGCAGAGGAAAAGAAAAAGGAAATAAATTCTTCATTGTTTCGCTTGAATGACGAAGGCATATTTTATGTGCTACAAACTTGATGGAATTTAATGAAACCTGACGGAAGTAAAGGATTTTAAGTGGTGAGGGGCGAGGGACGAGGGAGGCAAGTATCAAGCCAAAGACAATATAATAATTAGTAATTAGTATTGTATTATATTGTCTTTGATCAAGCTGTACAAATATTTTTTTTGTTTTGTGCTTGAAAAGCTTTTTACTGTGCTGTGGTAAGTAAAGATTTTTGAATTCATGCTTTTCAAAGTAACACAAACTCAAATTCTAACGAAATAATTATATCGTATATCGATTTCGGGATTTGAAAATTCAAATCCCGGGATCCCGCGAGACTGATTTCGGGATTGTTTTGTAATTGAAAGAATACAATTTTAAATAATGTAGAATACTACATATTTAGATAATATAGTATATTATATAAATAATACAGAAAAATTATGTGTTATGTGTGGAAAGCTACGAGGTAATATGACAGCTAAAAGCTGTAATAAAATTATAATACAAAATTATTGTAATTATTCCTTAGTAATTTTAATCACAATTATTCATTACGTTAAAAAAATAGCGTAAACATATTAACGCATTAACAATAATGTAAGTTAATGCGTAACATACTTCGGTTATACAAATACATACAAATAACAGCTGGACTCTCGTTATTTCTATTACGGGTAGTTTACACGAGATACAAATACTTTTTTTAAAACACAGTTTAAAAATAGGATTTTCCATATACAATCGGGAAATCTTTTATATTTTATTTGATTTTATTTTGTAGCAAAAATCCCGAAAATCCCGGGATCTTATGAAAAATAATCCACAGAAAAGTCAAGAGAAGAACAAACAACAGCATAAAATACAAAAGTAAAAACAAATTAACGAAGCTAGAGAGGGAAATAAAAATGTCGTGTTTCACTTCAGTACTTGTTCTCTTTTGCTGTGGTTATTTTTATTTATTTTATGATTATGTACTTGTGCACTGTTTATTACTTCGCTAGATGTATTTGGATACTTTTTCCTCCTCGCTTTTTCTTTTCTCCTCCATTTTTATACCCTACACACGAAGTGAATAGGGTATATTCACTTACTGCTTCCATTTGTAATTAAAGGAGGCATGACAGGTATAGAAAAGTATATATATTCTTGATCAGCGTGATCTCCTGAGTCGATTTAGCCATGTCCGTCCGTCTGTCTGTCTGCCTGTCTGTTGAAATCACGATCACAGGAGAACCGGTGAAGATATCGTGATGAAATTTTACAGAAATATTCTTTCTTAGGGTACGCTGGTTGGTTTTGAAAATGGGCAAAACCGGTCAACGACCACGCCTGTTTTTTAGTTAAAATGTGATATCAGCCGTTGTTTTTTAGTTATGACAACAAAATTTCATTTCTGGGTATAGAGTAACTTCATCCGTTGATATGCCAAATATTTGCGTGATCAGTATGTAATCTTCCTTAATTAAACTTTACATAAAAACTTCTTTTCGAATAAAACATTATTACAGCAAAACTGCGCGCGGTCCACCCACTTTTACACTGCTTATACAGCATAGCTCATGATAACAAATTTATTACCATTATCAATTAATATGAAATTTTGTATAAATATTCTTTGTTCGGATTTGGAATCGAGCAAATAAAACGAATATAAGACATATAAATATAGAATCAATTCATAAAAAAATTCATTGGTATAAGACCTTAATTCCTAAAATTCCTAAAAATTCCTAAAAACTTTTAGGTGTAGGGTATCTGAGATTCGGCCAGGCCTTATAGCTTTCTTACTGGTTTTCTCTTCAAATCGGAATGTTAAAGTTTACAAAAGCTTCTTCGACTTCAAGCATGACAATGAAAAAAAGCCTTAATTAGCTTTAGTTAAAAGGTTTTATTAATACACGCTACTCACTGCGTAGCCGAGAAGGAAAAATACACTCATTTATTATTATTAATTTTCCCTTGTATGGTTTTTGTGTGCAACAGCAAACTTATACAGAAACCTTTCAACTGCCCGGCCTCCTCTTCGTTTTCATACCCAGTGTACTCCACATACACATACATATATGCACACATCTGCACACACATATATATTTATACATATACCTACATATATTTATATCTATATTCACTCATATAGCAGCTTCACACACGCAATTAACACGTCTACGATTCCCTGCTGTAAAATTGTTCGTTCTCATTCATTTTTCCGGTTCCGCTGCAGATACCAAAAATAATGAAAATTAAACGAAAACTTGTGCTGTTGTTGTTGTTGTTGGTGGTGGTGGTGGTGCTGTTGCTTGTATGTGGAAATATTTTTAAACTCTGCTTCATTTTCGTCGGCTAAATTAAAATTTAATGAAAGGATTGGAAATGCCGCGTCAGTCGCAGGAATTTTCTGCTCTGCTGCTGTTGTTGTTGGTGTTGTTGTAGTCCCAGATTAATAGCAATACCAACAACAATTGGAGCTCGCCTACTGTGTTGTTTGTGTGCCTGAAATCGAATGCCTTTTAAGCTACCAACTGTTCTCAACTCCTATAAAATTCTGCACCCTGTTTTTTCCTAAGGTTTACATAGTGTGTTCACTGAATATATAGCTACTATATATGTATATATTTATATATGTATGTGTGTGTGTACGTGTGTATGTATACTTTCATTAATTTGTTTTCCGTGCAGCGAAAATCATGAATATTAACTATCTTCGTAATTTTACAGTACAAATACATATATGAGTACGTTAATATTTTTGTTGTTGTGATTTTTTCCGTTTGCGTTGAATAATTGAAGGCACGAGTAAGAACTTAAACAATAATAGAACTGAATTTAAAATACTTCTCGTATTTTGTAGTATCCATGAATTTCAGTTCAGTCGAAGGAAAGGAAAACTTGTAATCAATATTAATTACATAATTGATTTTGTTTCAACTTCTAAACATTTTCTGTTTAATTTAACAAGAAGTGCAAATACTCGTTGTACTCTATAGTCAATAAACTTTTGTTGGAAATTTGGTTGTTTTTGTTGTTATTGGTTTCTTTTTGGATGTTGAAAAAAACACAGAAATAACGAAAACCAAACAAAAAAAAACACTTCCCTCAGTTTTTAAAGTGGTTGGAGTAAGTGTACTGTTTCGGTTCTTTGAGTTTATCGTTTCTTTTTACTTTGATTTTTTATTTGGTGTTGGAAACTTAAATAAATAGACCATCCAACCCAATACACACACACACAGGCAACCATCAGTTCTTATATATTCAATCTTTCTCGTCTATTTTCTCTACTTTTATGCATAAACTAACTTAGTTGCTAGTTGCTGTTGTTGTTGTTGTGTGTGATGTTGCTGTTGTAGTTGCGAGTGTTGTTGCAAATGATGCGGTTGCGATTGATGTTTCATCTGCTCTCCATCGACTTTGGTCAATTCAACTCGCCTCAACTCAATCATGTTTTTAGTTATGTCAATCAATGCAACGCAAATGCAAACAACACTAACATGTTATGTTACATGTTGACAAATTGAATTTTGCAGTTAAAGTAATAAAAGGAAGCTCACTTTAGAAAACTCACTCGCATTGAAGATGTTTGCTTGACGTGGTTACGGCAGGTGCATATAACAAAATGTGTAGATGTACATATGTGTCAATGTATAAGGGTGAATGTGTGGCTGTGTGGGTGTGAATCGGTGAATGTCTGAGTGGTTTTTATGATACATAAAGCCAAGAGTTGTAAGCTGTTTGGTTTATAGTTTTTATCTCCAATATTTGTACTTCAATTTTGCTTGGAATTATTTCATCGTATATTAAATGAATTAAAATAAATCATAAATAAAAATCAATGAAATTTTAATAACTTAATAACCGTATGCTTCAAGGTCAAATATTTGGAAAACTTCTTTAGTTCTTTTCCTTATCTTTGAACACACAACTTGAGCGAAAAACAAACTATTGCATACTTTTAGGCATACATTTTGACGTCTTTTCTACATTCTATTAAATGTTATGAACGCTTCATTTATTTCTTTGATCTTAACAAAGTTTAAAGCTTTTACACAAATATAATTCAATTTAAGCTGCACCACGCTGTAAGCAACATCTTCTTTCATCATTTAAGCTGACTTTAATATTACTTGTCACCAGAGCAACGAGTTGAAAATAATGAATATTTAAAGTGACTCTGAGACATGGTTGGGTTTAAAATAATAAAATATCATTATATTGCTATTGACGAGGTTTCGAAAAATGTATCGAAATGCGGTGCAAAAACAATGCGCACAAAATGCACTCAACAATTCAATACAATTGACACTGAAGTCTGGCTGAAAGCATTCGAATGAGTTTTAAATATACAAACATGGTTGTGAATAAGTCAGGGACGTTGCCGACGGGTGCAAATCCGTGATCATGACCCTCCTCTTCTTACTGAGTTTCATTTTCTTAAAAGCCAACAACTCAACGCGTGAATAAATTCCATATTCTTCATTAAGCGGAAGTGCTGAATGAGCTCAACAAAATATCCACATACAGATCCTGATCTGTTCCAGAATTAAGCACTCGTAAGTAGAATGAAGACCCTCATCCACCCTCACAATGACAAAAAAGCATATGCAAATATTCATTACAAGAGTATCCTTTTTCGTTATTTTTAAATATACAAGTACATCGAGTGACTGACTGTATGACTGGTTGGCTAAATTACTGCTGTTCGTCTGTCAGCTCGTAAAGTAAAGCATCCAAAAGCATGTAGCAAGAATATGAAAAAACAACAGGAAGGAGGGAAGGAAGGAAGGAAGGCAGGAAGTGTTTATTTATTTGTTGGTTGGAAACTTGAGCGAGTGTGCAACATGGCACACACTCCTCCTCGACAGCTGAAAAGTATGCAACAGTTTTAGAGAAAATTGCACACCAGAGAAATTACGCTGCAACGCGAACATATTTTTCACTATAAGCACACTTAAACGGTAGAAGTTTTAAAGGACAAAGAATTTAAGAGCACGTTTCTGTGGTTGTTTTGTAAAATGCTGGTTAAAACTATGTGAGTAGTGACGAAGATAGGAGAACTCTACGTAAGGAGCTTCTGATATTAAAGTGCATCCTTTTAGGAAAATTTAGTCTTCACCGAAGTGGTTGTGAAGTTTTTCTCAAATACTTATTAAATTTTGTGACCTTTGTTTATGTATTGAAAGGTAGCCTTCTCGAGTAGCACGATTAAGCCTCCTGAAGTATTAAGGAACCACTTAAAAATGTTATAATTTCGAGAACAAATCTGTTTGACTATTGAACTTATACTTCAAAGAGTTGCAAATACCATGAATACACCTCTTGGAATGTTAAAGATCTACTTTACTTCTTGATGCTTCACAAAAATAAAATAATCAGGTATGCAACAAACACCATTCGAATGAAGTACACAACATCAACGGGAACTCGTTTATATTTAATACGCGCTCGTGTCTGAGTTCGAAGTGAATGAAAAGACAGAAAAACACTCGACGCCAAGCAATGAGTATTTTAATACTTCTCACAGTCCGACGAAGTGGCGCGGTTCTTCAGTTTAATAGTCTTACATTTGAAATCTGTTTCTTCCACTGCTCCATACTTATAGGCGCAGCGCGGCTCAAGCTTAAGCCAAAGTGCTGTACAGCATCATTGTCATGAGAAGCAGAAGCAGCAGCAACTTAAGCTACCAACACATGCAAGTGGATAGCAAAAAATAAAAATAGAAGAAAGAATATTTTGTAGAAAGGAGTAAGAAATAAAACAAAAGTGTAACTAAAGTCAGCATCCAAATCAAATGCGTCTTCTGTTTTGTGCCAAACATTTAAATGCCCTGCTTTTGGCTCTTCAACAATAGAAGCACAACCGCTTTTTGGCGCTTAAGGGCGAAGAAGTGGAAAAGGTAACAAAAATGACAGGGGCAGAGGCAGAGACAGAGAAGTCGACAGTGGCAGAAAAGATGATTGTAACGACGACAGAGACAAGTAGAAACAATAACAGTGATGATGAGAATGGCGAGGACTGCGAATCTCCTGATCGTCATGATTTAGACGACGACGACGCCGTTTCTGCCGCCGCTCTGCTCTTAAAATGCTAATTCCACCCAAATGAGTGCAACAAAAAATGTAGGCTGAAGTGTTTATTAAACACAGCCAGCTGCGCAACATTATTTCCATGTCTCAAGTTGAATGCTTCACCACGAAAGCACGAAACAAAAAGGATGAAGAAACACAAAGCAAATAAATTTGCAAAAAAAGCAACAAAAAACTAGGGAAAAAAGAAAAATCTGTTAAAATTAATGGCCTTATTCCAAGAGTCACGGTCGTCTTAAAATCGTCTCTCAATCGTCAACGACGTAAGCTTTGGTCGTCTTGAGGTATTCTAAGAGACGATTATCGTCTTAAATAAGACGAGTGCTTTTTAGTTGTCGTCTCATACAAAAATTACATTGTTTTAGAGCACAATATAATTCCATACTTTGTATTTTTATGCTTTATATCAACTTTTGTAGTTATATGCATTCGAAATTCACTGTTTCTGTAATAATTTCAGAACAATATAACTCTGCACTTCATATTTATGCTTTATAAAAATTTGTTTAGTTATATTTATATGAAATCCACTTTTTTAATTTTTGTTTGACTTTTATAACTTATTAATGAACTGACTTTTTATGAGCAATATCAGTGTTGTAAAGCATAGAAGAGTAAAGTATGATATAATTAAAAAAGTACTTTGAGAACCGAACTGTAGATCGAAATTTTACGTTTTATTATATGTATGTATAAAGTACTGAAATCGCTTTGTTTGCGGAATAGTTTTATATTTGTCAAAGAAGCTTTGAAAATAATGGCATTCAAAAAGCATTTGCTTTGAAAGAAAACGCTAGTATGCTTTCGTAAGATAGACTAAGAAGTCCTTCCAAATGAATTTTCGAAGACGGACCAGCAAATACATATATAATATAAATAGTATCTTTTTAAGAAATGCTAAAAAGTAAAGTAAAAAAGTGCAAATCAAAAGTGCAGTAAAGATGTATAAAAGTGTAGTGCAAAATGCCTGTATTAGAAAAATTTCTCAACTGGGATTTAAAAAAGTCCCCAATTCAAAGGAATTTCAAGTTATCAATTGAAACGTTTATTCTGTTAACGTTAACTGAAATGGATACATCGAAAAAGAAGTAAGTTAATACAATTAAAAACTGAAATATTTAATATATTAAATTTAAATTACTTTATTATTACAGCATACAATTTACCACAAGTGAGCAGTTTAATATATTGCTAGAAGAAATATATTAGAATATATTGCTAGAATATATTGCTAGAGGGTAGAGCAGGAGTGGGACCGTATACAACTAAGGTTGAACTCCAATGGGCCCCCCGTAAGAAGTACCCAGGAATGGAAGAAAGTAAGTAAACCATATAAACTCCTTAAAATAGTAATTCTAAATTTATATTCAACTTAGGTGTGGACCGATTTGAAAGCACGCACAAAAAAAAAAGCTTGCTCAAACGCAAGCCGAGCTAAAGGCTACAGGTGGTGGGCCGCACAGCTCCAGCGCTACTCTCTCAACTGTAGAGGAAAGCGTTTGCCATCTGCTGCAATTAAAAAAATTGGCTGCTCCATCTGGCGTCGTTTTTGGTGTTGACGAAAAGCCAACTAGGGTGGAAAACGATAAGCCAAGTACATCAGATGCGGTAAAACGCACTCTACAGGAAAGGTACACGCCATCAGCGAAAAGGTTGTTTGCGTCACAACCTGTAGAAAGTAACTTTTCTATAATAAAGTAATATATATTTATTTATTTATGCTTAATTTATACCTACTCTATTTCAGATGATGTGCTTTTGGAAACAGAGGAGGAGCAACTGACATTTCTGCTGGAAGATAGCCAAGAAGAAGTTCCACAAACAGAATCAAATGCCGAAACGCATACTAAAACTAAAACTCCAAAAAAATTTCACGACCATCATCTTTCCTTGCTTAAGACACAAGTAACGTTTGAATCATTATAATAATTGCAATATTCAAAGATTCCAAATTTTTTCAGATTGCTCACCAAGTCAAACTGGCCGGTATTATATCGGACATAGCAGCCAGCATGAGGGATACCTCGGCAGCAATGCAGATTATAGCTGCATCGACCCAACACAACGTCAACAGAAAACAGGCGGCGGAAGCCTTGCTCGACTTAAATAAATGAATTTCAGTTTCATAAGTACATACATATGTATATAAACTTTAATTATAGTTAAATTTATAAAAGAAATGTATTATAATATGTATATATGTATATATAAATATAAATGAATTTAATAATGTCTAGTTTCTGAAATATTAAATAAGAAAAGAAATGAAATAATAAAAGAAAGAAAAAATAAAGAATGAAATAATAGTTGTGCTTTTTGAAATTGAAATCAAAAACATATTAATTAAAAATCCTTCACATTTCAAATCTGGAGAAGTTACCTCTTCATACATGTGGTGGTCCTGAAAATGACAGAGTGCATGTATTGCACCACCGCGCATACTTAAAAAAGACTCAAGGCGAGTCGGTCCCTCACACCTGCTGCAAAATTTGAAGGAGTTGCTGGGTCTGCTGGTTCAAAATTAGAGACTGCTTCGTGTTCAGAGACTGCATCGAGTTCAGATAGCGTCCAATCGTTTTTATAAAAGACACAACACATGTTAACAATTTTTGTTACTTTTTCGGGTGCATAATGAAGACCCCGCTCTCCGATTAAGCATCTGAAGCGATTCTTCAGAACCCCAAAGCATCGTTCAATTACATTGCGAGCTTTGCAATGTTTTTCATTAAACATTATTTGGTGTTGATGCGTGGGGTTTCTATATGGAGTCAGTAGATATGGCTGCAATTGATATCCGGAGTCGCCTAGAAATTTAGAAAAATAGCCTCTTATTAGTACATAAATATGATAAACGGTGGAAAAATATATGTCACCGAATATCCATGCATTCCTTCTGCCTGCATCAAAAGCAGTTTTGAAAAACGCTTTTGCTGCGCTCACCCTCCACACATAAGCATCGTGGTTTGCTCCAGGATGCGTGGCGTCTACAAAACGAATGATCATATTTTCATCACAGATCTGGAATGTTACAATGTGGAAAATATGAGTAGCATAAGTTAAAAATAAAACAGAAATGAATATACAAATATGAAATTTACCATCATCGCATTTATGCTGTAGAATCCTTTTCTATTGTAGTATACGTGTTTTAAATTTTGACCCGGACTACAAATTTTGATATGGGTGCCATCCACGCAACCAATCACCCCAGGAATATTACATTTTGTGAAAAAGTGTTCCTTCGTTGCAGCCTCTTCCTCAGCCGACATTCGCAATTTTATCCAGTTGGCGCAGATATGTTGCTCAAATATGTCCCAGCAATCGGACAGCATTTTGGACAACTGCGCTTGGCACATGGGAGCAAAGCACGCATTTGCAACACTCTTCTGGTAGCTTCCGCATGCCAGAAATCGCAAACAAACTGCGAGATGTACTTCTGGTGAGTTTGCTGTTGTCAAAAATCGCGTTTTCATATACGGAGCGATTTCGTTTAGAATTTGACGAAAGCAATCCTTTCCCATACGAAAGTTGGTCTTAAATCTGTTTTTATTAATAATGCAATAGATACGGTAAAAGATTTATTGAAAAACTTACTCAGACTCCGGCATATCAAAAATATTTGAAGAGTCACGAAGACTCCGATTTCGTATGCGAATTGATTCAGCATCGTCCACTTCCTTGACCAAAAATGCAACTAAGGAATTCATACTCAATTCAATAAAACACACCAAAATAAAAATGCACTGTTTTATTGTATTATTTGCAAGTATTTACAAGCACTTATAAACGCAGGCACTTCAAGAATTGACTTATGTGTGAAATTTATCTTTGTTTACCATTTGTTGTTTACCATATGATTTGTGTTTAGCATTTGCTTCATTGTTGCAAACTACCAAAAAGAGAAAAACAATTTTTTGCTACAATTTAAGCGAAATAATATACAATAGCACATATATCAATCTACATATAATTTGCCAAGTTTATTCTATGTTTTAGCAACGTTTGTAAACCTGTTTTCGCGAAAAAAACAAATTTATAAGGTTTTCATTAATTGAAATTAACCTCAATTATAATATTTTCGTCTACCATCACTAAAATTTGCATCTTATGCACAAACCTTTTTGGCAAATAACAATGGCTGTAAAATAAACGTATAGTCCCGTGAACGCGACGTAAGAGCAAGACGAGACGAGTTCCGTGACTCTTGGAATAGGTCTGTTACGTCGTCGTGACTCGTCAGAGACGATTGTCGTCTTAGTCACCGTGACTCTTGGAATAAGGCTGTAAGAATCTGGGGTTAGAAGAAGAAATTCTAAGTCGTCATTTCTTGGTTGCTTTGTGTGCGTCTCTTGGTTTGTTTCTACTTCTGCTTCTTCTTCTCTAACTGTAAGGTTCTTACTTTATTATTGTTTCTATTGGTGTTGTAGTTGTTGTTGTTCGTGTTATTATTAAGGACTATTGTTTCTCGAAGAATTGTTGTTGTTATTGTTGTAGTTGTATATAATTTCTCCGTTGTTGTGCCTGGCAGACAGTTTTAAAAAAATTGTACTCTTTGTTAAGAAGTTTGATGTGTTGTATGTATGTATATGTGTATTTATGTATGTATGTATGTATGTATGTATGTATGTATGTATATATGTATGTATGTATGTATGTATGTATGTATGTATGTATGAGTGTATGCGTAGTGTACGTAGCTGTGTACGTAGCTTTGTGTGTACGTAGCTTTGTATTTACATATGTAAGTGTTGCCAGTGGACTTAAAAGGGATGAGAGAAGAGGAAAGGATTGAAGAGAGGAGGAAGAAGAAATTACAGAGGAATTTACAACTGCTTTTGTTGGCTTTTTTATTGCTGGTGTCCAGAAAAAAAAGAAAGAAAATCTAATGAAAAAGCTACACGCAATCAGCTGCAGCGAAGTTGTTGCATGTTAACAAGTCAGTTACCAACACTGAGGATTTTCTGCAATATATTCTTCTCTCACGTGTTTTCTGTTTAACAGCATTTGAATATAGAACATGACATGTGATCTACTTGAAGGTAGTTAAGCAAAAATTTTCAAACTTTGTTGTTAGCTTTTATAAAATAAAAAATGCCGCATACTTACTTGTGGAAATAAAGTTATGATTACCATGACTTAAATGGCAGTAATATCACTTGATATAGAATCGAATTATTTCACATTTAATTTTGTGATTTCCGGACATTTTTCTTACTCTGCAGGCAGACTCGGTACATAAAATAGATTAGTAATCTGAAGGTCCTTCCAACGAATTCAAGTAATTAAGTGAATAATAATAAACACGCTGAGAATTATAAAAAATAGTAATTTTTCAAAACAAAATGTCGTAAACTCAGTTGGCTCAGCATTAAAATTTAAAACCACTATTCAATTATATTTCTCATGATTTTCAATCAAGTTAATATACGAGTTCTTACAGCTTTTGACACTCATGAACTTAGATTAAAAAGTATATGTGAATTATACTCTGTGTGAACGAAACGTGAATTAATAACCCAACATCTCGTAATGAGGACAACAAAAATGATTTCAAATTCATTTCCAATGAAGACTTTACAGGGTTTTTAGTGAATAATGGGTATCAAATCCGATTTCTTTAAAAATAGAAAAGCCATGCTTTACCTAAAACGTTACACTGTTCAAAAAATAGTCTCAATAAATTTCCATTCAACTCTCTTAGAGTTGCTGAAGTTGCTTTTATAATTTTCTCTACTAATTTTCAGAAATCCTTAGCATAGTTTCAGATCCGTCTTTTAAAAGGTAATAAATAACCAAAAACTTAATTTTATACCCTGCACTATTAAGTCCAAGTTAATTGAAATTTTCCAGTATCTTAACATTAGAGAGAACTTAAAACACATACCAGATAATGAATGAGTTCGTAATTCCTGGTAATAATAAATAATAACTTGCATTATTTACGACTTCGTATTATTGTCTTCAGAACAGAAACACATGATTGTCTTGTGTTTAGTACACTTCATACTGATTTTGCATACCTTTAGGCGCAGTGAGCTGAATTGTTATTTATTAAGCACAGATGCATTAGAGTGAATATCATTATTAGTCATTAAAATTCAAGTTAAGTTTGTATTAGAAAAATCATTCGTTAAAGTTTTAGTGACGCTTTTAAAAGTGTAGCCTTCTTTCTGGCAACGAATCAATAACACCGAACACTTGAGGATAGGAAGCAAGGACCATTCATTATCCTGTACGTTTTTAAAGAAAGTTTTTCGCTCTATAGAATGCCCGCATGAAAACAAAATCTACGAGAAACACAAGCAACAGGGACAAAAGCCTGAACTATAAAGGACACGAAACGAAGCAAGAGTATACAAAAGCAAGGCAAAAGCATTTCTGAGCTGTGATCACTGTTCGGATCGACTTATGTTGTGGTACCACTCGACACGCGTGATGCTCGGATTCGCCTTCACATCGCACTCCAGGTATACGTCAGAGCCTTTCATGAGGTTGTTGGGATCAAGCGGGGCGCCCAGATTTAATGACACAATCGGAGCATCTGCACGAGAAGAATGCGGGGAAGGAAATAAGTGAAAAGGAACATATAAGAAGATACCGTTAACGATGCTACTCAGATGCAGCCCGGCAGCTGCACTTCTCGACATTCCACGGCGACGCATTGGAGTGCGAAGAAGTGTTGAGCAAAAGCATTTCCGACTTACGTGTCACATTCAGGGTACGCGAGTCCTTGAGGTACAGCCCAGTGTTCCCATTACTCAGGGTGGTGGTAACGGTGGTGTGGCCTTCGCGCAGCTGCTTCGACGTTGCTATCGGATGAAGTCTGAAGTCGACGGAAGTAGGAAGATTGAAATACGAGTACGAATTAAAATATTCTCTTATTCATTTACGATGATCATGTTTTATGATCGGAGGACGGGTCCTCTTCACTTACCGATTGCGTTGCTCCGCGTATCACCTGACCGCCCTTCGACCACATTATCTGAGGGTGAGGCCTTGCACCCAACGAGGTTCTGGTGACGTGAGTGCGTGTGCCGGAGACGAGTGCAGGATTGAGTCCGTGCAGTAGCAGACGTAAAGGCGGCAATGCAATGAAAGAAATTGAAAACATTTATAAATAAAATTTAAAAATAAAATGAGCATGAAATAAATAAAATGTATGGCATGATGGAGCTGCACCTACGAGTCTATATACATTTTCATATTAACGTTGTCAACCCTTGCTTTCAAGGTAGTTTTAGAGTATACCATAATTAAGTCGAAGAGCAGTCAGGGAAGTAGGGGACTTTATAATATTGACAATAAAGTACAATAAGTACCCTAGATATCGAATGAGTTGAAGATTTTAAAGTTTTCAATTTAATTTTACTCAGCGAAGGAAAGAAGAGAATGATGAAAGGATAAGAAAAAGCGAAATTGTAGATGAAACTTGTGAGTGTTTTATTATCTTTATTATTTTGTTAATATTGTTTTTTTATATTTATTTATTATTTATATTAATGAATACCAGCCCATACCATTATAAATAATATTTATTTATAATATTATATTTATTAAAGAGAGAGACGCTCATAATATATGAGAAGGAGTTTTATTTTTAATCAGTGTCGAGTTACTATAAGAAAGTAGAGTATTGCTATTTTTTACTCGATTCTTTCTTATGTTTGAGTTGAAAGTTATGAGCAAATTTTAATGTAATGATTGACATTCGTTCAACAAATTCAAAGAGGACTTAAAATGCTATAAAAACAAGATAAATAACACTTCAAAAGCATGTTTTTTCTGCATTTCTTATTTTGTTAGCTTTCGCTTTGATTAAATTCTTTGAAGTTAAATTCTTTTGCTTCACAGACTTTCCTTAGACTCCACTCAGAGACTCATATGGCCCATTGTGATTAAGGGTTCTAATATACTACTACGAATTCTAGTCAAGTTTCCAAGTTTTAATTTAAATTCTAAGGCAAATGAAGATCTAGGGAAATGTTTTCCATCCAACGATACGGAGGATCACATTTAATAACAAATAAACCAGGTAGCTTTTAACTATTATTTTTTTCCTGTGATTATTAATTATTTGGTATTAAACTGAAAAACTAATTTTAAAAGCTTTTAATTGATTAATAATTTCTGTACTCTATTCTAATCTTTCGTAGATCTTTTTTGTTCGATTTATTTGTGGATGGTTTGGATGTGCTTGTGTTCCTTCTAGTACGAGAGACGACCACTTCGACCACTTTGTAATGTACTAAACACCACTGGAAGCTGAATACATTCGGTGTATAATGGGTACCAAGAATTTTGTACGTGACTTAACCGGCAAGGAGCTTATAATCTAAAATATTTATGCAACCACGCAAGCGAATATATTTACGTACGAGAGCATATTCACTACTAGATGTGCAAAATATACATATATACCATATACATATATATCTTTTGTGTGTATATAAATTGTATGTAACAAATTTCCATAACTCACTAACCATCACTGACCACCGAAGCTACCCAAACACCACCCACTTTGGCCGAACTGAACAACCAACAACGAACATGGAACACGGTACTAACAATAAATTTATGAATGGTGCTGTTGGGAGGAAGAAACAATAACAACAACAAGTGGAGCAATAAAGGAACATGAATGCCAGTCCGAATATAGGCAACGAAAATTGAATTGAACTTTGTTGCTGCTGCTGTTCCTGTGGAGTAGCTTAAATAATCCTGTGGGTAAGCGGAAGTTCACTTTGGACGGTGGACGGTGGAGGTGTTGTGGGCGGTGCAGTTGCTCCAGTTGCTAAACTTTCTCTCGATACTCAGAACACAGAGAAAAGTGCGAGTGAGAAGAATGCGTTGCACACGGTTTGAAGGTTGGATTTGATAGGAACTTGTTTTGGGATTTGTTTGGTGTTTCTCAACTGTTGTTTTTGCTATTGTTAAGAATTTATTACCAAACCGTAATCAGAGACCCTATCTGTATTTTTATTCTCCGGTCGTTTGTTCGAATTTATTATGAAGTTTTTATATTAAAACTTTTCACGTTGACTCTAATGGATTAAAACAGAAAGAGCAGCAGCAACAACAACAAGAGCAACAACTACTACATGACTGCATGTTGCATCGAACTTTGTTCATACTCCGTTCGACTAAAGAGTCATTTTGTTCAATTATAATTTACTATATAATTCGGAATAAGTCACTGATAAGGTTAGAATTAACAGGAATTACGAGGGCCCAAGAGAAGAGATTAAAAAACGATATGAATGCGAACAAATCATAAATAGCATAGAATTAACATCTCTAAACTAAAGTTCTCTAAAGTTCCTGGTCACTTATAAATTTTAATAACTTAAGCTTAAAGCTGAATATATACATCAAGCCACAAAATGTGTCCTTATAAATAACACATGGATGTATTGTTGCGTAATGTGTATCGTTAACTGGTGCTGTCAGAGTATAGATAAAAATTAGTCAAAATGTGGAAATGAGTGATAATAATCGGAATCATGTACGGACGAATGAACGACAGACATGGAAATATGATGGGTTTTGTGTAGATATACCAACAACAATAACAAAGGCACTCTCATAAACATATACTATACACATACATGTTAATATTTTGTTCAGCTGCTTTTTAAATGGAATGTCGACAAATATTCTTGTATTAAATGATGGCCTTAAAATATGCAATATTTTATGCAATTATTGTTGTGAACTGAGCAAAGATACACATGCACACAAACATCCACACGATCTCATAAACTTATGTATGTATACTGTGCAAATAACTCACACGTGCTCAAATAATTCAGGCTTTAAAATATGTATGTAGTATGGATTTTATTGCCATTCAAATTAGATATGTGTTGCTGTTGTTGTTGTCGTTAGTGCGAGTGTGTGTTCGTATTTGTTTGTTTGTATTGATATTTATGCGTTCCTCTGTTGCTTATTTTTATTATTGTTGTCGTTGCTGTGAGTCTGCCTGCATTAACAAAGCTGATTGTCATTCGTTTTACTACGTTTCTGTCGAATTTTATTGCTATTTTGATTATACTCCTCCTTCTCCTCACCTGTTGTTGTAGTTGTCGCTATTTTACGTATTGTTATTATTACAAAATTTGTCGATGTATCGATGCGTATGGTTATTTTAGAGCAGGGTCATGTACCTGGATCATAAAACATGACATGTCGAAATGCCGCCTGGTTCTATGGCAGCCTTTCAAATACTCGATATTGTTATTGTCGTTGTTATTGTTGATGTTATTGTTGTTGTTGATGTTGTTGTTGTTATTATGGAACTTGGTATTCGTAGATGTAACATAAAACGGTATTGATTGTTATGCAATATTATAATGGACCCTTAAAAAGAGCTCTACACAGATGCGAATTTGGGTAGGTTTGTGTTTAGTGTTCTTTTTTTGCTGATTTAACTGTTTATGTTACCTGACACGATGTGAAAATATTATTGTATACTTTTATGAGCTCAATAATTTTATATGGTAATTTTATAAGGTAAAGTGGAAGAACCACGCCCATGAATGGCAGGTTATCCAATAGTGGTAAGTAGTTTGTCCTTATAAACGGAAGGACAAACTTAATATATCCTTTCATCTTAGGATGTGGGGCATTAATTAAAAAAAAAACAAAATTAAGAAGAAAAAGTCAATAAAAACGTAAAATAGAACCGGATTTTCAAAGCTGACCTCTAACATTTCTTCACTGTAATTTTCACCTTCAAATTGTTTTAGAAAAGGAACACACAAAAAAATAAGCAATCAGCCGTTCAGCGAAACAATCAAATATAAGAACCTCGCGTTTGACAAACCTCAAATGTTAAACTTTGGATTCTTTACATAGTTTTTCATTTGACGAAATCTTATCAGAGCGGAAATCTGTTGCTTGAAGCATAGTTAACAACAATAGTCGATTGTTTAAATTAATGCCTAAAATAATGCAACAGCATTTCTTTTAACAAGTATAAAATAAACCAGTAAATAAACTCGAAGGAAAAAAAAATGAAGGAAAGTATAATCTAAAATCGTTCAATACTTAAACCAATCTAAAGAAATTACATCAGAAGGGAAACAATTTAATTAAATCGCGAGCGTATGTAATATTGAAATATTCGCTAATTATTTTCTCATTGAGAGAGCTCAAATGTTAAATATTAGCAAATCAGCAGATGATATCGTGCAACAAAAACAACAACAAATAATCATCACTTGGTAACCACTCTAAGATCTCATCACTTCTACGCTTCGCTCTGCCATCCTCATGAGTCATCCCATCCATTGAACCACTGAAGAAGTGAAGCACAAGAACTCACTACACAACAAAGCTGCTGCTTAAAGTTGAGTTGAAGTGAATGGAAAAGTGACTGGGTGAATGAATGATTGGGTGACTGCGTGAGGAATGACTGAATAACTCATGAATGAATGATTGAATGACTGTCTGAACTGACTGGTTAACTGGCTGAGTCTGATTCTTTGAGTGCATGAATTCAATAGAATGAGCGTGTTGAAAACCATGACACTTTTTTCTGCACATTTAATCACTCGAAAATGAGAGAATGACTGAGTTACAAAAAGAGAGTTGGTATAGTTTTTTTTATTCAATTTGAAAACCAATTGATTAGAAAAACGTTACAAAAAACCAGAAGCAGTGCTACCTTCCGTATGGCTTAAATACTCTACACTCCGATATTCTTTATGGTATGTCGAAGGGAGCCACTGTTAAGTACTGAGTGCTCTGAAGAATTGTTGAGGGGATGAGTAGAGGGAGGAATGAGTTTTATATACAGGCATGATAAATTATAACATTCTATCAATTGTGCAAAATCACTGAACTCAGTTGTAGCACCATCTTATGTTGCTCGTGCGCGCAGTCGTTATGCCCCGCCACACTCGTACCCAACCCAACCCCTCATCGTCTTAACCCTCGACAGCTGCATGTGAACATCCTTCATCTGCTATGTGAACATTAATAAACAATTTTTCGCACCAATTACGACGGCATTATAAACGCTGTGGTAGGCAAAGAGCAAAAGGGGCAAATTGAGGAAGCGAGGGGGGGGAGGGGGCAGGAAGTCAGCATCCAGAACGCCTGTTTCTGACATGCTTGATGCCTACTGCAGGAGGTTACCTTTTGTCAGGAGGTACATATGTACTTAAAAAAAAGTAAAACCAGAAGAAAAAGTAAAAAACTTTTCAGGGGATTTCTTCCTTCGACTTTCACTTATGTAGTTTGAAGTCTGAATGGGTTTGGATTACCTTGGTGTACTTTATACTTGAAAACCTACAGAATCTCCTAATAAATTTGTATAAAATTGAAAAAACATTGCTCTTCTTCTCCTATTTTTTATTTCCTTATTTATTTGTCCTTAAATACTTGAGTATTCGAAAATGTTCCAAAAGTGTTGCAAAGTGTAAACCGCCGACGGTTTCACGAAATTCAGTTTCTGTTTTCGAGAGCTTAAATTACGACACCAAAACCGATGCCGCTCCTCTCCACCCGGTTCCCTTCTTTCAGAGTCGGAGTTTATTATGCTGAGCTCTTAGATCCTCATTAATGAGGATTTTCAGACGATTTTTCTTCGCATTTCTAAAGAAGCAATTAAATCAAGAGCACCAAAAATAACAGCCACAGCGGCGCTGTCTACAGACGCAGCATCACCAGCAACATCAACAACAACGCTTAAGGAAACCTCAACAAGCCGCGTCTACATCAACATAAACATCAACCTCAGGAGTATCATCAGCGGCCAAGCTGTCGTCGTCAGCGCCATCATCATCGTGCTTATCGTCATCGTCGAGTGATTCATTTGGTTTGTGGTGGGCATCATTAAGTTTATCATCATTATTTTGATGACCAGCTGGGAGGTGAAGAGCGCGACGAATGATAATGCTATTGTTACTGCAAATGTTATTGTTGTTTGCTATTCTTGCTCCTGTTGTCCTTGTTGTTAGTACTGTTGTTGTTGTCAATTTTGTTGTCGTTAGTGTTGTTTTTACTGTTGCTCTCATACTTGAAACCTACAACAACAACGACAACGTGTTTGCATTTGGGAACAAGATTGGCAACACTGAAGTGACCAGAGTTGCTTCCTTAATTACGTGGTCACAACCCGTTGACGTCACCCACGCTAATATTCACCATAATTAGATTCAGCTCAGATGATGGTACAGCGTGTTACCGAGCGACCACCCAATTATTGAAGAAAGTGAGTTTAAAGTTCATCACCATTAAAATTCATCTTACTTTTTTTAAGAGTCTTAAATTTTAATAGAATTTTCTCTCTCTCTCTCTATCTCCCTTACTTTCAAAATTATATGATGTCATCAAAAACTGAGGAACTGGGAACGTTCAAACTCAACTCAAACAACAGCAATAACAGATAATTAATGCATTTTTTCTCGCTTTCTTTCTCTAATTCTCTCTGTCACTCTCTTTCCTAATCCTTCGATGTTGACAGTTCATTCATGCAGTTTAAGCTTTTATGTCGAGTCAAACAAACTAATATTGCGTCATGCTCTTGACAATGTGTCTCTCATTCTGTCTCACGCGTTTTGTCCTGTAGATTCTAGTGTTCTTTTAGATCCATCCACGAATACAATTAAATTCTTGCATAAAGAAGAAGCAGAATATTTCCGAGGGGCGAAAAACTGCTGATTTCACCGTAAGATGAATTAATACAGAATTGAAATATTAAGTCAATTGGCATTTTATTTATATTTTTAACCTTGGACTAGAACAAATGAATGAATGCCTTTTTTAATCGTGGAATTAATATTAAATTTAATATTATAAATTCTAAAATGTTTTTCCTCTAACTTAATCCCAGTAAAGAATTTCATCATTTTTGAGACTAATTTTTCGAGTTATATTCTTCTTAATTTTATAAAATTCTTTGTTTTCTTTATTGAAATTCGTTTTATACCTGAGAAATTTCTCGGCACAATTTCTCAGAATTTAAATGAGCAATTTTAATACTACAAATTAGAAGCTTACAAGCAATAAAGCACTTTTTAGATACCCGAAGTTGGAACAGCTTAAAACTTCATCAGCATCAGCATCACATCATCAACTTATACTTTTGACTCTCAGTCGATTAAAGCGAACACATGTTCGTCCATTAATTTGAGGGAAGTGGGACGGTTGAGCAGAACGGTCGGCGGGAGGAGGAAGGTCCTCCCCGACCTTCCCCTTCCGAAATAAATGTCCCGACGTCGTCACTCTTGTGAGACACACGTCAACACGTGACATAATTAAGAAAACGGGCAGAAAAGAGTGTGTGTGTGTGTGTATGTGTGAGAAACAACAGCATCAGCATGTTGAGGAATAATTTTTTAAGAATTTTCGGTCGGTCTCTCAACCCCTCCACGCCTTCCTCAGCAAGGAAAGGAGTATAAAAGAGTGAGTGATATAAAAGAGCGGGTGTCGAGAAAAGTAATGAAAAAAGTAATTCCGAAAATACGCCAGAAATACGAGAGTATAAAAATCAAACAAATGTTAAGTTGAATGCTTAAATTCAAAAATTAGTGGGAGTGGCAAAAATGTTAGACCAAAAAAAAAGCAAACAGCTAAAAAAAAACAATTGACTTCTGTCGACAAATTTTTGTGTTTATTGTATTGTATTCAATGCATGTTAAAAAAGCAAAAAAAGACAAAAAGAAATTGAAAATGAATTGAAAACAAAGAAAAACGAAATTGGAAAAAACAACAGCGAAACCATAAAATAAGAAGAAGAAGGCGAAGAAGAAAATCACCCTCATTTAATGCATGGTTGCAGCGTAACAATAAACAATTTAATCGAAGGGTTGCCAACGCGTTGTTAAGCTTTTTATTGTGACAGCCGCAGCACAAGCACTTTTTCATTTATTTTCTCACTTTTTCCCCATTTTTCGCCCTTGTTTGTTATTCAATTTCGTCCCTTCTTTGAGGGTATATTTTTCTCTTATTACTCTTTCTTGTTTTGCTGTTTGTTTCCGTTCTTGCTTTCCTTTTATTGTTCTTATTTCCCGTTTTCTTTTCATATTACCGAATGTATAACCTGCAAATTACAACACGTGTTTATACAATAATTAGGCTGCTCGCACACCGCATGCGTTTTTCGTTCGTCCGAATTCTGACGAAAACATGCGAACGATCCCATTGCATGTTATTGATTGTAAATGCGCACATTGAAGCACTGTTCCGTCGTCAGAATTGTTGCGAAAAGTTGCGAATTGCGAACGATCCCATTTGAATGGGATCGTTCGCACGAATTCTGACGAAGTGTTTTTGTTTTTGTTAAATTAGTAATGCAGATGATGAAATATCCACCAAAATGACTTCTTTTCGCGAAAACCTCGCGAACTTAAATCTTCCTTTTGAAAAATGTTCCTTTTAGATAAGAATTTTCTAATAAAAAAAAGTCATCAACCGTGTCCATTATGTTATGGACACATATGGAGCATATGTTGTTTTTGCTTTACTCATAATTTTACGCACCAGTTCTGATAGAGTGTGCGGACTCTAAATAAGACTTCGGACGAATAGTTTTCGACAGAATTCGGACGAACGAAAAACGCATGCAGTGTGCGAGCAGCCTTATAAACTAAAAGACTTAAGGCCCAACCATGCAATGCATATGCATGTTAAGTTTTATGAGAGAGCTCAACGAAAAGCAAGCTATTCATTCCATGCATCAGTAGAACGACCAAGCATTGCATGAAATTTAAAGCAATTAAAACAGCTGTTTCATAGTTCAGAAAAGCACCACATATGTTTTCTTCTGCTTTTAAGGGTTGCCTAGCCTCACATGAAAAGTTGAGAATCGCGTAGTACGCCTCCTCAAAACTGAAGCAATTGTTTAATGTTGCATAAAATGAATTAAAAACTTTAAAGACAGTCATGTAATATTTTTTTTATAACTTTTAATAGTTTTCTGGGACTTTTCAATAGGAAAACACTAAATAAAAAAAATAAAATTTTAGGTTGCAAAAATTTAAGTTGCAAATTCGTATGCGGTGGTAACTCTTTTTCCGTTGCTTGTTACGGAAAGTACGATCCAGACCGCATATTCTTATTCACGCTATGCAAGAAGAGAGAGAACGAACTTGACGATACTATGCATGTGCAGAGCATGCATGTTCATGGGTGCGCAAATGGGATTCAGTGTATTCGTAGTTTCTCTCTTTTCATGCATAGCATGCATATGCATTGCATGGTTGGGCCTTTAGGCTACGCGCACACTGCATGCGTTTTTCTTTCGTGCGAATTCTGGCGAAAACGATTCGTCCGAAGTCTTATTTAGAGTCCGCACACTCTATCAGAACTGATGCGTAAAATTCTGAGTAAAGCAAAAACAACATACATATGCAATGGACACGGTTGATGACGTTTTTTTTATTAGAAAATTCTTATCTAATAGGAAAATTTTTCAAAAGGAAGATTTAGGTTCGTGAGGCTTTCGCGAAAAGAAGTCATTTTGGTGAATATTTCATCATCTGCATTACTAATTTAACAAAAAAAAAACACTTCGTCAGAATTCGTGCGAACGATCCCATTCAAATGGATTCGTCTTTTCGTCGGCTTTTTGCACGTTTCTTTATTGTTTTTTGTGCATCATGTTTCTCTTCCCAGTTGCTTTGCTTAGAAATTTTTTTCCATCATTAAAAATGTGTGTTTCGATTCGGACAGTCTAAAAAAATTATTTAAGTATGATGTAAAACATCTTTGTTTTTAATATTCTGTAATACTGAGCCTCATATTTTATATATACGAGTAACTTAACAATAATAATTTAATAGTAATAATAGCTGAACAAAATTTACATTTTATATTCAAGCATTAAAGCATTTGTTGAATTTTGCAACACTTCCCAGGGTTGTAATTAAAAAAGGGCAGAGTTGCAATTTCAAATTATTATTTATGGTCTCAAATGTTATTGTTTTTGATTTAATGGTCATTAATCTGGTCAACAACATTGAACAATCTAGTCGATTCATTTTGTTGGTGCTTTTTTTCATAGAAAATTGCCTGTAAAATTTGCTTTTAATTAATAGCTATTAAAAAAGGAACATAGGAAAAAACACAAAAACAATTTAAAACACCATGAAACTAGTATCGACAACAACAACATCGTTATTAAGAACTTGTAACAGTAAAATTTCAACATTAAACGAATAGAATGGAAAATTACAAATTTGCATGCACGACCAACTACAGCAGCAACGACAACAAGCGAGTCTACTAAAGCTTTCTATACCACCCACTGGCCTATACTAAGTTGTAGCTACTTATTTATTTACCTCCTTTTCACCCACCCAAATTAATCCCACATAGCGAACTAATATTCAGATCTAATATATTCTACTCTACTCTCCGATCTACTTTCTGCACTAAGTTATTATTTTACCACCATGCCTACCTTAAGGAACCCTACCACATGTACACCCTATTCTACCATACACCCTACTGTACTCTACGCTCTGATTTATACTTTAACCAGATCCTATGACACCTGAATCTACATATGTATATCTCAGAGTATCTCCCTATCTTCCTCTAGCGCCCCGCATTCTTCTTTCTCTACTTACCTATTCTTCTACTATATCCTACTCTAACATATCACATTATTCTCATATTACTATCGTATCATTTCATATTGTCTATATGACGATACCCTCCCTATCCTATCCTCTACTAACTAACCCTTTATCACTCTACCTATCCTATCAAATAGATCAACCTACTCTTGGGTATATTTTAAAGCTCCAAGGCTTCGTTCAGAAATGACTAATGAAATAATTAAGTTGGTTGTAGAATGGTAAAAATAAGGCAAGTAACTAACTGATCAACCAACCAACACCAAAATTACTTCCCTGCTGACTGGCCAACAACTTGGTTGGCTAACTGGGAGGCTGAATGACTGCTTCACTGGCGTCTCTTATGAAGTTATTTTATAACCATCACGTTTGTTTTGACGTTTATTCTTTGTTAGTATAAAATTGCATGCAAACATGCTGGACAACCGCCAGCCAAGCTTCGGGTTAAGCAGTTATTTTGCTTGAAGCAATTAGCGACGGTCTGAGTCTGTGGTTGAGGCGTAGTGAAGTTCTACCGTATGATTGTTCGCCTCTGTGGAAAGTATCAGGCATGAGATGAGCGCTGGAAAGAAGGAAGGAGGAACATAGGAAAAGCCAGAGAAAGTACCATACATGTACCTACGTATATAGAACAACGAAATAATGAAGAGAAGGAAAACAGAATTTATGGCAAACTAAATTTTGTAAGCTTTGTGTTTAATTGTTGTTTTTGCTCTAATCATAATATAGTGTTTGTGGCAAATATATGCATTCACCCTCTTTGTTCCTGTAATTCTCTTTACACACCGTCTTTTTATACACCCTACACCCAGAGGTGAAAATTTATATTAAACATGTTTTTCCATTTGGAGCTCACAGCCGAAATAGAAGAGTATGTACAATATATATCAGCTAATTTTGACATTATCTGATCTATTAAAAGTTTCACATCTACGGTTCTACCAAGACACATGACCCAACAGATGTGTACTAGAGTAACGAAAAACATGATACCTATGTTCTAATTACTAACTACTTTATCAAATATAATCCACTTCTCACACTTTTGCATTATATTCCGAAACCAGTTTTCGGTGCACAGATCATAGTGAGCTACAACGACAACAGTTAATATCTGTATATCCCTGAATTGATATGGAGGTAATGAGGCTCAAGTGAGTCACAGAGCTGACCAAGCCATCGAATTATCGGGTCAATAATACTCGATGATAACATTTTGGTTAGAAAATGTATACTGGAAGATTGTCTTGAAACTTTTCATTCAATTTTTAGTAATAAATCCCTGATATAAACCAGTGCCGTTAAATCACCGTTTAACCATATATATAAAGTTTTAAGGAAGTCAATTGATAGCCTTGAATAAGTAACAAAAATTTCGATTCAGTCGCAGTGTTGAAAATGGTATTTAAATATTAATGAAATGAGAATACTTTCGGATTATGTTAAATAAATGGTCATCACCTCTTATCTCACCCTCATCCCCATGAGATGGGAACTTTTATCCTTATTCAAAGAGGGTTTTTTGTGGTTACTCTTTTACTAGGAATCTTGGTTGATTTCCTTGAAAAATCAAACACCTCGCTGGTCTGCAAAGGAGCAGTTTGTGCTCACTCACACATGCACAGTGTGCATTGCACACACACTCAGACATGTTGGCATACCCGGAATGCAGACTTATACACAAACTCACTCATACTCAGATATATTTCGAGAAAAGAAACTTATGCTAAGTGCTTAAATAGCAGCTTAAATCTGCATGTCCTCATAGTCCACGAATGTCCTTGTATTTAAGTAGATTATGGTTTGGATGGAGTGCGTGTTTGTGTGAGTGTGTGTGTGTTTCTATTTCTGTGTGTGTTTGTGTGGAATTTCTCATAACTCTTTTGTTATCATGGAAACCGTTTCGTAAAACTACGAATATCCTCCGAAGGGAAGTAGGAATAAATTAACATTAGTTTTATTTATTACTTTTTGTGATAAAACGATATTTAAAACCTGAAACCTTCAGTTACTTTACATAAATAAAAAAGTGTACTTTTGCGGAATATGTTTCGTTACTAATGTTGTATTTGTTGCACAAAGAAAATTCCAACTCAAGTTGGTCTTTAAATTCCTTTCAAGTCCATTTAAAAGTAAAGAAGAACGGTGAAAGTAGAAGAAGAAAAAAGATGTGCTCAACCGACTATTAAAATAGCATCAAAAAAGATTTGACTCAATGACTGCAACAACAACAACAACAAAACGTAGAAGGACGCAGCATCGTGAAAAAACATCTTCATATCTTTCCTTTGGCATAAAACACAGCTTTTATTCTGTTGTTGTTGATGTTTTGCTGTTTACATCAACGGAAAGCTAACAAGCTGAACGCCTAAAAGCGCACAACAGAAACTTGTTCGTTGAAAACAGCCACTAAAAAATCCGAGAAAGTGAAAAACGGTACAATAACAACAACAACAACAATAACTAACACCAACACTTATGCAATTGCGCTTTAAGGAACAACACACTCGCGCAGATGCTATAAACGCATTAATACGCACAACACAACACAAATAAAAAGAACAACAAAAACATGGAAAAAAGAACAACACAAAAAAGAGCTCAGGAAACCCAGGAAAATGTTTGTTTCGACACGCTACGCATACTCAAGCCGCCGCCGCAGCCGTTCTGACGACAAACTTTATAACGCAATATAGAAATAAAGTTTTTAGAAAAAGCGCCAAAGTATGCAGTGAAAATTCTTCCCTTCGTAGCTACAAAAAAAACAAACTCAACATAACACAACAAGCAACAGTTTCCACTGCAAATGATACAAAATATCAAAATAAAATTATTCTGCATGCATTTAGCACGAGGTTAACTCATGGAGCATGAGTGTGAGTGAGAGAGGACGAGAGAAAGAACAAGAGAACCACGTAGTGTGATGGTTTAGAATCTAAACTTTAGATGTTGGATGAAGAGGTTTGAAAGAGAGGCGTCAGGGGAGGAGAGGTCAGTGATACATATAAACATTTCGGAAGGCGACAGTTTTTACATAAATGAATAATAATGAATTTTTGCGCCAGGAAAAATTTAAATGGCGTATAAAATAGCAACAAGAACATGAAATAACAACAACACGAGCAACGAACATCAACAATATAAAATAACAAAGTGTGTGTGTGTGTAGTCATGAGTGTGTGTCTATAAAAGAACATCCCAATAAGCGTTTGTTTGAATGTGTTTATTTCCGAACTACTAGTATCACGCTTAATCGCAACAACAATAACAACACGGGAAGTAAACACTTTGATCGTCAAACAACTTGTCTAATACAGGGTGTGGCAAACGTATGTATGTAATAAATAATAAGACGTCGTCCACTCTACTAAAACGACTCTGGACTAGACGCTGATCAAGAATAGTTTAATGCTTTATGTAACAAACGGAAGGGTAAACTTAATATACCTTTTGTGAAACATTGTTATAAAAAAGAGATATTCTCGAAATTTTTAGATTTAGTTTCTCTACAAATTCGGTAACCTTTAAGTTTAGAATAAAGAGCAAATTAATAATTACAAAAACCAGGAGAAAGTACAGGGAAATCTCAAAAAATTATAAAATATAAACAGGCGTATACAACTTACTTTACTGTATGGAATTCTTAATGAAATACATACATATACAGTCACGTTAAGAACATTTATTAATTTTTCTATGTACCAAAAAGAATGAAAAAAGTTTTCTTGGAGAAAAAGAAAAAGACACAGAAAAAGTAAAAGAAGAAAAAAGAAATCGTGAAAACACCGGAACAAACAGGAGTGAAACCGCCATTTTTGTTATAATTTATGACTTAATATTCAAGCTCCATAAGAATCCGTAGAAGGTACTCCGTAAGTAGTAGGTATAAGGGGGTTCTGGCACAACTGAAATTTGGGTGCTATTTGGGTGCTATGCTTTGCGTGTGTTAGAGTGAGATAGCGCTATACGGTTGTGTGGGAGGGAGTGAGAAGGAGATATAAATACGGACGGACAGACGGACGGACACCGGGAAGGGGAGGGAGGGGGACGAAGGGGAGGAGGGAGGAAATGGGCGTGGCAAAAGTGGGTGTGGCAACATGGGCGGGCCAAAGTGGGCGTGGCAAAAGTGGGCGTGTCAAAAGTGGGTGTGGCAACGTGGGCGGACCAAAGTGGGCGTGGCAACGTGGGCGTGGCAAACGTGGGTGTGGCAACATGGGCGGGCCAAAGTGGGCGTGGCAAAAGTGGGCGTAGCAAAACGGACAGACAGACGGACATACATACATACAGATGGACATATATACAGACAGACGGATATACAGACGGACATACATACATACCGACGGACATACAGACCGACATACATACCTCGGCGTGCTGACTGTTGCGAGTTTAGTATATTCCTCTGCCTTGTTCTCTGCCCGCTTGCGTATCATTTTTGGTACTTGAGATTTTTTGTTTTTGTTTGCGTCATTTTTTTGTGTACTCTTTGTTGTTGGAACTTTTATTTCTTTTTGATTGCTCTGATTTCATTGCTATGTGGTTGTTGTAGTTCTTTTTCTTCAGCTGGCAGACGTACTTTTAGAAATTTTTGTTTTTGCACAGAAACATAATGTAAACAAACGCAATTAGTCATTTAGAACATGTACGAATTTGTTTGCATATTGAACTTTGAATGGATGCGAATGGCTGGGTAGTAGTTTTGCTATGTTGTTGTTGTTGTTGTTCTCATTTGATTGCTTATCATCATTTTGCCATGTGGTTGTTGTAGATTTAGTAAATGAGTTATGGGCATTTCAAGTGGTCGGCTGGCTCGCGATCACACTTATTGAATGTACATATATTAATACAATTATTTCAATCTCGGAATTGGCGTTGACATTTTCGGTACTTTCTGTTTACGATTATTTTCTCATGGTCTGATAGACAGACGGATACACATACAGGCGGACATACATACATATAGACGGACATTCATACATATAGACGGACAGACATACATACATACATACGGACAGACAAAGGGCCGAATAGACAGATGGACAGTGAACATACACGAATTCAATTCTTCATAAATTCAGTGTCAAAGCTAGCTTGGAGATCAGCTTGATGGCAAAAGTGGTTGGAGGGAAGAGGGAATGGGGAAAGTGTAGGGTGGGAAGACGGACAGACAGAGAGACATAGTGACAGTGAATATGTACGAATTAAAATTAAATTCTTTTGTTTATTTTGTTCTTGTTCTTGTAGAAGTTTGGCTTATGTTGTTTTGTATACGATTTATTCTTGCTGTGTTGTTTTATTTTTAGGAATAGAAACACTTGTTAATGATATTGAAGTGTAGACGAGAGGATTGAATAGGTAACCCTAGGATGCTCCACTTATTCTTTTTCTTCATTGTATAGCTTCTGTTAGAATAAGCATTTGATGTCCGTGCGAGAAGAGTTAATACAACAAATTTAGGGATTTTATACACATGAAGTAATATTTTGGTACATTTGCCTCAGGAATATGCTTGGGTATGCTATACTTGTTTTTCTTTTATTTAATCTAGTTTTTATTTTATTTCTTTTCGGGTATAGATTTTTTTTCTTGTTATATAGTATAGGTACTAACTGTACATTTCAAGTGAACTTTGGTTCGTAGACTCATAGATTCTTACTAGTACGTGTTATTTTTATTTTATGGTTAGCTGACTATATGGATTAATGAAAATTTGATGACATGATTTTTGCAATAATTTGTTTTGTAATATATTTTTTAATTTCAGTGTTTTAAATAATATTTCTTTAATGATAATTATTATTGAGTTTATGTGTAAGAGATTTGTTTGATATGGTTTAGTTAGTTAATGAGCGATGGGTTAGTAAACATATCTTTGAGCAAAGAGATATTGAGAGGCGCATGTTATTTATATTCAAGTGTAGACGTGAGAGGCTTGAGTTTGTAAAGCTAGGATGCCATTCTTACTCTTATTTTCTCTTTCTTCTTCTTCTTCATCTTCTTGTTCTTGCTTTTTTTTTTTTTTTTTTTTGTCAATACTATTATTATTGCTTCTTATTCTATTTTGTTTTTTTTTGTACGGAATCATAATGTAAACAAACATCCATGAGCATAAAATTAGCTCCAGCGAGAATAAAGAGTCAATTGTAAAAGTGCCGCCAACGAGTAAAGATCTAATTTTTAATTAAAGAAAAGTGTTCTAAAAGTTGCAGTTGTAAAAAGTTGCTCATTTTTCTGAAAAAAGTAAAAGTGAAAAATTTAAATATAGTACTTGAAATAAGTACTTAAAGAAAAACAAACAGAAACAAGTCGAACAAGAGCAAAAAGATAAAGACAGACGTGTTGTGTAAAAATTGAAAAAATTTGTGTGTATAACTTAAATATACTACTGAATTCCAGGAATTTATTAAAATTGCTTAGCTGTCGATTATATTTAGAAAAAAACCAATAAACATGCAATTCATCTGCGAAAAATGTGCTGCTTGTTTCACAGCAAAACGAAGCTTAGTTCGCCACGTAAGAGTCAAGCATGAGAATTTGATCTTTAAATGTAACAACTGTCAAGCAACATTTGATAGACAATATAAATTAGAAGAGCATAAAAAGAAGTCTCATAAAAATGGAGGATCTAGTAGCTCAACGGATTTAAATATCCTACAACGAACTACGTCATATTGCTCAGGATGTCAACAACATATTGAATTGAAAAACTGGGCTTATCACATTAGAACAAACGCGCACAAGCGAAAATGTTGTATTCCGGCAAGCGGCAACAAGTTAAAATATATAAGAGATACTTTCAACGAGAGAATAGAGTCTCTCATCTACGAAAATAAGGACGAAAGTACTCTCATCGCAGAAGCATTCTTCCAGAAAGGAAAACCTGACTTAATGCTAGAGCTAATTAACAGCCTCGAAAAGCATTTGTCGTTTAAATTTAATTTGGAGTTGTTCTGCGAATTCACTAAAACATCTGACGACAAGCCCATAGTTGAAATAAAATCATTTCAAACAAAAATGAGGATAGTTCAGTTACCAAACCAGCTGGACCAGATTCTAGACCAAAAATTCGAAAGCTTGTTAACTAAACTGACAGAGTTCCAGGAAAGAGACAGTGGTTGGGCTCTCGCCAAAATATGTCACCTGGAAATAAATATTAACCAGTACAGGCCAATAAAAGGTTCGTCCTATCTGCCTCTACCGAAAGTCTTGGATAAGAAGAAAGCATGCATTAACATTAAAAACGATGACGAATACTGCTTCAAGTGGGCAATCATTGCTGCTCTGAGTCCAACCGACTACAATCCACAAAGACCACAGAACTACAACATTGGAAATATAGCGGCTAATATAATAACACTACCAAACGGAATTGTTGTTAATTTTGAACGATTAACATTTCCTTTACCGCTCACAGAGATTTCGGAATTTGAACGGATAAATAATAATATAAGTGTAAATGTCTTCGGATTTGATGAAGAGCTTGGGGCTATAATAGGACCATTTTATAGCACTCATGTTGAAAAACTACATCACATCAACATGCTTCTTATCCAAGACTTGGAGCTTTCACATTACGTGTGGATTAAATCTATTTCAAGGTAATTATAATTATATCACAATTTAAATTTTTGTTTTTATATTAAGTATAAATTCCAAATAATTTTAATTTCTTTCTTTTGTTATAGACTCACACGCAGCCAACTCACACATAGCAAAAATAGGGCATACTTATGCAACAGCTGCCTGCAGTACTCACACAACGAGAGCACACTGCAACAACATAAGAAGGTGTGCAATAAAGTTGTCACGGAGATGCCACCGCTGGAAAAAGCCGTAATTAATTTTAAAAATTTTGAACGTAGTTTAGATGTGCCATTTGTAGTATACGCAGATTTTGAATGCATATTAAGTAGATTAGACGACTCCATTAGTAATAAGTTAGTTAATAAACACATGCCGGCAGCTTTTAGTTATAATATACATTGTACTTTTAAACATAGCCTTAGTAAATTTGTTGTATATTCAGGAGAGGATGCTGCCGCAAAGTTCATAGAATATTTAGTTAGGGATATTATAGATATTTATAATAACTACTTAAGTAAAACGACACCTATGCCCTTTTTAAATACTCAGCAGCTAAAGCACCAATTCCAAAGCAAAATGTGTCATATTTGCAATAAAGAATTGGGGGCTGATAGAGTGGCAGACCATTGCCATCTTACTGGCGAATATAGAGGTCCGGCACATAATGAGTGTAACTTAAAATTTCAAATTGCAAAGTTTGTGCCGGTGTTCTTTCATAATTTTTCTGGCTATGACTGCCATCTCTTTGTTAAAGAATTGAACGCTTTCGAGGGTGATATTAAAGTTATACCCTTAAATAAGGAATTGTATGTATCCCTTTCCAAACGTATACAAGTAAGTGAAAAGAAAAGCATTGAAATAAGGTTCTTGGATTCCTTCCGATTTATGGCTGCTAGCTTGAATGATTTAGCTAGAAACTTATCAGTATCTGATTTCAAAACTGTTCGCCAAGAGTATCCAAAAGACGATGAATTTACACTACTAACAAGAAAAGGTGTATTCCCATACGAATACATCAACTCGTTCGATCGTCTGAAGGAAACCTCTCTTCCTACTCAGGATGAATTTTTCAGTCATTTGACAAATAAGACTTGTTCTACTGAGGATTATGAACACGCGGTTAAAGTATGGCAACAGTTTAAATGTCAAACACTTGAAGAATACATGCTTCTATATTTGAAAACAGATGTTTTAATCTTGACTGACATTTTCGAAAATTTTAGAAAAGTGTGTAAAAAAATTTATAAACTTGATCCTTGCCAATATTACACTGCCCCAGGCTTATCTTGGGATGCGATGCTTAAAACTACTCAAATTGAACTTGAACTGTTTACAGATATAGACATGTATCTGTTCATCCAGAAGAGTATTAGGGGAGGCATTGTCCAATGCTCAAAAAGGCATTCCAAAGCCAATAATAAATATATGGACGATTATAATTGCAATGAACCATCCGAATATTTAATGTATTTGGATGCCAACAATTTATATGGCTGGGCAATGTCACAATGTCTTCCTTGTGGAGGTTTTGAGTGGCTATCAGATACTGATAATTTTGATGTAGAGTCAATTTCAATCAATTCTCCTGTCGGATACATCCTTGAAGTAGATTTAACATATCCGGAAAATCTGCACGATCTTCACAACGATTTACCTTTTTGCGCGGAAAATAAAAAACCCCCAAATTCCAAATCTATTAAACTAATCACTGATTTAACCAACAAAACTCGCTATGTCATTCATTATATTAATCTTCAACAATGTATCCAACAGGGTATGTTGCTAAAGAAAATATATAGGGTGTTAAAATTTAAGCAGTCTTGTTGGTTAAAACAGTATATTGATTTGAATACTCATCATAGAACTTTAGCAAAGAATACTTTTGAAAAGAATTTTTTTAAATTGCTTAACAATGCGGTGTATGGGAAAACCATGGAAAATGTAGATAAGCGTAAAGATGTCAAAATAGTAACCGATTGGGAAAGTAGGGGAAGGCGGTTAGGAGCCCGAGCACTAATAGCCAAACCAAACTTCCACAGCTGTAGCCAGTTTACAGAAGATATGGTTGCTATACAAATGTCTAGAGCTCGCTCTGTCTACAATAAACCCATATATTTAGGATTTGTTGTTCTCGAGTTATCAAAATGGAAAATGTATGATTTTCATTATCAGTACATGAAGCCAAGATTTACAACAAATCTAGTGCTAAATTATATGGACACTGATTCTTTTATTTATTCCATTCGATGTGAAGATTTTTATGCTGATATTCGGGATGATATCGACTCAAAGTTCGATACATCAGAATATTCACCTACCAATCATTTTCATATACCGCTTAGAAATAGTAAAGTACTCGGTATGATGAAAGACGAAAGCAAAGGGAAAATTATGAAAGAATTTGTTGGCTTGCGTTCGAAAATGTATTCAATCGATGTTATTGGTTGTGGGGAAACTAAAAAGGCCAAAGGTGTTAAAAATACGGTTATAAATAAGTTAAGTATAAGAGATTATAAAAACTGTCTATTTAATAAGGAAATTATTTATGGAGATATGTTTATATTTAGATCTAAGCTCCACCAAATTTATATGCAATTAGTACATAAGATAGCCTTAAGCCCCCTAGACGATAAGCGTTTTATTAGAAATGATGGTGTACACACATATGCCTGGGGACATTATCGTATAGATTTAGAGCAGGAGTTAAGTCAAGATGAAGATATTTTAAATAAGATATAATAAGAAAAATAATAAAATAATAAGAAAAAAAAAAAAAAAAAGAAAGATATATTTATGGATATAGAAATATAGAATATTAATTATAACTATTTTAAAAATAAATAAGAAAAAAAATTTGTAAATAGATTTAAGAAACAGATTTATTTTCAATCAATAAATTGTATATTTACATTTGAAAACTTATTATAATCTTTTATTTATTATCTATGAAATTTCGGAGTAGGATTGCATTTTCTAGTACACAGCAACCATTATGAGAATGGCATATCTTTTGTAGTAAGTATGTATCTCTAAGAGTTTCCAGATTCTCGCAGCCAAAATTTTCCACATTTAATACAGGTTTCCCTAAGATTTCTTCAATCCATTTCGAGGCTTATAAAAATTGATTAATATATGCGTAGAATGTTGGAAAGATAAATATGGATTTCTTGTAACAAGCAAAGACAATCCAAGTAATAGTGGACGATATAAAATGGGATTTGATATATACATACATTCAATAATTCGCTGGTTACCACTATATTAATATTAGTATGATATCTTTCAACTGAATACATTTGATATACCTATTCAATAGTTGACAAAAAGCTGTTCAAAAGGTGTTCATAAGCTGTTTAAAAGGTGTTCATAAGCTGTTTAAAAGGTGTTCAGAGCTGTTCAAAAGGTGTTCAAAAGCTGTTCAAAAGGTGTTCAGAGCTGTTT